>OZ030007.1:17525950-17683450 GCA_964023405.1 Apodemus agrarius
TAATGACAGTTTTAACTGCCATATACAGGCACGTGGTAGCACCCCTTTCTAAGTCGGGCTCCAGTGTATTCATTGTTCAGATAGAAATGCGGTTAGAGCTCTGTCATTTCCGCATATGTTTATTCATTGGTGAGTGAGTCATCTTATACGTCTTCCTAACACTGAGAACCCTCCTCTTATTCACAGATGCAGGTTGATGATCTGGCAAAACAGACACTGTATGCAGGGCCAACACTCGAGGGACAGTGGCCAAAAGTCAGAGCATTAGAATCATTCTGATCTGTTGTTGGGTACAAGAAAGGTCACAGAGGTGCACCTGAAATGAAATTATCCCCCCACCCTTTTTGCTTAGCTTATCTGCTGCTACCCAGTCTGCTCACTTTTTATTAACCCTTACCTTGCCTACCTGCTCTGGTGAGTGTTGTCTGCCTTGTGGATGTACTCCAGACTGGATTTTGTGAACAGCGTGTTCCATTTTATGCACAGACTCCGGATTAATACAAGGGCAGAGAGGACAAACAACTCATATCCCAAGGTGGCTACAGCATAGATTTGATTTTAGAAGAAAAGACAGAATTAAAATGTGTCTATCCAAAACTATCTAAACACACACACACACACACACACACACACACACACATACATACACACACGTGCTCTTGTGCGTGGTGCTGCTCAAAAATCACATTATAATCCTATTCTGCAACCCTTAAAGCTTACTTTAATAAATGAAAAAGAAATGTAACCCCATAGGAAGAACAACAATATCAACCAACTGGACCCCCAGAGCTCCTAGGGACTAAACCACCAACCAAAGAGTACACATGGAGGGATCCATGGCTCCAGCTGCATATGTAGCCGAGGGTTGCCTTATCTGGCATCAATGGGAGGGGAGGCCCTTGGTCCTGTAAAGGCTTGATGCCCCAGTATAGGGGAATGCTAGGGCAGTGAGGTGAGATTGGATGGGGGGTACACTCATAGAAGCAGGGGGAGAGGGGAGGGATAGGGAGTTTACAGAGGGGAAATCAGGAAGGGGGATAACATTTGAAATGTAAATAAATAAAATAACCAAACAAAAAACAAAACAACAACAAAAAAAACCCCAGAAAGCCCTCTTCTTGATCAGCAAGGTCAATGCTCTGAGAGTGGGTATGCACGCCACACACACACACACACACACACACACACACACACATGAGCACACCTACACTTCCTAAACGCACTGTTACTGCTTTGTGCAAAAATCCATTCTCTTAGTTGCTTTAGACTGCCTAGGACCCATTGCTTAAATGTATACAGCATCTATTATGAAAAGTTACTCGGATACATAAATATCGGAGGAAAACAATTTATGTTGTTACCTAGTGTTAATTACAGACATTAGAACAACATTACTGTTGTTTACTTCCATCTCTAACTCAGTGTGCACTGCTCCACTAGGATTTCTTCTGCCCACTTCCTCATTTAAATGTGAGCATCATCGTAAATGTCTTACTTACTCGGTTTTTCCCTGAGTGCCCCTTGTAGATCCTCATCCCTCCCTGCACCTGACTTACAGATGAGCTGTCTGGAGCTTGGGGGTGGTCTTTTATTTCCCTGACCCTTCATCTCAAAGTATTTGATTTTTCTGTTACTATAGAGTCTTGAGGTCCTGTAATAATAACAATTATGATGGCGTCTGATCCCACTGCCTCTATTGACGACAAGACATAGCTGGGCACGTTTCTTCACAGATTACTGATCTCGTTGACGAGAGCGGTCGGGCAGACTCCTCGTGACTTCCATCTCACTGCAATTAGAAACCAGCTTCTTTAGCAGCTTGAACTTCATCTGGCAGCGACTTGGAAATAGCACGCGTGGCTGAAGGAACATACGAGTCACCTGTGTGGCTTTCTGCAAGGAAAGGTGCAATCAGCAAGTGAGGGAGTTAATCACCCAGAGCGAAGACTCTCAAGCTGGGGCATGGGCTGCCTTGTGCATCACATGGCTCTCCTGGAGGAAAGCGCTCAGCTGGAGGAAAGAACTAATATCACCTCCTAATTGCAGCCGGAGCCCCTATTTAACAGGCCAAAGCTGAGGCGAAAGCAAATAGAAGAACCAGAAAGGAATGCTGAAGCAGTTCCGGATGCCCACAGAGCATCACCCAGGGGAACGTGACCACTGGAGACAGGAGAGGACGGCAAGGGCGAGAAGAGGCATTACCTTAACTGCATTCTTTTTATTCTTTTAAAATATTATTTTCTTACACTTTTAGTTTTCAGTTAGGGCATGGACAAATACCTTTTGCTTTTGGCATTTTCAGACATACTTAGCTTCGATGGACCCTCTTCCCTACTTCCTCAGCCTGCTCCCCAGCCCCCAACTTGTACCCTCCCCACCTCTCTCCCACTTTCACGTCACATCTGGTTCCACTCCTTGCTCCTTTTCCTTACTCCTCTGCCTTCGGGCCTCCTTTCTGGTCTCACCAGCTGGACCCACATCCCCTTCCGCATCACTAGACAATTGTGGAAATGGGGAGCCAGTATCCACATTCGGGGGAGATAATAGAGCAGTTACCTTTTTCCAGGGTGGGCTCTTTCTCGTCCAACTTGAATATTTTATCTCATTCTCATATTACTTTAATGACAAGAGCAAACATGAAGATAATCAAGCTGCGTTTGTCCCTGCAGGCAGGATGGCAGTTCCCAACGATATGGAGGTCAGTGCTACAAACACTATACACTGGACTGGCTTCTTCGATCCAGAGTCTCGCCCTAGCTTTCTTTGTTCACGCTCCTCAAAGGTCTCTCTGTTCCCTCATTTTTTAGCCAGTCTCTTGCAACCTATACCGTGTCAAAGGAAACTTCCAGAAAGCCTTCTGACGTATTGAATATAAAGGAATAACAGCTTCCTTTTGCTTTCTTACACATATATCAGTAGGCAATGTCAAACTGAACAATCCTTTTAAATCTTCATCGTGCCAACAGAGAGAACAAATTTTCCTCAGTTAAACAATGAGTTGCAGGGCTGGGGGAATATAGCTTAGTTGACAGAGCTTACCTAGTGCTCATGCAGGGTCCTGTAAGTGCAGCCTGGTGGCACACACCTTACATTCTAACACTTTGTAGGTAGAGGCAGGCGGATCGGCAGTTCAAGGTCATCTTCAGCTACATAGCAGGTTTGACACAAGCCTTGGACGTGTGACAGTCTACCTTTAAAAGAGAGAGAGGCAAATGATGTTTGTGTGCATTCTGCACTACATACAAGAGAAGTAACTGTGCCAGGCAGCAAAGAAAGGATGAGGTCTTGCACCAGAGTTCAGCAAATGTGTTCCAAGTGTGCCAGTCAGACATGACCCAGCCCCTCTGTAGGCAAAATACACTTCTTGTCCTGTTGATGTCTGCTCTTAAACATAGGGATGTGTCCAAAATGCTGACACTGTATATTTTCAAGGAAATGGTACAACAATTTCACCCAAGCAGGGCCTGGGCTATTGAAAATATGTTCCACACGTTTCTTTGAACACTTTCCACGCGGCTGTTTAGATTGACTGTGCCCCTTTCCGTCTCCATGGTGCCCCATTTTTGATACCACTGTGAACCCAAATATTCTCCTTCTGTTCACACACATGCATTAGAACACCCAGACAAAAGATTACCTACTTGAGAATTAAATTTTTCACCTTTAGATGGTTCGTAAGGCCAAACTCATTAATCTTCTTCTATTTGCCGTTTTCTGCAGTATAATTACATGGCTCCAACCAGTGAAATTACTGGTTAAAGGCTTGTATGATAATTCTGAAGTTGCTCCTCATGCCTGTGGACTTCTACAGAGATGCTGGTGAGGGAATGCTGGCCCCCCACTCTGTCCTTTTAGAAGCCATCAACATCTGCATCCAACTGGGCAGTTGTTATAGTTGTTTTGTAACAAGGTAAATATTCAGAGCCTTAGTGAACTTTACACCTAAAAGTCATTAAAATTGTAAATTCTGTGTTATGCATTTTTCACCACACTAAAAAAGATTAAGCATCTTGGATTTCTTTTTCCCAAGATAGAAACACCTTTATTGCTTCTGCTGATTTTCAAGCAATAAATAGAGGTTCTACAAAATTGTAACAGAGGAGAGCAATATAGATGTAGATAAAAAAGCTTCTTTGTCATCTTTCCCAGTTGGGGTACTCACCAGGACCAGTTGGCAGATAACTTTAGGAACTACTTACCTTTCAGCACAAACAGCGAAAGAATATTACACACATTGTGAAGACTTCAAAATAGGTAGTGGAAAAGATCTGAGCTCTTCTCCACACAGTGAATTAGTAGATGTTTGAGATAATGGATATGAAAGATACCCTGAGATGGTCATTATATGCTATAAACAGGTATTGATATGTCATGTTCTAATCCAATCATGTGTACAATTATTGTATGTCCAATTAAAAAAATATGTTTAAAGGAGTATAATCCTTTACTCCTTTAATCACTGCCAGCGATGAAATCTAACTCAAACCACCTTGAGCATTAAAAAAGAAGAACATAACTGAAAACTAGATTCAGGAGTCAGAGGCATGAGTTTGCCACATTCTGTATTCTTGTCGCTCAAGCTTCATGAGGTGCTGCCCTCAGGCAGCCCAAGTTTAAGTCTAGCACCTGAAAGCAAAGAATATTTTCTTGCCTATTTTGGGGAGCTGGGGGGAGGTGAAGGCTGTGCCTTTGCCTGTGTGTGTTCAGATGGTGGCCAAATGTCTACAACAGCAGTGTCTCCTACCACTCTCAACCCTACTCTTTGAAAGAGGGTCTCTACCTGAACGTGGAGGTCACCATTTTAACTGGTATGGCTAGCTAGTGAACAACTAGGCGGCCTCTGTCTCCACTCAATAGAGCTAGGATCACGAAGGAATGCTACCTACCAGACCCATATTTTATATGGGTGCTGAGGGTCTGAATTTAGGTCATTATGTTTACACACCAAGCACTTCGCCCACTAAGCCATTTCTCCACCCATCTCCCTTCCTGTTCTTACATGTTTTATGATTCCTATGGACTAGCTATGGTTCAACTGGTGAACCCCAAATTAATCAATTTGACTAGGAAAATGGAGCTTCTAACTGAGCAGCCTTAAGACTCAGATGAACTTTGAGTATGGAATCTGTAAGTGTTACATTCTGTCAACAGAAAGGTAAATAAGCATTTAAAGCAAAACCTTCATGTTTCTCAATTTGGATCTGTCCCCCCTGGCATGAGTTACAGAATTTGGAGGAGTGCTCCTTACAATTTTTTTTTAAATAGACTGCATTAACAGAAGAAAAATGTCAAAACTCTCTTTTATCTCATTTGTAGGATCTCCTTAAACATCATGGTTTGGGTTTTGCTACCAAATGTCATTATTATTAGAGAATAATTTTAAATTTGAATTATTCATATACATTTTCCCATTAGTCTTTATATTGTTCAATAGCAGTGTAACTATAAATAAAAAAAAGATTTAATCTCAAGTGTGGAATCCCCTAAATTGTGCAATTCATATTTCATGACTCATAACTGCAATGCATTTCAATCTTAGCAGAATCATAGGAACTAACGCAACTCTTTATTTCCCTCTTGATGCATGTAGCTTCCACATTTCTTCCCTTCATCAACTTACTGGTGAATAAGGGAAGACTTAAAGTGAGAGTAATTATGTGTTGTGGTGCTTTCTCCTTACTTTTGTTGCCATTTCAACATAAGTGGTTGGCAAATACACAAAGGTATGGTAAGGTTGACAGGATATGGTAGAGTTTCTAGGCAACTCATGTTTCTCAGTCTAGGTTGAAACAGCAGCATGGCCTCTTAGGACTGCCAATGAGTTGGCTTTCTCAGCCACAAATGAACCTCCCTTATACTGACTCTCTTTGAGTCTCACTGAACATCACATCTCAGGAGCCATGAAAACTCTGTGCTTAAGTGGTGCAGAGAACAGTACCCACAGATGAGATGGCTCTGTGTCCATGCTTATAATCCACTGGCCCCCCAAAAAAGCACATAAGCACATATAGAAGACAGAAGTTCAAGGCCAAGCTTGCTGGTACAAGCCTGTAATTCAGCTACTCAATAGTCTGGGACAGGAGTATTACAAACCAAAGGCCAACCTGAGCAACTTGGTGAGACTTTATCTCAAGGTAAGAAAAAGAACAATGGAGATAGACCTCAGTAGCTAAGAATAGTTCTGTGCAAAGGCTCAGATGTTCTTAAGGAAATCTGCTGTCCAGAAATGGAGGTTCTACAAAAGGAAGTGGTACACCAAAATAAACCCTTTTCCCTGTAAGTTGCTTTTGTCAGAGTGTCATAGAAACAGTTTCCTGGTAACAGCTGGGGTTGTTTCCAATTTTTCAGTAAGACTTTTGTGAATAAATAGTCTTAGCTACTTAGCTGGTTATTCCTCAAGCTTGATTTCTAGAATTACTAAGTTAACAAGCAATGCATTTCTGTTTTCAATGTCAGAGAGTCTTTACAGGTGGTATACCAGCTTGTACTAATAGTAATGTTCAAGGAAACTTACCTCCTTATACTCAATACAGCATTGATTTTTTTTTCAATATATTTGCTGGTCTTGAATAAAAAATAGTATTATCTATTTCCTGACTATGGATGAGAGAGGGACTACATTCATAGCTAAATGTAATTTTTATTATTTTTAACAGTTTAACATTCTAATATCCTGATGCACACTCTGAGACTGTGTGGAAAAGAAGCAAAGCAATTGAAGGGCCACAGACATGAGAGGCTATGAGTTCAAGGCCAGCCTGGTCTACATAGCTAGTTCTAGGCCAGCAAGGGACGCATGGTAAGATTCTGTTTTTATTTTTAAGAAAAAAGCAATGAACTGGGCAGTGGTGGCGCATGCCTGTAATCCCAGCACTTGGTAGGCAAAGACAGGCGGATTTCTGAGTTCGAGGCCAGCCTGGTATACAGAGTGAGTTCCAGGACAGCCAGGGCTATACAGAGAAACCCTGTCTCAAAAAAAAAGAAAAGAAAAGAAAAGAAAAAAGCAATGAGTTAACTGAAACATATATTCTTTTCTTCCAGTGAGTGAGATACTGACATATTTATTCAGTACCTTCTAACTAAACAAATCTTTCATATACATTTTATTTTGAAATCTTCAATATCTCTCTGAATCCTAAAAGAAATGGAGACTACAAAATGGGGTCATGCCCATTTTGAAGATGGAAAACTGAGTCTGAAAAGACTACATGACATCACTGGCAGAACAACAGCTTATTTGCAAGTCCGGCTGGAGTCAAAGCCTTCTCTTCTCTACAGTCTGCTCCTAAACTCATCTTGGGGCTTCAGTTTTCATAGCCATGTGACAAATGGACCTGCACCTGGTTGACTTTGGCCATAAAATGATCCTTGGCCACAGAACAAGGCTGTCTGATACCCAGCAGCTTCGAGGTTGCGAGCCGAGGGGAAGAATGTTACCCAAACTCTATCTGTCTGGCCAGGAGCTGAGAGGCAAAGAGAACGCGGCCGAGCATCACTCATCTTGAAGCCTCGTAAAAGAAGGGAAATTGTATTTGCAAGTCCGATTTCTGAATGTTTGAGGCAGCCTCACAGGAACACTGCAAGGAGGAGCTCAAATGAGAGCCCCGAGAAGAGAGACGGATAATATAGTGTGTGGGGCTACCCACTGCAGGCTATGTAAATACTTGATACACTAATTCAATTACATTTCCAGGTTATTCAGGAAGGCTGATTTAAGCAACAGCCTGCACCAATGTCCCATCCCCCATGCATACATGCAGGAGAACAGAGTTAAGAGAGCTGGGTCGACCTTAACTCTGGATTTCTTGACTTTTATGGGTGTAAGTTGGAACTTTAATGTTTTATTAATGTCAAGGTTTTGGAGCTGGTATTCAAAATGTTTCAAGCAGAGATACGATGGGTCTCAAATACCTAAAATCTGTTCACACTGACAGGTAGTAAAAAAAAATTCACTATTTTAGAGAAATTTCGAGCCACTCAAAGAACTCAGTGGGATTATCTTTGCATAAGTTATTACATAAAAGATTATTAAACATGCAAAGGTGAAATGTTTGACTTATGACAACTGATATTTATTGGCATGGACAGTATATAATTATGAATGTTTTAAAGGCCCTATTCCAATGTATAACTAAACACATTCTTAAATTAATCATCTTCAGAGAAAGTGCAACAAGAACCATAAAAAAGGAGATTTGCTCAAAGCATAAAGGAAATGAGCTAACTCTTGTAAGTGCCTCAAAGCGTCAGGAGATTCTGGAGTATCTTTTCTCTCTATTACTCGCATCTTGTGCTGATTTATGCAAGAAGTCCTTCCCAAAACCTCAAGGCTCTGCTAGTATGCATTATTTTCTGGGGGAAAAAAATCAAAGATGAGACAAGGTTGCAATTTTCAACAATAAAAACATTTTTGGTCACACCGATTCTCTATTTCAAAAAGGTCTGGCCTTAGGAAAACAGTGAGATGCATGGACTATTTTTTGAGAAGAAAGGAGTTGGGTAGAGAATTAATTTCTTATTTTCCACATCTGAATAAATAAACATATTTGGTGAGTTGTACTTTCCTTGAAAATGTTATTTAATGACAGATTTCCTTTTCCCAGGGCCGAGGATCTACGTGCTATAAAATTTTAATCAGATTATTACCATTAATGAATGCTAACACATTCTCTCGGTGTGACTTGTGTCTTTGCCACCATTTAGATGAGTTGTTCTCTCTTTCCCAGTTCATTCGCGATCCTCACAGGTTTTATTGGGGAGATTTTTATTTGTCCGGAAATTGAGAACTTCAAGGCACATGTTTCCATATTCATAAATGTCTCAGCTATAAAAAATAAAGTGGAAAGAGAGTCAAACTGGGCAGACACAGTGCTTGTAAAACAGTCGTTCAAGAATAGTCATCTCAACTGAAGTAACTGTTTGTGCAAAGACAAAAGGGGCCAAGGTTCATCATTGAATGTGCACACACAGGTCTTATTAGTGTCCAAAAACAGCTGCATGAGTGAAACCAAGGACAGTGTTTAGCCCAATTTGGTCTAATCAATCCAGACCATCACAGCCACAAAAGATAAAGTCAGATTATAAGACATTCTATGTGTCAGGACAGTAGCATGTTGTGTGTTTTCCCAGTCCCAGAGGCTTCCTTCCTTGCATGAAATGTCTGTAAGCATATCTAAGAAGCTTGAAAACTGTACAGAGCAAATTGAGTTAAGTTGAGCCTTTGCTATAGTTGGTGTCTCTGTGTCACAGGAAGTCACTCTTTCTACCCTGGGGATCAAACTCTGGCAAATTAAATTTACCAAAAGAATCAGCCTGAGTCATATGAAACTGAAATGAAATGCAAAGAAAAGAATAAGAGGACATTGATTGTAAAGTTTTTAAAGAACCAATCAAGAGATGTTGAGTTAATACGTTTTAGAGAGTTTCAATTATCTAATTTACAAGATACATTTCAATGGGGGAATTTTGAAAGTGAGCTAAGTTAAATTTCCCTCAGAAATGCTTCTACCTGTATACCTAGTAACTACAGTGGTTATTTACTCTCAGGACTAGCTTTGTCTAGGACAGCACTTAGAACACAGGAGCGAGAGTGTTAATTCTCCTACAAAATTGTTGACTCACTGTAGCGTATATACGCTAACCCATCCTTATCATACAGCATTGAATTATTAGGCTATGGTGGAACTTCTGGGCTCTTCCTTTTTCTTTCACTGGCATTTCATTAACAGAGAGAGAGAGAGAGAGAGAGAGAGAGAGAGAGAGAGAGAGAGAGAGAGAGAGAGAAGACTTGGCAAACTACTTTTCAAGTCCATGTCAAACAACACCCTGCCAACTGCCCTCTGCTTATTGCAGGTGAAGGCTACCCAGGGATGTTTGCTCTTGTAACACACACCTGGTTGACATTTCTTACTTCCTCAGACCTTTAGAATGCATTTTGTCTTCTGAGCATATCTAGGGGACCTAACTCAAGACTTCTCACATGTTTCAAATTCCTATGGACGTAAAAAACTTTTTGGGATGATTACAAGATGGATCATAAAGGCCATCACAGAACTTTGGAGGACGTGGGAAGCACAGAGTAAGAGAGATGTATGAGCAGTTTGTCAGCTCTCACCAATAATGGTGATATTTTGTGACCATGTTTGATTGCTTTCTGGAGAAAGGAAGCATTTCAAATTTTATGATCGTGACATAGAGGTAGAAACATTTTGATATTAGCATTTATATCTCTATGTACATATATGGAAGAGACAACACATGTATGCATATTGCACAGTTATACTATATGCTCAGACTATCAGATTTAGTCCCTAGCATTGATTCTACAAAGGGCTTAGTAAGCAAAAGGGAAGAGCAAGGGAAGGAGAGAGACAAGATGATGACATGGATAACGAGGTACAGCAACCACAAAGTTGAACCTTTTGGCCAAACTAAGATACGTGGATGTGCCCACACTATGCCTTGCTCATCTGTGGAAAGAACAATGAATGTGACTGAATGCCCATGATACTCCAGGTTAGCTGTGACTTAATAGTAATGAAGGTGGCACAAGGAAGAGAGGTGCCAGGGAAGACAGTGAAAGAAGATATGGTGTTGCATCCTTCCTTCCCCTAAGAAAAATAACATCCTCAGGAGCCAACTGGAGCCTCCATTACCTTCTTTACTCTAGGACTGAGCTAAGAGTGATCAGTGTGCTTCAGGTTTAAGACTGAAGTTGGTCATCTGAGTTGAGTAAGTACAGGACTAGGGGTTGTGAGATGAGATGCACACCTTACAAAACAGGAAGCAAAGTCAGTGCAGATGCTATGCTGGGTGTTTTACATAACAAAGGTAGTACAGGGAAACAAAACATCAACCTAAAATCAAAGCAAAGAAGGCTAAGGACCCAAGAAATTAAATTATCTAAGAGGAGACACTTGATCCTTCTGAGACAATAGCTGTGACATGAGCATCGCCCCAAGGGGCCATTCATTCATGATTCTAGTCTACTCCTTGCTGGGCTTGCGCACTCCCAGACCACAGGCGGAGAAGCAGAGTGAGGGATCTTCTGTTAGTACAAGGATAGGTCTGTCGCCACTTGACATTGACTTCCTAGTGACAAGAATAAACTCAGAACTCTGAAGCAATCTCCTACCAGTCATTATGCAAAAGGTAACATACACCTCATTGGGTTGATTACATAGCACAAAATATGGAAGCACAGAAGGTTTTAACCATAATGCTATGGTTTAAATATGTTTCCATATTTTCTATCATTCCTAAATGTATGCATTGATGTTACTAGTTAATTTGCTAGAACATTTCAAACTTTTGGGAGTTTGAGAATTAGATGGAAGTGATGTTATCTATAAAACAGTCATAATCATTTCCATATATTGAACAGAGACTGTGTGCTGAATTACATAGTGTGTGTTTATACCAGTCAGCTTTCATCACTGTAATAAAACACCCGGCAGAGCCAACTTAAAGGTCAAAGGGATCATTCAAAGATTCTAGTATTTTGGTCCATGGTTATATGACTCAATTGTTTGTGGGCCATAATGACGCAGAATACCAGGTAGCACATCATGGAACAGAGCTGCTTACCTTGTGGGTCAGGGAAATAGAGCGTAAGCAAGAGGCCAGATACAAATGGTGCCCTTCAAGACCATGACCCAGTGGCCGATTATTCTTACTTCAGATTTGTCCTACCTCCTACCATATCATATTCCATACCATACAGGAGCCTTTATAATCATGTCACTTGCCCAAAGTCCCATCTGTAATCATCTAAACATCTGCAGAACTAGCCTTCAACAAAGGAAACTGGGGACATGTCAGGTCCAAATCATAACAGTATAGGATGCAGCATTTCACACAAACATTATTTTTAGAACGTGTGGCTGGTATCCCATAAATTTAGAGGAAAGTAACTATGGGTTCAAAGAAGGCCCAAGCATATAAACAAGTCTAGATTGAAGTAGCAGAGTCTCCAAGATCATGCTAAACAGCTTTAGGTTAATACAGAACCAGGGTCAAATCTTCACCAAGAAGCACACCAGATTTTTCTATGGCCTTTCTTATAAATTCATCGGAAAGAATTCTGGTGACACAGACTTAAAGTTGTCTATTGCCTTTTCTCTTAATACTCAGGAAAACACAGGAAGAGCTTTCACATCATGATAATATCTAGTGTTATAGATATCCTTGTATCTATTTTCATTTCTTAGAAGGAAAATATAAAAAGGAGAGAAACACTCGGGGTGAGTATGAAGCCACAAATAAAGCTGAATTGAAACTGGTAATAAGTGGTCTCTCGGATGCTGTTTCCATTCGCTGCTGTTCTGCCTAATGGCTGACAATTCCCTCATCTTTATTCTCAACAAGCTCAGTGACATTGGTGTCCTGTGCATTGTAGGAAAGAAAGACAAGTCAGGAGTTTGCTTTATTTGATTGTCCAACTGTTTTTACAAGAGTGGTGATTTGTATTCACACCTAGATATTCTTTGGGAATTCATTACCGGTCTCAGTTGGACCAACCAGGATGCTATCATAAAGGAAAGAAGCTTTTAACTATTTTTGTACATCACCAGACATTCTGAAAATTCTCCAGAACAAACTAGAACTTTGTCAAGTATATTTTTTAAAGTCGTCATACTTGAAACTTTCACCTTAGGCTTCTTTTATTTTTATTCTTTTTATAATTTCTTTGTTTTATTTTCTTAAGCCAAGTTTATTGAAAAGGGAAAACTCACTGTGCTTAATCTGAATATTTTTGCTAAGCCTTTCTCCCTCTGTCCCCTTTTCCTTTGGGGTAATTTTGGGAGCTAGGCAGATTTCGTGGGTGATTTTCAGAAATAGTTGGGGTGGGGAGTAGCTCAGTAGGTAGAATGCTTGCTTAGCTGGTATCTCCAGCCCTATTCATGGTAGTATACCCCTGTAATCTCCTGCCACTTGGGAGGTAGAGGCAGGGAGATCAAACGTTTAAAGTGATCCTTGACTACTTGATTCTTGAGTTCAAGGCCAGCCTG
Source organism: Apodemus agrarius (assembly GCA_964023405.1). Classification (NCBI taxonomy): domain Eukaryota; kingdom Metazoa; phylum Chordata; class Mammalia; order Rodentia; family Muridae; genus Apodemus; species Apodemus agrarius. The sequence continues at coordinate 17,538,961 of OZ030007.1, forward strand.
ACCTACAAGAAGCTAGTTTAAAGAGCAAAAGAGAATGCAAAGTGTCCAGGAGGCTCCTGGGAGCTAATGAGAAGAGCCTTCGTTCCACATAGGAAGAGATAACACTTCCTGTTCCCCAGCTTTTCGCTATTCACTCCTTTGTTTGCAGAGCACAAAGCAACAGGCAGCCCCTCCAAGACTACAGGGTGGCAAACCTTACTCTCCTCCCCATTTCCTGCACATAGGGACACATGAGACCTTATAGAGATGTGGTATGTATTGACTGAATAAATACAAGTTGTATCTAAAGAGGAAGTTTATCAGAGACTTTCTGTTATCCAAAGGAAGACCTGTGAGTTTCCATTCCTCAGAATGTATCCCTGCTTTCTCACCCCTCACTTAGAGCTAAAAGATTTCTCTATAAACACTTCTGGTCACAAAATCATACATTTTGCATCTAGGACAATACTGGTCCAAGTAATGAGGTCACTTAAAACTGATCTTTTCCTAGTCAATACAGTAATTTAAGATAGAAGTATGGAAAGAAAGACAAGTCAGGAGTTTGCTTTATTTGATTGTCCAACTGGTTTTACAAGCTAAAGTTTCAGTAGTTGACAAATGATATATTTATAAGGCTGAAGGGATAAGACATCAATCAATAAAATTATTCCTGAACCTATTCTTCAGTCTACAATGTGACTTTATAGAGATTTCTAGTTATTAGATTCTAATTATTATATAATGTTTCCCGATCTAAAATAAGAATGTGATTGATAGAATTTCTTACATGTCCCTCCCTGGTTTCCAGACTCTTGAGTGTGATAAGACATCATGACCATGAATATAATAGACTACTGATCCTATGCTATTGAGGCTCGTCATCAAATTCATCTTACAATAAGACTGTCACTCTATATTTCCCCAGTACTGTCCATGTGATCACAGTTTCTAAAAACCTGACAGCAGAGTGAGAAGAGGAGACAGCCGTTCCGAGGAGGGGAGTCCTTCACTACTTGCCATTACTGATTTAAAGATGGAGGAGGCAATTGCAAAAGGAATTAAAGTGGGCTTTGTCCACCATAGCAGGCCCAGCTGACATCCAGCAAGGAAGAAGCCTGAAAGTTACAACAGAATTTGAGCAACAATTCAGCTTGGAAGTAGATTCCAAGAACTTCCTATCTGTTAAGAGCCCAGCTCAGCGGACCTCTTGAGTGGGCGTGGCAAGACCATGTGCACAGAAATGAATGGAGCCTGCTGGGAACTGTAAGCTACAGAAACTGTGATGTCATCGGTTGGTGATGTTTTAGATCTCCAACTTCCTGTACGTTTTACAGAGACAGTAGAGAGCTAAATGCTGGGGAATTCATCATCAGTTTTTACATTACAAATACGGATAAAGCATTTAAATATAAGAATAAAGTTTCATTTGCAACCTCTCTTCAGATGTCCAAGCCTTGAAGCATTCTTGGTGGTCATTTAACTAACGGCTGGGTAACAAAGTGGAAGTGATGGTCTAGGAGAGAGATGTGCCAAGAAACACTATCTAACATAACCCACAAAAGTTAAACCATGAAGTCAAACAGCACTGATCCTTTGCCTGCTGCTCTCAATGCTGAGCAACAGAAATAAAGTTTAACTAACCAGAAGCCTGGCTTGGTAGCACATGTGAGCTCAGCACTTGGGAGATGGAAGCAGAAGTTCAAGATCACCCTTGGAGCTATGTAGTGAGTTCGAAGCAGCCCTGGGTTACAGGAGCCCCATCTCAAAACAAAACTTCCAAAAGGTCACGTGACCTTCCATGATGAGATTTCTGATCACTTGCCCCACCTAGACCTAATCCCGACAATGAGGAGAGTTAACCCAGCCATAACAGTGACTTCTTAAAGTCATCTGACCATCCATATTCTCTTTCATCTCAGTAGGGCATAATGTACTACCTACAACTCTCACCCGAAGCTCTGTCTCACCTGAATATAAAGTTCAAAAGGCCAATTCAGAGTTGCAACAGTCTGCCAATTTGAAAACAAGGCTTAAGGATAGGAGTGACCTGCCTGACAGGAAAGGCAGGAGTTTAAAGGTTTGAAACAGCTACCTGAAGAGGAATTCCAGTGAGAGGGTACCAGGGACAGGCAAGAGGAATGCCAGACCACTGAGAACCCAGATGAATGTAAATAATCCAGCATAATGGTACTTTTCCTGATCTTAATCTCTATGCACATAGGCAAGATACTCTGGCTATAGATGTTTCCACTGCCACAAACAAAAATCGAGAACTAGGTGTGGTGGCACATGTCTTTAATCCCGGCATTTTTGAGACAAAGGCAGGAGGATCTCTGTAAGTTCTAGGCCAGCCAGGACTACATAGAAAGGTTCAGATCAACCAGGGTTATATACATAGTAAGACCCTGTTTAAAAAAGAGAGAGAGAGAGAGAGAGAGAGAGAGAGAGAGAATAAGTTTTCAAAACGATTGGATTTTTCATTGTTACCATGGTCTTACAAGTGTCCGTGGTTGAATTATAAATATTAGAAAGTCACATATTTCTATTAATCACAACCACATGTGTTTTATGCTTGTGTATTTGTTCCTACCTTTTCACATTGTAAAAAAAAAAAAAAAATACAGGTGGATGGAGGGGAGAGGGAAACCTTCCACCAACAGGGTTTTGCAAATCACAAGGCCCCATGCAATTAAGGCGCCATTGTTAATTTTCAAATTGTCATAATCCATTGGAGAATTTAAGACAATTCAAAAAACAATTATGACTGAATGAAAAGTGAATTGGGCAATCAACTGAGATGAAATTTAGCCCAGAGAAACAAAACATTGAAGGGGGGAGTCTGGAATATGGTGAGAATGAAAGGCATGCAGCAGGGACTGATTGTTCAGGGATGGTCTTCAAGGGCCAAGGCTCCTTGGCAAGAAGGTGGGGGAGTGTTTTACACTGTGTGTGATTTCAACATTCTGCTAAGTACAGCAGATTTAGTTCTTTAATTTTTAAGTTGCATAATAAAAACATGAAAGGCTACCCAGACACACATAGATATGGCTGTGTGCTGTTTACCTAAGACTATCATAGAGAAGCAAATAAACAAATGGTTCCCCACAGACATTACTAAACAGCTCGCTGCAAAATGGAATTTCAATTGTTTATTCTGATTCTTAGAAAGAAGATTAATTTGTGGTGCATCTAAATGAATTATTTCTCCCTAAATCAGCAAGTTCAAATAATCAGATCCTATTTTCTTATTTTGAATTTGAATAAATGTACTTAGCTAGATCATCAAATAACCTCAAAAGACCCTCTCATAAACTGTGAACAGCTACACAAATGTATGTCCTTTAATAATTTTTTAATCCTCTTCTTCCCCCTCAAAACAGCAACAACAACAGAAAAATCTTGTTCCCTGAAATCTCGCATTTCATACAAGCAAACTGATTCGAGCCGAGGAGTCAAATATTATCACTACACTATGGCTCATGTTATTTTAAATTCTTAAATCTTTCTCCAGCCTAGTGCTGTCCTTGATAAATCATGTCCCACCATGATCTTCCTTGAGCTCTGAGCTTCATATGAATGCATTTGTTCGTTCACTCACTCTTTCGTGGGTCATTTTGACTTTCCATGAGACCTCCTCCACAGCATCAAGCTCTGTGTTCTCCATGCAATGAAAGTTCATCTATTCTATGCCTCCCTAGGGTACTGGGCCTATGCTAGGCACCATAAAGTTTATAGAAAGGAGTATAGGTACTTATTGGCTTCTTTCAAAAAGATTGAAAGTGGCTGACTGGCAAAACAAACTAAAGTATAATAACATGTTCACCCAAAATAAAAGAAAAAAAAATCAAGCAATAAATGAGAAGAAAACTATATGAAAACCTTCCCCTGAGTTTTTATAAGCTCAAATGGGGAAATTGGGTGAATTGTGAAAATTTCATCCCTTAGTATAAAATCTCCTTTACTGTCCTATTCCATTACTACTCTAAGAGGAACAAGGATAACAAAAATGTCCCCAACAGTAACACTCATGACACAAGCTCAGCACCCTTCTCCACAAAGCATCCCAGCAAACAGCTATTAACTCATTAGAATAGTATTCAAAGTATTCTCTATAGAATGATGTACTTGTCACTGAAGGATCAATATGGAGAATACAGTTAGAAATTATACTGGTTTAGGAAAGTGACAGCCACAGGTTCTCCTCTACAGTTTATGACTTCGCCACCATGGGTAACTAGTTAAGTTTACAGTACCAAACATGAGTTTCCTCCAACTGAGTTGGCCCTAAGTTCTACTAGATAAGTGTTGGGTAACCCCAAGACATAAGAAACACCATTGCATTGTTCTGAATATCTTAGCATGCTGGTCACAGGTATTGTTCACAGACTTTACAGCTAAGTACAACTATTGTTTTTCTCCATTGGCACCTTCAGATACTGTGAGTCCTCAAGGAAGAAACTTACATACAGGTCAGTTTCAGATAGATTTCATCAAGATACAATCTGAAGCTTGTGTCTTCAAAATACAAACTTATCTTCAAGTTTTAGGAGGCAACCAAAGGTAATACTAGTAGCCTATGATATTTGGGAGTCTCTTGAACGCTCCTGACCAATAATAACTTGAAGGAATAGTTTGGGTGCCTGGTGCTGGGGATTTTGTCAGTCTGTGGCTCTTAGGGAAAGCAATATTATCCCGAGTATAATAACTTCATTCAAACTGAGATGGGGGGAGGGAGAGAGAGAGAGAACACATCTCACATAATTGCTTCAAGAGAGTGATATCTATACATAAGAAGAGAGCTGAACCCATGAAATCTCAACAATCTGGCTTCTTAAACAAGACCAGCACAATGATAACATCAGCTGACATATCAGTGTGGCTTCAGAAAATCTCTTAAGACCTCACCCATAGATCAAGAGTGACAAGAAATTAATGGCTACTGAGAGAAGAAGATTCTGTCTTCTCTAGGGACTAGCCCCTGCAGATTATATAACCCCAAACAGTCTGCCCTAAACACATATACATGTGAGCAACATGATATAAACTTGACATGTTGAATTTATATAAATGTATACATAACAATAATTAAGAAGATGAGCTCAACAATTTGAGACAGAGTGGGAAGGGGACACAGAAGGAGTTGGAAGGTGAGAGAAAATGGTTGAGTTACATAAATATAATACTTGTGTATTAAAATCTCAACTTAAAATACAAAAATTAAATACAAATTAAATTACAAAAATATGACTTTGCTATGTAAAAAGACTAATGATGACAGCCAGGGCTACACAGAGAAACCCTTTCTCGAAAAAAAACAAACAAACAAACAAAAAAGACTAATGATGCACATTTATAAAATTTTAAAACATTTTAGACTTAAGCCAGGTGCTAGTGATTAAGTCTTGCCTGATGTTCTTTGTATCCTAAATAGAAGCTAGGCATGGTGGTCAACAGCCTTAGTCGTGACACTAAGAAGACAAAGGTAGGTTATTCTGTGTGAGTTCAAGGCCAGCCAAGTCTACATTACAAGTTCCAGACAAACTAGGGTGATATAGTGAGACTATGTTTCAAAAACAAATTTAAACATTCAAAAGTAATAAAAGACTGGCTATTGACCTCAAATCAGGGCCTATATAAACATAACATCCAGGGTAGTGTGTCTATTGAGAATGATCAACAAGGGGAATGCCCAAACAAAACTTTGATTAATTTATAATACAATATGCATTCAGAAAAGAAAAGCCTTGTTAGACAGAAATATGGCTGACAAAAAGCCAAGACTGAAGGATGAGTATTGTTGAACGAATGATCAATGACCTTGAGTAGATTACTTATTGGAAGAATTTAAATGAAAAATAATAACTAAACATTAAGTCTATAATCTTGTGGGGGTTTTTCTTTTGGGTGTGGTTTATTTTGTTTGCTTGGTTTTGTTGTTGCATTTGGGTTTCTGTTTTCTTGAGAGAGAACTTAAAGTTGGGTGAGTAGGGAAGGGGAGACTCTGGAAAGACTTGGAGGAGGAGGAGAGCATAATGAAAAATATTTAAATTTTATAAATGTTTTAAATAATAAAAAATATAATTTAAAAGTTTATAACCATGAATTGGACTACATTTGTCATCAGGACAGAGGTTAAAGGTTGCTCCCTTGCTGTTTTTAGCTTTACCTACTTCCCTGGTGTCTGGTCTTGTGTTATTAAAGAAGTAAGTTTAAGAGTTAAAGAAGCACAAAAGCCATTTTAATTGAATCACCAATCCACCTGACAGCACCTATCATAATTCTCTATAAATCACCCGTTACCTTTCATCGAGACAGGCAACTCATTCTCATTTGCCTCCCGTTGCCGGTAGTTACAGGATATAATATGCAAACGCCTATATGCAGAGGAACCCCCCCAAATCAGCAAGTACTCAAAATTGTGTGCAAAATATGAATAAAATATTGATTTCATTAAAAATGTTAAGGACTACTTAATTCAAAAACATTTTATATGTTTGCATATTTATTTTGAAATTTGCATATTTGTTTGCATATAACTTGTAAAGATGAATGTTAATTATACTTTAAAATCATTTATAAATTGTAACTAAGAATGTTGTATGAATTTTTAAAACTGACAAATTCTCAAGTACCACTAATTATAAAGTGTCATGTAAAGTATACTGGAGCAGGCCTCTTATTGAAAAAATATTGAGATCTTGACAAATAGGAGAGCGAAATTCTGAAGTGTGCTTGCTGATTAAACGACACCTCAGGCGAGTGAAAGCTAAGTATCATGCATGGTTTCTCAAAGCATCCATCTACCCTCCCAGAATCAGGATGCTTTGCTCCTAACCTGACAAATACTTTACCCGGCTCTGCCCCATTAGCCCACATCCGAACGTACCATCTGGGAGTTACTGCATATTTCATTCAGTTGTCCAAACTCTGGACATGAGGAATATTAGGAAACAGAAACTGCCGTGAGCCTTGTGGCTGTTTAAGCAGCTCTTCCTGTCACCTGGGCTGAGCTGAGATTTGGCCATGCATGAACTGAATTTGTAAAATTATTTGGAGGCACTTTAGTCATTTCCACAAGGTCAGATTTGAACTGGTTTCCAAAAAGAGCCATTGGGAAGAAGGAAACGTCCAGGTAATTATTCCAGACGTGTGGATCTTACACTCACTATTAAGTTGAGCATGATATTGGATGCCTTAAAACTACAATAGGTCTTGCCTTATGAATCTCTACATAATTTTCTTTAGTTTTGATAAAATGTTTACTTATCCTGAGCACAGACACGCCATAGGAAAGAACCTTGGCCTGTGTGTCATATTTTTCTAAATTAATAACTACTGTAAACCAATTTTAATTTCTTTTTAAGAGCTGTCATTTATTCCAACATCAAGGAAGCACACTGCTACCACTTCCCCTTTCTCTGCCAGCATCATGCCCCTTGTCTCTGTTAGTTTAGGGTTGATTTGCAAATGTCTTACTACAGGAAATAATTAATGCTAAGTTATTCCATGTTGTTATATTATCAGTGTCCTATCTGAATCCATACTAACATAATTAGAGATAAAGTCGACAGCAAAAAAACAAGTAACCCTTAAGGTTCCACACCTGCCAAACAGCATGAGCCCTGCTGGCAGGACAGAACTCAGATCTCAAAAATAATGAGATATTAAAAGACAAAAGTAAACAAATTAGATTTGTAACTTTGTTTTCTCCCTCTAGATATTCATCAACCCCTGTAAACCGTGCAGTGGCCTCTTCAAATCTGCCTCAAATGGAATTTAGGGTTTTGAAAGGCAAATGGAAAAAACTGTCTCCCTCTGGTGGGGAATGTAACAAGTTTCCCTTTTTCTTTTTCTTTCTCTCCCTCTGTTTCTTTTTCCTCCTCTGCTTTTATTTTCTCCTTTCTTGGTCCTGCAGTCAGTTTCAGCTAAGCTTCCTGATGGCCTAAAAAGACTATTTTCGAATAACCAGATTTGAGTCATTTTTTTCCAACAGATTTTATTATAATTTAAATGTGGCCAATAAGCAATCTCTATGTCTATCACATATTTTTCTGAATAAAACAGTCTAAAAGGAGGAAAACATGACTCTACAGAAGTCAGAAGCCTTTGTGTTTGCAAGTAACACTCAGCTGCTAGGTGGCTGTTGTCAAAAACTAAACTTTAGAATACTTTTCAACTTATGTTTCTTTTTTTTATTGGTTATTTTATTTATTTACATTTCAAAAGTTATCCCCCTTCCTGGTTTCCCTTCTGCAAACCCTCTATCCCATCCCCCCTTCTCCCTGCTTCTATGAGGGTGCTCCCCCACCCACCCAACTTACATTTCTAAGTAAGCAATTTCAGAGGAGGAAGATTCTAGAAAAAGGCCCACCTCCCTCCATCCACCCACTCTATTTGCCAAGGCCACCCAGGGCTCTCCCCTTCAATGATCCTGAAACAATGGAAACATGTTCAGTTATCACCTGACAGCTGGCTTATTTGTGTGTCAGACCCTCCAGCTAAGACTGGGAGCCCTTCAGCAGATGCCCTGTGTATGTGTGTCTCCAAGCCACCACCGTGTGACTTACTGTTTAGTGCACTGAGAATCTAATCTGGAGTGAGCAAAGCTTTGGTACTCAACCATGAACAAAACACACCAGTCCCTGCCGTCATGAAACTAGACCCTACCTATGAGATTATAAAGCATATTCTGCTTTAGAAACAATAGATTAAATAGTAGTGACTGGATACAAACCTTTATCATACTAGAGTTGGGATAGATTATAATTTCCCTTTACATAGAATTGTTCCTAAAAGTCCAATTGGATTACTCCCATTGTGGACAAATGTTCTCAAACACAAGGGTTTGCAGGTACTAGGAAAGTATTCAACCACAGGGGTACACTCCCAGCCCAAGACTTTTCATTGTTTTCCCACAAGAAATTTAATTGTGTTTATTTAAGACATTCAGCAATGCATGTGTGTGTTGTAAGTCTCCTAGATCATAATAATAAAGCAAATTAGCATCTATCATCAAAATTATTGCCAGCTTTATTTTTTGTGGAAAGAACAGTTCACATCTAGTCATTTAGCATGAATTGCCAAAACAGCATAATTTTCTTACTTGCACCCTTGGTGTGGGTATTCAATCTCTAGACTTCTTTATGCTACTTGTTTATGGGCCCTCTGAACTACATCTCCCAAGTTGCTCCTATACTGGTTCATTTTTTTGTCAACTTGACATAAACTAGGGTCATTTGGGAAGAGAGAACTACAACTGAGAAAATATCTCCATTATATTGGCCTGTGGCATTTTCTTGATTCATGATCGGCATGGGAAAGAACAGCCCACTGTGGGTGGTACTACCTTTGGGTAGGTAGTCCAGTCTTGCAAAATATATATGCAGATAGATAGACATAGATAGAGATGAGAAAGAGAGAGAGAGAGAGAGAGAGAGAGAGAGAGAGAGAGAGAGAGATCAAGCTGTATAGATATATAAAGCTGAGCAAGCTGTGGAAAGCAAACCCCTAAGTAGCATTCCTCCATGGTCTCTGCTTCAGTTCCTGCCTCTCGATTCCTGTCACAGCTTCTCTGATGATGGACTGTAAGCTGTAAGCCAAAAAGAATCCATTTCCTTCCTAAGTTGCTTTTGATCCGAATATTTTACTGCAGAAACATAGAAGCTAAGTTAATTCACCTACACACCCTGATTCCTGCCCACTGATTACCACCACTTTTTTCTCTATCTCTACAAATTTAAATGTATTATATTCTATATAATATATACATGAAGGCTGCAGATGCTCCTAAGTAGTATAGCACTTACCTAACATGAACAAGGCTGAGTTCAATAACCAGTACTGGAAAAAGAAGAGCTTCCACATATGAGTTCAGGGATTCCTTTCTGTATTTGTTTTCTATCACTTGGCATAATATGAAGATTCTTCCATATTTTAGCAAATAGCAAGATATTTTTAAAGTGCATAATATACCTCTGTCCAGATATGGTTTCTTATCTATTGACAATAGAGTTTGGTTATTACATATTTTGACTACTTTGTGTAATGTTCCAATGAATGTGGAGTGCATCTATCTTTCTGAGATGGTCTTTCATAGCCTTTTGGTATTTGTACAGAAGAAAGATTTCTGGGTCACCTTGGCAATTCTACTTCCAATACCCTCAGAAGACTCAATGCTGCTTTTCTCTTTTCTACATACCCTTGTCAACAATTGCCATCTTTCATTTTTACAATAAACATACTAAGAAGTACACATTGTTAACTTGTTGTGTTTGTTTGTTTGTGTGAGGGCATAAGTCTGTGCCAAGCACAGTGTGGAGATCAGAAGACAACACGTTGGAGTTGGTTCTTCCGTCCACATCAGGTCCCGGGGAGCAAACATGGCTTGCCAGGCTTGCTGACAAGGGCTCTCACGCAGTGAGCCATTTACCTGGTGAAGCCTCTTCTTTTGCAGTGGTTTTGTTTCTATTTCTCTGGTAATTAATAACTATTTCTATCTGGTAACCAGATAGGTATCCACTAGGATATCTAGGTGACTATAGGAGGTGGCCTCTTCAGCTTCCATATCCTTAATGTAGCTAATGGTGATGAACACCATTGTGTGTGTTGGCCATTCGTAAATTTTTAAAGAAACTCTCTCCAGATCTCTTGACCATTTTTAATCAGGTCATTTGCTTGTCTATGGTTGACTTGATTCTTTACAGTTAGGATGTGGGATCCTGATCAACTATACAGCTAATAAATGTGTGTCCCAGGGTGCTATAGTATGTCGTTTCCTCGACTGAACACAAGCTTTTGACATGGTATAGTCCCATTTATTTATTTTTGTTTTTGTAGCCCAAGCTTTTGGTGTAATCATCACCTCTGTGATGGTTTGTATATGTTTTCCCCATGGAGTGGCACTATTAGGAGGTGTGGCCTTGTTGGAGTAGGTGTGTCACTGTGGGTGTGGGGTTAAGACCTTCACCCTAGTTGCCTGGAAGTCAGTCTTCTACTAGCAGCCTTCAGATGAAGATGTAGAACTCTCAGCTCCTCCTGCACCATGCCTGCCTGGATGCTGCCATGTTTCTACCTTGATGGCAATTGACTGAACCTCTGAGCCTGTAAGCCAACCCCAATTAAAGGTTGTCTTTTATAAAACTTGCATTGGGCATGGTGTCTGTTCACAGCAGTAAAACCCTAACTAAGACAACCTCATCACCTAGGGCCATGTCGGGAAGCTTCTCATCTGAGCTTTTATTTTCTTTTTTTCTTTTTCTTTGTTTTTTTATCATTGTCTAATTCTTTCTTTATAGTTGGATACTTTATCTACTTCAAGTTTTTTATTTAATTTTATTTGTCTTAATTATTTACTTTACATTCCACTCACTGCCCCCCTCCTTGTCACCCCCTTCCACAATCCTTTCCTCTATCCCCAACCCTTCTCCTCTGAGTGGGTGGGGGCCCCTGGTTATCCCCCTCCTCCTCTATGAGGCTAGGCACTTACTTTCCCTCTGAGGTCAGACAAGACAGCCCAGCTAGTAGAATATCCCACGTACAGGTGACAGCATTTGAGATAGCCCCTGCTTCAGTTGTTCAGGACCTACCTACATGAAGGTCAAGCTACACATCTGCTACATATGAGCAGTGAGGCCTAGGTCCAGTGTATGTTCTTTGGTTGGTATTTCAGACTCTGAGAGTCCCAAGGGTCTAAATTAGTTGACTCTGTTGGCCTTCCTGTGGAGTTCCTATCTCCTTCTGAGCACACAATCCTTCCTCCTATTCTTGGGTAAGATTCCCCAAGCTCCATCCACTGCTTGGCTGTGGGTGTCTATATCTGTCTGAGTCAGCGGCTAGGTGGAGCCTCTTAGAGGACAACTTGCTCCTGTCTGCAAGCATAACAGTATCACTAACAGTGTTGGAGCTTGGTGCTTGCTGCGTGTTTCAAGTTGGTACAATTACTAGTTGGCAATTTCCTCAGTCTCTGCTCCATCCCCTGTTCCTGTATTTCTTATAGACAGGATAAATTTTAGGTTGAAACTTTTGTGGGTGCATTGGTGTCTCTATCACTCCACTGAGATACCTATCTGGATATAGGAGGTGGCCTCTTCAGGTTCCATATCCCAATGTAGTGAGTTACAGCTAAGGTCACCTCCATTGATTCTTGGGCACCTGAAAGCCTACACACTCATGGAAGTTGAACAAAACATTCTTCTCAATGATCTCTGGGTCAGGGAAGAAAGAAATTAAAGACTTTCTAGAAGTCAATGGAAAGGAAGACACAATATACTAAAATTTATGAGACACAATGAAAGCAGTGTTAAGAGGAAAGTTCACAACACAAAGTACCCCCATAAAGAAATTAGAAAGTTCTCATATCCGCAATTTAAAAGTACACCTGAAAGCTCTAGGAAAAAAAAAAACAAAGCAAGAAAGCATACCAAAGGAGAGTAGAAGACAGGAAATAATCAAAATCAAAGCTGAAATCAATCAGTTAGAAACAAATAATTAAATATACATCAAACCAAGAGATGGTTTTTTGAAAAATCAGTAAGATAGACAAACCCTTAGACAAACAAGCAAGAGGTAGAGAGACAGTATCCAAATAAACAAAATCGGTAAGGAAAGGGGAGACATAACAACTGACACTGAGGAAATTCAAAGAATCATTAGGTCTTACTTCAAAGGCCTGTACTCCATAAAATTGGAAAGTCTCAACCAAATAGATGATTTTCTAGACAAATACAACTTACCAAAGTTAAATCAAGATTGGGTGAACTATTAAACAGCCCCATAACTCCTAAAGAAATAAAAGCAGTCATTAAAAGTCTCCCAACCAAAAAAAGTCCAGGGCCAGATGGTTTTAGTGCAGAATTCTACCACACTTTCACAGAAGAGCTAATACTAGTACTACTCAAACTAGTCCTCAAAATAGAAACAGAAGGAACCCTACCAAACTCATTCTATGAGGTCACAGTCACTCTGATACTTATACCACACAAAGACTCAACAAAGAAAGAGAATTTCAAACCAATTTCTCTTATAAGCATTGATGCAAAAATACTCAATAAAACACTCTCAAAAGCCAGGCGGTAGTGGCGCACACCTGTAATCCCAGCACTCTGGGAGGCAGAGGCAGGCGGATTTCTGAGTTTGAGGCCAGCCTGGTCTACAGAGTGAGTTCCAGGACAGCCAGGGCTATACAGAGAAACCCTGTCTCAAAAAAACGAAATCCAAAAAACAAAAAAACAAAAAACAAACAAACAAACAAACAAAAAAACAAATCCACACACACAAAAAAAAAAACCAAAAAAACAAAAACAAAAACAAAAACACTCTCAAACTGAATCCAGGAATACATCAAAGACATGATCTAAGGAAAGATCAAATAGGCTTCATATCAGGGATTCAGGAATGGTTCAATATATTCATCAACATATGCTTCAGTTTTGCATTGACGGGGGAACAGGACAATTGTGGAAGTTGGAGATGGAGGGAGAGCAGAGGGGGCAGAAATAAAGGGGGACAGTATCAGGTATGGGAGGGGATGAGAGAGAGGTACACAGGGCCAGGAAATCAACAATACATAGCAGGGGGGGATGAGGAACTGGGGATCGCCACTGGAGTATCCCAGCCACCAGGAAAATGTAAGGCTCCCAGGATGCAACAGGGATGACTTTAGCCAAAATGCACAGGGAAGGGCGAGATAGAACCTTTAGAGACCACCTCCAGTAGATAGGCACAGCCCTTGGTTGAGGGATGGGGCCACCCACCCATCTCAAAATTTTTAACCCAGAACTGTTCCTGCCCAAAGGAAGAACAGGGACAAAAAAAATGTAATAGAGACTGAAGGAAGGATCAGCCAGGGACTGCCCCACCTGGGGATCCATCATGTCTGCAAACACCAAACCCAACACTGTTGCCATGGTCAAGAGGCGCTTGTGGACAGGAACCAAGTGTGGCAGTTCCTGGGGAAGGTCCAGCCAGAAACTGACCAATGCAGAGACGGATGCTTGGAGCCAACCATCAGGCTGACCTCAGGAACCCGGTGGGCGAGCTGGCAGAAGGAGTGGAGGAGCAGAGGGGGATTACAACCCTGTTGGAAGAACAACATAGGCTGGCCTGACTACCCAGTTCTCCCAGAGTATAGACCACCAACCACGGAGTGTACCTGGAGGGATCTATGGCTCCAGATATATATGTAGCAGAGGATGGCTTTGCCTGGCAGCAATGGGAGGGAGGCCCTTGGTCCCAGGGAGGTTGGATACCCTAGTGTGCGGGGATGCTGGAGCAGTGGGGTGGGAGAGGATGGGTGGGTGGGTGAGCACCGTCATACTAGCAAAGGGGAGTAGGGAGGGCAGATGTGGACTGAGGGGTTGGTAGAGGGGTAACAGGAAAATGGGATATCATGGCATGGGGGGTTGGTAGAGGGAGTAACTGGGAAATAGGATATCATTTGAGATGTAAATGAATAGAATGATTAATAAAAAAATGTCATCAATGTAATCCACCATATAAGCCAACTGAAAGAAGTCACATGATTATCTCAGATGCAGAAAAGGCCTTTGATAAAATCCAATACCCCTTCCTGTTAAAGGTATTAGAAAAATCAGGGATACAGGATACTTTGAGTTATTTTTATGCATGGTACGAAATAAAAGTCCCATCTCTTTTCTTTTTTTGTTTTCTTTTCTTTTTTATAATTTTTATGTAGACAACTAGTTTTCCAGTCCCATTTACTGAAGAGATTTCTTTTCACTATTATTTCCCTAGTACTCTTGCCAAAGTTTTGTTGACTATATATACCTGGATTGATTTATAGGCTCTCTGCATACTAGGCCCTCTTCTCCTGGTTCATAGGTCTGTTTTATGGAAGTATCATACTATTTTGATTACTACAAAGCTTGTATGATAATCTTAAAACATAAGATATGATCCACTGCCCTTTTCTTTCTTAGAAATATTATTGCTATTTGTGTTCTTTCATGATTCCATACTAATTTTAATATTTTTATTTCTGTATAGAATGCTATTGGTTTTTTATGAAGTGTGTTCCATCTAAATATTGCTCTGGGAACTATGAGAATTTTGATGATATTACTTTGTGCGTCCATGAGCATGGAATTTCTTTCTGTTACATGTGTCTTTTTCAACTTCTCTCATCAGTGTAATGTAGCATTATGTGCATAGATCTTAGAAATAATTTAGAAGTAGAAGTTTATTGTCCTAGATCTACTCAGTCAACCGAGTTATTGAGTACCTACTATGAGTCAGACACTACAGTAATCAAGGGAAACACCTGTTTGAGAAAGCGAGATAATACATAAATGAATGGATTTTTTAAGTTGAGTATGGCTTGTAATTTTTGCTATAATGAAAAAAGTATGGTGACCAAAAACATGGGTCAGAAGCTCCAAACCCTTCAATGTATGATGGCGACCTGCCCGCCAGCTGCACTCATGCAACAACGGCACAAAAGTTGCAGGAGTAACCAACCACTATCTAACTGGCTTTAAAATCCACTCCATGAGATGGGACTGACGCCTGACGCTGCTCCAGTACCCAAGAACCTGAGACGAGAAAGCTCCTGGACCTAGGGGAAAACCAAATACTATTCTACTAAAGGAACATAGCAGTAAAATGACTGTTACTGACATTCTGCTACATTCGGTGATCAGTGTCTTACTCAGTCATCATCAAAGAAACTTCCTCCTTCAGTAGAAACAAGAACAGAGACCCACAACCGGACAGTGTGCAGAGAGTAAGAGACCTTTGAATCCCCTAAATGGAACGTCTCTATCAAATCCCTTACCTCAGGGCTCAGGGAACTCTGTGGAACATGTGGTAGAGGAGGAGGTAAGGATCTAGAAGGTAGAGAAGGGAGAACCATAATAAGAATGAAAATTGTATGAGTATGAATAGTATGTGTTTGTGTTTGTGTGTCTGTCTGTCTGTCTGCATCTGTACAGTATATGTTTCTTGTACTTTTTCTTTTGTTCTTTTCTGTCTTTGTCTTTCTGGGGCAGATTTGTTTGTTTGTTTGCTTTGGATTTTTGTCCTATTAGTGTTTGTCTGTGTTTAGTTCATCTTATTTTAATTTTTAGATGATTGTTTTCTAATGAGAGAGGAAAAAAGTATGTAAATTTAGGGCAACTGAGAGATGGAGAGCATCTAGGAGAAGTTGGGGAAGGGAAAATCATAATCAGAATACATTACATGAAAAAATCTATTTCCAATTACAAAAAAAAAAATAGAATGAGTTAGATGAATCATATTTACCGAGGGAAAAATGTTATATTGAGTGGGGTAAAGATAACATGATAAGGAGCCTATTTCAAAAAGTGTAGACAATAATCAAGAGCAGCAAATAAGAGAATGTGAGGCTAGAGCTAGCAAACCGATACACCATCACTACCCCTGGGGATGAATGGAGAGAGTAAAACTGCAGTTATCATAACCCAAAGGGAAAAATCATAGGTGAAGAAAAGACTCTCCCTTGAAGACCCATAGGAGGGAAACCAAGAGAACATGGAGTCATGAAGTTCAAAGAGAATCTCGGGAAGTTCAGGATGAGAAGGGAGGCTGGAGATCATTACAATCTGCCATGCCCATTTTAGCACTGTAGCCCCAAATGTCAACTGTTACATCAGAGAGGATTTGTGGCTCTCAGGAGCAAATAGCCACAAATGGCTTGCAGGCCATGTGTGCAGACTAGTAATTGCATTGATCTCATGTTCTTCCTGTCTTCTAGTATCCTGCCAAGGTCTCCCATTGATTAAATCCCAGGGACAAGAGGCAGGGAGCAATGAAACCTTCTGATTCAAACATAAGCTTCCTGGAACAGGTCATAGCTCTGAGGGAACCAATAGACATCTTCATAGAGAGCCTTTCAGTCACCTGACACTAGAAAAGCTGGCATTGGACTTAAAAATATGAAGGTCACAGCAAGGAGTGATGATGAAGCAGAAGATCCTCTGGTGTTATGCATCCAACACGAACAAGATTTTTGATGTACAAGGCCCCTCACGCTTTGGGCTATGTAAGTGGAATGAGCAAAGAGGACTAGGGCACTCTCTGAGCTCCCTTCCATCTTGAACCATCTGAGGTTCTCTTTGAGTTTCATGATTCCACTTCTTAGTGTCTCTCCCATGGTGTCTCAGCAGCATGTGTACACGCTGAGTGCCTATCAATTAGGGTCTCCCTTCTTTTGTTTTAGGAATCAACAGTCCTAGAACTGAAGAAGAAAAGGTTTTGGGAGGAGGAGTGGGGTGGCCAATACTGATCATACTTCATGGAGGTCAGAGTAAAATATCTGACCTCCCTACAGAAGTATACTAAGAGATCAGTTTCAATATATAGCTAAAGCTGATACCTCCTCATAGTATCCAGTCTTGGTTTCATTTCCTATAGCTATGATAAAAACATCCTGACAACAGTAATTTAAAGGAGAAAGAATTTATTTGACTCACAAGTTCAGGTTGTAGCCCATCACTTTAAGGAAGTCAAGACTGCAGGAATTTGAAGCAGCAGTCACAATACATCTATACTCAAAAGCAGAGAGTGATAAATGCACGCATGCTATACTCAACTCTCTTTATCCACTATCAAACAAGTTGAAACCCCCTTCTGTCTAGAGAAGGGTACCAGGTGCAATACATGAATCACCCTGCCTCAATTAACATTATCAAGATAATACCTGACAAACCTGTACCCAGGCCAACCTAATCTCTACAGCCCCTATTATGACTCCCTCTCCTGGTCATTCTAGATCATCTCAAACTGATGAAACTAACAATCACAGTCTCTGAGACTATTTCAATGGTGTGATATTTTTCTTTCCAATCAAAACTCGCTACAAACCACATTTTAAAACTAAGAAAGGAAACGACGCAGGTCATCTTTTTCTTGCAACTAAAACATCAGAGTTTGTTGTGACAGCCACCAGTGAAGTGAACAAAATTAAATCACAATTCCTGCCTCAACTGACTTGCTGAGTGGGAACAAGTTCAAATGCCAGGAAAGAGACTGAACTACAGAGTAGTCTAGTGAAAAAAAAAACTATTTTATTTATGTACTGACTGAATGACAAGTGGTAAACCGTTTTTCTTTATTTTGAAGAAAATTGTTCTACTTACGAAACCACGCAATGGATCAGAAGGCAATGGCGAGAAGGGGTTGACATTTGCCAATCTCAAATTTATTCATTCATTCAATACCGACCCAATAAATGCTAGACACCAATATTTGTATATTGAATAGCAAAGGACCAGTGTATATTGGGCTGGTCAGTGCTACAGAAATTGTTACCATTGCCAGATTCCATTCAGCTCCGACTAATATTTTGGGACCTTTTATTTTCTTTCATTTTACCTTATTTGGTTATTTTTCTCATTCTTAAGTAATTTTGCACATATATCCAGGACGCACGTGATTCTGATTCCCACCCTCTCCCATCTTCTACTGCCCCTCTCCATGTCTCTGCTCCACATTAATCTCTTTCATAAACCCATTTTAACTGATTTTTGTTTCATGAGCCACCAAGATCAGCCAGAGCTATCTGTGTGACCGTAGGCTTGGAGCTATCCTTCAGAGCCACGCAGGCTGAGCAGAGGGAACACAATTGCAATGTTCCCTCTCAGAGATTATTGATGGCCAATGGTTCGGAGGTATGATGTAGGACCCATGAGCCCCTCTTCCTTTCTTAGTAGGTTTGGTCTTATGTGGGCCCAGGTATTTACAGATGATGTGAGTTAGGGATCGCAATAATTCTATCAAGTTTAAAGAATGGCATGTTTCGCCCTTTACTCCATCTTTTAGCTCTGACATACATCCCACCCCTCTTCTGCACCCACTATTCCATGAGCTTTAAAGGAGTTGGCATATGTGACTTGTTTCGGGATGGGCCTACTTCTGTTACTTATTTTCTGTATGTTGGGGTGGCTACAAGTCTCTGTATTCACCTCTTTAGTATGGAGTCCTTATGGTTCCCTACCCCCCAGAGCACTGGGCTGTGGTAAGTATGTCTGGTTTTGCTACCACAGGTTTCAAGCATAGCAGTACCACACCAAAGAAACCCAACGGCTTCTGGGAGAGCAGAAGACTCCATGGCAGGAAGCCTACAGTTCCATTTGTGCATTGTTCATATGGAATGCACTTCCTTCAAATACACATAGACTGTTATACGAAATAAACATAAATTTGTTAAAAGAGTTGATGAACTTGTAGTCACTTGTGTTATAGGATACCTTGAAATTAATGGGCATGAAATAGTGCCAAGTTTTGTATAAGAAACATTTTAAGGTTAAAAAGGTGTTTCCCAACTGAGCACGCCTATAATCCTACCATTTAGGAGGTTGAAGCAGAAAGATCGGGAGTTCAAGTTCATCTTTGGTCACATACTGAGTTCCAGGCTAGCCTAGACTATGTGAAATCATAAAACTCACAGAGAGCAAAAGAGCTGTGGTATGAAGGTAGGAGGGGCAAGTAGTCAGTATGCCAGGTATACATATGTCAAGTTATTTTTTTAAAAAAACAGTAATAATAATTAATTAAAAAAAAAAAAACACGTTCAGACATTGTTGAGTAGATCAAGGCTCCATCAAAGCTACCTTCTACTCCCCAAAATCTTTCAGAGATTTTATATGATGACATTTCTCAGATGTTTTTGTTGTAGCTTCTTCCAACTCATACCGTGTTCTGCCTCAGACACAACTGCACGGGGCAGCATGAAGGCTGAACTTCGAGGGGACACCTCCGTTCTACTACCTGAATGTAGCCTTGCTTTGTGTTCTCTTACTGAGTCTCTCTATGCTCCCAAAGAGGCCTCTCTTTAATATCCCTCAGAGCTCTCACTGGTAAGTGAAGGTCTGACCCAGTAGTATAATAGATGTGCCCAGAACTATACAAATCCCAAAGAAAGAGAGGATAACCCACTTTTGACATATCACACTATAGCAGACAGTGGGTACCAAACATCAACCAGACCCATAACCAATATACAGAGAGAAAGGCAAGAAAGCAGGATTCATTCTGAAAGAGAAGTTCCCAGAGAGTGGATCTGACAGGGTCTGAAGAGTAAGGAGGCTGTTAGCACTCAGTGGAGAGAGAACAGGGGTCATCCAGGCTAGAAGACAAATGGAGCTAGAGGGATCTGGGAAATAGCAACAAGTCCAGGGACGGGTTTTTCCATTAGGCGATGCTGCTGAGAGGACAGAGAGGCATGCCAGCTGGAGAAAACACATCCCCAGAGAGCAGACCAAGAAGGAGGAGAGATATGCACCCAACGAAGATGAAAGCCAGGCAGACGTTATCTTACTCTCCTCCACTCCCTGCTGCCCTTCTCATCCTTCTCGTCTGGACTCACACTGCTGGCCTCCGGTCCCCAGAGCTCTGCAGAGTGGGATTTCTGAGGTTCTGCTTGTCCTTCTGACTGCAGCGCCACACTCCCATCTCATCACAGGCTGCCTTGCTAGCCTCTGGTTTCTTTTTTCATCCCTTCTCCTTTAGTGGTTTGAGAGGTAATCTTTATTGTCAGTTTGATTTACTTTAGAAACATCAAGGATACATACATCTGAGTGTGTCTGTCAGGACATTTCCAAAGAACCTTAACTGAGGAAGGAAGACCACACACACACACACACACACACACACACACACCCTAAATGTGTGCATTGCCCTCCACAGCTGGAGTCCGGTCCTGAATAAAAAGGAAAAAGGAGAAAGCCAGTCAGTAGAATTATCTGTTTCTTGGCTAAAGACACAGAGTGGCCTCACTCCTGCCTTCCCCACTATAAAGACTGTATCCCCTCAAACCTTAAACCAAAATAAATCTTTCGTTCTTTAACGTGCTTCTCTCGGGCATTTTATCACAGAAGTGGGGAAAGTAACCAAGAGAACTAGGTTGCATCCTCTCACATGAGGAAGCTGTGTGAGACAGGAGACGTGGAAAAGGATCGTGAGCATGTGGTGATGTCCAAGACCTACTTTGAACACTCCCTCCTAGGTCACATCAAAAAACTCTCTTCACTTCTCCTAGTCTGTGTTTTTAAAATATTGATGACAATATCTATTCATGCAGTTGTTTTAAAGATCAAATGAAGTAAGTAAAGTCTATGAAGTTAACATACTATACACATATTTTTAAAAACATATTTGTTCACCAAACCCTTCCTGGTGGGTCTTTTAGTCATTCATTCATTCATTCATTCATTCATCCATTCATTTTTTGTTATATATCCCCACCACAGTTTTCCCCCTCCTCTCCTCCCAGCCCCTCCTTTCCACCTTTCTCCCCGCCCCCTTCCCCTTATCTACTCTTCCTCCATTTCTCTTCAGAAAATGGTAGGCCTCTGATGAATATCAATTAGCCACAGTATAGCAAGTTGCAGTAAAACTATACACCTTCTCTCCTACTAAGAATAGACAAGGCAACCCAGTGAGAAGAAAGGGTTGTAAAGGTAATCAACAGAGTCAGAGACAGCCCAGTGTTAGGAATCCCACATAACATGTGGGTTAGTACTACACAGGCTCTCTGGTTGGCAGTTCAGTCTCTGTGAGCCACTATGGGCCTAGGTTGGTGAATTCTGCCAGTTTTCTTGTGGTATCCTTGATCTCTCTGGCTCCTACCATCCTTCCTTTCTCCTCAACAGGATTTCCCAAGCTCTGCCTAATGTTTGGATATGGGTCTCTGCATATGTTTCTATCAGTTGTTGGGTGAAGACCCTCTAATAATAATAGGGCTAGAAACCAATCTATGAGTATAGCAAGATAGCATTAGAAATAATTGCATTAATTTTTTTCCCATTGGTGTTTGGTTCTATCGTGGGTCTCTGGACTATTCAGCCTCTGGTTCCTGAACCTCCAGGCAGTGTCAGGGGTGGGTTCCCTATCATGGTATGGGTCTCAAGCTGGACCAGGCATTGGTCAGCCACTCCCACAATTTTTTCATCACATTTACCCCAGCACATCTTGCAGGCAGGATACATTGTAATCCAGAGGTTTTTATGGTTAGGTTAGTGTCCCCCTCCCTCCTTTGGAAGTCTTGCCTGGATACAGGAGATGGCCAGTTCAGACTCCAAATCCCCCAGTGCTAGAAATCTTATCTAGGGTCACCTTCAAAGATTCCTGGGAGTTTCCACTGCCCTAGTTTTCTAGATCATCCCAGAGATGCCCCCTGGAATCCAGTTGTCTCTCCCAGCATTCTCTCCCTTTTGTCCTCTCCCTATGTGACCCCTCCTGTTCCCATCCCTGCTCCCTAGTCCCACCCAGTCACCTATCCTCATTTAAGTACAATGTCTATTCTGTTTCCCCTTCTTGGTGGGATTCAAATATTCCTACCTTGAGCCCTCCTTGTTTCTTAGCTTTTTGTGGTCTGTGGATTATAGTATGGTTATCCTTTACTTTATGGCTAAAATCCTGATGGGTCTTTAATGCTCTTTGCCATGTCTTCTACACAATTGATGCTCATTGTAGACTGTGTGCCCAGAAATCACACTGCAGCCCTGAATTCCATACATTCTCAGATCACACTGCCTTAAGTGCTTTGGACAGGTTTGTAGTCTACATTAAAATCCATTCCTCAAATAATTTGTGCATCAACTTCAATGCTTGGCACTGCTAAAAGCTAGCAGAAAGTATGTTCACCACGGGTCCTGCTCCAAGGAGTTCATGGCCCCGGCTGATTCATCTCTGTGGATGGACTTTTAAGGAAATTATCCCACAGGATAGTGAATGGGGCCATTAAACCTGAGTGATTCAAGAATGTATTCTTAACAGCCAAGTAACCCCTTCATGGGAATGTTTTGTGATGCTATTAGGGCTTTGGATTTTAACCATAGTTAAAATCAAGACCCTTACCAGAAGACAGTATCTAGGGAGACAAGCTATTATTCTATACTCCCAGAATTGTGTTTGATCTCAGTGGGTCGGTCCTTTAAATATGACATAGATGAACAGATTTAAAACTGGATTGGAGTTCTGACAACACTGATGTTTGCACGTGGTTGTGTAACCTCAGCAGTTAGGAAACAAAGCAACAGTCACTGTATGACCCAAGAGATTATTTAAGGCTTCAACATGCAGACTGGAAGCTGCGCAGCAAGAGGCCCAGGGCCAGCCGATCACCAAGGCCACGGTAACAGTCACCACACAAGGACAGAACGTTCTGATACCACAGAAAGAACAATACAAAGTGAGGCAGTATCTATGAGCAAACACAATAACCCGAGGGTGGAGAATGACAGAGGCAGATAAGATGTGAGCAAGCGTGCCTCAGAGGATCGAGACAGTCACTGTCTCACTAGACCAAACCGGAGTGGCTCAGAAGAAAGCCTGGGATTGGGAAGAGACGTTTGTATAACTGTCACTTATTAGACTCCATTCTCTCTCTCCCTACCTGGACTCTCCATTCTTTCTGCTGTTTTTCTGCTCATGTCACAGACTTTTTGTTTTGCAAGGTACTGGGGAACTAAACTAGGGCTTCTCACAGGTTTCCCCTTTCTATGTCTATAAAGAGAAAATAATTATCAACTGCTCACATGGCCTAGAGCCTGTGACAATTAACCCTAAGAATTAATTGCTGTTAATGATCTCATGTTAAAGGTGATAGGAAGGATGTGCCCAGGTTCGCCCACAAGTGAGTAAAAGAGATAGATTATTAACTCCGAGCTGTCTAAAGGTGATGTTCTTAGGTGATTTGGGTTTAATGTACCACCCCTTTAACAGGTAAATAGCTTGTTATTAATTTATGTTTGTATTCAAGTTTAATTTTCTAAGTGTTCTTGAAACTGAAAGCTCCTTTTAGATTCAAGGGAACAAACTTCTAATCCTGAGATTTCAAATGAAGTCCACTGACAACTGGGGATTTAAGAGGTCCAAATCGCAGCAGACAGCTGTACTCACTGATCTTCAATTGGACCCCATATGTGGCTAATGTGTCCATGTCACAAGGCTAGGTGGAAGAACCTGTAGCCAAGCCTCAGAAGCGGTGTGGTTGAAGGAAAATGATATGGTCAGATAAAAACCGTCTCCAGCCCAACTGCAGGAAATGGAAAAGGGACGGACTGTGCCTCAGAATGGGAATAAGCACTGGACATGCTGGCACTTCATCGTTTCTAAACACACACAGCCTATGGGTTTACTATTCATGAGCATAAATGGTGTCTAGATTATTTCCCAGTTTAAGAAAAAGGAATACAATTGACCACGTCTTTCTCCACGTTTTAATGTTGAGCTATTATAATCTCACATTCCAGTGGCCCTCTAGCTGCATGGCAATAGTCTCCTTATACTTACCCTGAAATTGTTTTTCCATTGTTATCTTACATTATAGTCTCATCGTAATGTCATGTTTAAGGGTTCCCCATACACTTGTAATGAAATCGTTTTGCAGTTCAGAATGGCATCATATTGGCACTTTAAGCGGGGTATCCATCACCCTGTATTGATAGTTTTCACAACAAAACACCCTATTTTAGTGACTGTGAAAGTAAATAGCTGTTGCCGGTGATCTGTTCTTCCATTTCAAACTTAAATGGTCTCATCTGTTTTATTTTACCTTGCAATTTTCACACCCACTGTGGCATGGGCCAAGTTGATACTGGTTGCTTTCAAATGAGGACAGTCATTGCACTAGCTCATAAATGTTTATATGACAGCCACTCATCTGTTCTGGGTTAGTCTTTGTGCAATAGATCACCAATATGCTTTGGTCACCCCATTTGTAAGACTAGTAGAGATAAGTCTCACGCCAACTGAAATCTAGAGGGAAACTGTTTGTAAACAGTTTCAAATCAAATCAAATAAATATATAAAAGTGATGCGGGCGTCTGCAAAATGTTCATAATAAAATAGCTCAGAACTCCATCTCCAGACAGCCGCACATAAAATATCTGAATGCTATTCTACAGACTAAAATTTTAAAAGGTGTTCTAAATGCAGGAAATCTGAGAAGATGTATCATTACAATTGTCATGAACGAGACATTCGTAGCTAACTTTTTTTTTTAACTCACTACCATTGCTTTATTTTTTTTTTCCTGGTTAAACTTCTTAAGGTTAACAATTTGGTTCCTGTCTCCACTTTAGAGATTAAATACTTCTCAACCCAGGCTGAATCCTAACTCCCTCAGTTCTGGAAGAGAGCCAGGGCAGAGCAAGTCTCCTGACAATAGGCTTCACTTTGAGATCTTTCTATTCTCTGCTGCTAAAAGAGCTGTTGCTGCCTTGCCCCGCCTCCACAGCCATTTCCAGGGTTCCTCCCAGGTCAAGCTAGAAGGTGGGGGAGCTGAAAGAGAATCCAAGAGTTCCATTTGTACACGAAAAGATTTCTGCTAGGCTATCAAGCCTGATACCCTCCATTTTGGCCTTCCCCTGGAACTGGAGGTGCAGAATCTGATAAGCTTTTATTTTCTGGAAAATGACCTCTCTGTCTTTGGAAGTTAACACAGATGCTGACCATACGACAGGCAGCACACCGGTTGCCTCCAAGTGCCAGGTGCTGCAAACCCACTCGCTTTGGATGTTCGTGCTTGAATGTATTTTCTGTTGGAGAAACAAGTGTCACAGTAGTGACTTTTGTTCTGGGGTGACCCAAAATACTCCAAAATCAAAAAACGAATCCCTTAAAATGGAACTTGCTTTAGCTAATATATATATATATATATATATATATATATATATATATATGTATATATATATATATATATATGTGTGTGTGTGTGTGTGTGTGTGTGTGTGTGTGTGTGCGCGCGCGCGCGCTTGGTAATAGTCTATGGCATGAGTTGTAAAACCAAACTAAGGATGAATGAGTGTTTAAAGTAACACTATGGTGTCCAATCCCAATGCCACTATCTTATATGGGGCCTTCATGAAGACTCTCACCTCAAAGTTGCCTTTGGAATAAGCCCAAAAAAGAAAATGGGATATGCACACACACACACACACACACACACACACACACACACATACATACATACACACACACACACACATACACACACATGAAAAACTAAAGTGACTTAAGACACAAGCTTAATTATAAGTAGCTGAACATTGAAATAAAAATCATAAACCTACCCATTCTTGGTTTCTGAGTGTCTCTTCTCTGTGTCTTCGACAAAGTATCGACTTTCAATGGGGATCCTCTCCTGCTGCTGGGACTTCAGGCAGTGAGCAACCTCTAGTATTCTCAGAGGCTCAGCCCTGCCTACCCTCCTCACAGAGGGCTCAATCCTCGCTTCTTCTGAGAAAACTGAACCAAACTGATCTTTTTCTCCATCTTTCCACCTCACTGTATCCACCCCTGCCTGTACCCACCCCTGCCTACAAGACTGTCCTAGGCCACACACAAACAATATAGAGATTTTTCTGTTTTAAGAATGGAGTCCTTCTGGGACCTCATTTAACTGTCAACTCCCATTCCCCTCCCCACTTCCTCTTTTTCATCCTCCAGACATTTCCAACCGCTCCCAATGCTTGAACAAATCTCCTCTGAGCCTGTATCTGACTCCCATTATGACCCCAACTCCCCTTCAGACATTATGCCTCTAGCTAAACTTTTCACAAGAGTGGCATTCATTCATGTTCACCCATGTCAACTGAATGTCTTTGAAAGCCTCCTTCCCACTGCCTTTGTTCCCATGGTCACCTGTCTGAAGGTCACTGCCACAGTGAAGTCTGACAATAACTTTACCAGATGTTTCCTGAGAGTCCTCTTTTGGCCTCAACTTCACCACAGTCTGATTTTATTCAGTCCACTTTGGTTCCCTCTCCTCTCCTTAGGACAAGTCCCTTCTTCTCTGAAGCATCTTTGCCTTCACACTGATCTTCCTCTCATTTTCTTGTGACTCTTCCACATAACAGTAGATGTGTACTTTACCTCCAGCATTGACTTTACCATTCACCTCAGGACCTTAAAATAACAGTCTCCACCAAATAACTACAAGATGGGGGCTAGAGAAAAAGCACAGTCTATAAAGTGCTTGCCCTCTAAGCACAATGACCTAAGTTCAAGTCTTAGAATCCATATTTTCTTTTTTTAAAAAAATAAATAAAGCATTATAGTGGCCCTATTTACAATCCCAGTGCTGGGGACACAGAGTCTGGCAAACCCTGAGACTTACTTGGAGAACTCACCTGGAGCTTTCTAAGCCAATGAAAGACCCCCACATCAAAAAGAAAGAGTGGAAAGCACATGAGAAGGATATCTAAAGTTATCCTCTGAACTCTGTATGCATGTGCACATACACGCATGCACATTCATACAGAGAGAGAGAGAGAGAGAGAGAGAGAGAGAGAGAGAGAATATCCTGTGAGCATCATAAACCATATGCCCAAAATTGCACCCATCATCTTGTCCAAATCTCTGACTTCCTCCTATACTCCCACTAGAATCAATTGCCCAAGGCACCCAGATGAGACTGGGTACCATCCTCTGTCTCTCCAGCCACATCAACAGCATTCCCAACATAGACAACATTCTGCTGACTATTACACTGTTCACTCCAACCCAACCATGCCCGATTTTAGTGAGCTGTAGCCATCAGAAGCTAGCCCAAGGTCTCCAAGCTCTGAACCTATCTCCCTTTACTTAAACCCCCAGGGTAATGTGCCTGAGAGTGTGAACCTGTCAGTCTCCTTCTTGGAAATCCTCACTTCCTGCAGGCAGCAGCTCGCCAACCCCCTTCCCATTTCAGGCTTTCCTAAAAGAGCTCGCTGTGCACACTAGCTTTATGTCTCACTTGTATTTTCTGGTCCAAAACCATTTCTCACAACAATCACAGAACTTTGTGCAACCATGTTATGGAGATTCAAGGGGCAAGGCTAGGACTTTTTTCCTAGGTGTCTTTGATCTACAAACACTGAGGGTTCTTGCTTGTTTTTTTGTTTTGTTTTGTTTTGTTTTTTTCAGATTACATACTCAAATTACCTATAAAATTAGAGCTGTACCTCTACTAGGGAAGTAAGAGACAAGAAATCATGTAGACCCAACTAGAAGCCAAATCTGGCAAGAAGTGTAGGTCAATAGGAATGCTAATGGGGGTGGTAGAGGCAGAGCCATAGCCAGTCAGTTTCCTTTCTAGAAGTGTCTACATTTCAGGATCTGCTGGTTCTCCTGTCACTGTGGTCCATCTGTTCACGGTGGTTCTGCCTTCTCTGGTCACTTGATTATTACATTATGGCCTCTGTCTGTAGCTTATGAATGAGAGCTGTCTTCTGCCTTTCTCACCTGTCTCCTTCAGGATCAGATGGCAACATGCCATCTGAATAGACCCACACATACCCCTTTGGATAGCGCCTCTCTTTACCACTGCAAAAGGCCACTTTGAATAACTTGGCCTGTCAGACAGAGATATATGAAGTAGTTGTTACCAAGAAGAGCATGTGTATATGTGAATATATTCTGGGTCTTCACAAATGGGGATGATCTAACAAGAAGACACTTTCTGTCACTCATAAGTTTGTTTTTGAAAGGCTTACATGGAAACTTTCAAGATAACAGCAACCTTTCATTAAGCAACTACTATGTGCCAAATACACTTCATTCATATAAGAACATAGAGATAGTTACCATTCACACCTTACTGAGAATTGGCAAAGACAGGCAATTAGTGTGTTAAAGGTTAGGCAGGTATCTAATGAATTGAAATCAAACAGCACTAACTCAAAACTGACTTCGAGGCTAGAGCTACTCCCTTAGAACCTTGCCATAGCTGGGTCACGCTTCTCCATCCACGTGTCTCTAATTCTTTAGATTATCCCATGATGACACCTACCTTTCAGCTGTTCATCTTCTGCAGCCATATCTTTGTTCAGTACAAGAATCTAGCTGTAGCCTGACATAAGAAGACCTACCCAGTCTTGCCATGAGTAACACATATGAGAACTTTCCTCTCACTCTCTCAATCTCTGTGTCACACCCAACCAAAGGTTGATCAAAGTTTGGATCTGACAGGGTGATGTCCTCATTACTCCGGCTCATCTCTCCTCAAGAAGATCTCTTCAGTATAGAAATAGCCAGAGGCATCTTTTTCTCTTTCGAATGTAGCCGTATATATTAAACATACAAATATGCTGACGCCCAAAGTCGTTTTAAAGCAAGAAGAATGAGTGCGGAACTCTAACTTCTGTTGACTCAGAAAAGAGAATGAATGGTTCGTGTTTTCACAAATGAATATAAACTGGAAATGCAAATTCGAATGGGGCAGCAAAACTATGTTCTAGGGGAATGCAGACTGGCCTTTCTTTTTATGTGAAGCTCATAAAACCCAAATACTAAAGACTATGAGTAACTCTAACCCTTGGATTAACCCAGTTCAACCAGCACTAAAGGATGGTGAGCTGAAAGGAGACCTTCCCAAGATCTGGACACTGTGCAATTAAGCAAAAAAATCCAGCACTTTTAAGTTTCTTTTCAAATGGCAGACACATGTCCTCTTCTATTAAAGGGAAGGCCTATAACACTTCTTTGAAAATAGCAAGGGTATGAGAGAGTCAAAGTTGGCAAATTCCTTTTAGAATTCTCAATGGAAACCAATCTCTCTTTAACTTAGCCCATCACTGCCCTCCTC
This sequence comes from Apodemus agrarius, assembly GCA_964023405.1. Taxonomy (NCBI): domain Eukaryota; kingdom Metazoa; phylum Chordata; class Mammalia; order Rodentia; family Muridae; genus Apodemus; species Apodemus agrarius. Next base: position 17,568,485 of record OZ030007.1, read on the forward strand.
CAAACCACCACCGGGGAATAACTGCTTTGCACATTAAATAAGTGCAAAGCATTAGAAGTGACGTAAGGTACCATTATTCTGGCGTACTCTCATTTGAAAAGGGTAAATCAATTTAAAGCATTTTTGTTTAAAATCAGTCCTTTAAGGCTGTGTGCACATAGTGGCTGCCAAGTTTCAACCCAACGTGAATGTTAAGGTCTATGTTATTAACCCTTGAAAAATGAGCCCCACCATGGAAACAATGACTGACCTGGGAACTACCGGGTGCAGTGGCCGAAGCTGACAGTCAGTCAAGTAAGAGTAATGCAGGGTTCCTTCATATGCAAATCACATAATAATGTATGTTCGCCATTAAGGGCAATGTCAGATTATTGTAAAAGTATGTATAGATACAAATACCTTTTTAAAAAAGAAACCAAATTCATGTATGCCAAACTCTCTATAGTTGACACACCATGATAAATCACCTCATTACACACAAAACCACAAATATGGACTTTGAGGTTGAGTGTGAGGATATGAGAGAGATGAGGAGGATTCCACTGTGTCTTGCCATGACCCTGGATAAAAAATAAAAGACTATAGACCATGGGTAGAGTTTCTTCTAATATTAGGACCGTACACCTGCAATTATCAAAACCCATTTAAATGTGTGTTCTGGCACTCAGATGTTAAACTAAAACTATTGTAGGAAAATTTTCACAGCAAATGTCTCTGTATTTAACAATATAAGCCTTCTTCTAAACATGTTACAAGAGATGATGACATATAAATCAGTGTACTTATATTTTGGAAAGTTTCACAAAATGACCTATAAAGTAGTGAAGAAAGTCTAACTTAAATAACTTAAAATTCCCATCATAAGAGTGTGTGTGTGTGTGTGTGTGTGTGTGTGTGTTCAAGAATCTGTATACACTTAAGATTTGTTCACTTTTTCCTGTCTAAGTCATTTTGCAATTTGGCAGAGTGTTACCAAGCAAAGCAAAACAAAAACTCTCTAAAACCCCAAGTCATTTTATAAATGGCAACCCGTGTCCTAGGCGCATGTCCAATACAAACTTTTAAGTACCGCTTCCCAGATTAGCCACGCATGCCTTGTTCGCGAGCCCCTGCCTGTTGCGGTCAGTATTCTTCATGTACAGAAATGTCAAGGCAGAATTCTTTCGGGTGTGAATTTACTATTTAAATCCGGAAACATTCAAGCTAAAATGAGACTTCCAAAAGAGATTGTAGTGTCTTTATAGAAGAAGTAAGATGAGCTGTCCAGACAGCTGGCAGGGGGGAAAAAGGACAGAAAGAAAAGGGGGGAAAAAAGTGAAATGTTCTGAAGTCTATATGGAGTGGGAGATGAAAGAAGCCTGGTTTTTCTATCCTCAGAAGTCCCCAGAGCCTGCTTGATCCTCAGTCCTTCCTTCTCACCGTTATTCAAACTCATGTAACCTGTGTTCCTCAGAGCCAACCCACCCCAGCTCACCGCTCAATCACCAGGAAGGGGACAAAAGACACAAGGAAGCCCAGCTGTGCTGTCTACCAGAGACAATGGTGAGGCCTCAACACCCAGCCTCTCGGTTCAGAATCAAATTGTCTGTTTGATTTTCAATTTATTTTCAAGTTAGAAACTTTCCTGACTCCGGATGAAGAAAACCCCGAAGCAGATTCGATCTGGGTGTTTATGCCGCGCAAAGACGCCTGAGAAAATGGCAAATGCAGTTTCTGAAGTGCACGTCGTTTCTTATTTACTTCATACGGCCTGGCCGAGTTGGTGAAGATGGATGTAACAATAAGTAATATTTCATTGAGGTCTGCTGGCACTTCTCATGATGGACATTAAAAAGATGTAATATATATTATGAATGTGAGGGTGGGTGTATACACAGACAAGCATTTCACTCCAAGGGACATTAACACAGTGATAAATTCCATGCATTAAATCTCTAAGAACCACAATACCCCGAGTTAAGACATCTGTACGGAATCAGGTGCCAAATGAAACATCAAAATCAAATAAAACATCCTTTTATGAGAGTCGTAGGATTATTTTTTTTTTTTAGGACTAGAAAAAAAAAAACTGGCAAATTATCCAGAAATTTTGTTGATAGACATGCAACCTGGATTTTCAAAAGATGAAATGACATATTTGGTCACTCAGAAACAAAGCTAGGACTAACTTTCCTTCTTCAGCTAAAACATTCTCTCTGCCACATCGTGAGCAGAAATTGCCCTGACGCCAGAGCGCACAAAGCCTCGTGGTAGCACCCATGGGTGTCTGTTTCAGTATGCATACCCGTCGTCGTCCTCGTCATCCTCATCGACATCGTCATTGTCGTCGTCATCCTTTGGGATACATGCTCAATTTCTGTCATTTTTCTCCTTGTTTGGTCAGTCTCTCACCTTCTTAAAGACTAGGGCTAAGACTAAACCATTCTTGGTGTATGTCCCATGGGCCTCATGGGGACAAGGATAACTATGAATATGCCCAAACCTAAACTTGTGAACTTAAAATATTATGAGCCTTGAGTGTAACCTGATTGGGTACACTGGCTCTACCAAGAAAGACAGAGACAGAGAGAGACAGAGACAAAGAGAGACAAAGAGAGATAGAAAGAGACAGAGAAAGAGACGGAGACAGAGATGGGGAGAAATGCATAGAAAAAGATAAAGTATGAGAGAGAGAGAGAGAGAGAGAGAGAGAGAGAGAGAGAGAGAATAAAAGAAAAAAGGTTGTGAACTAAATTACAAGACCTTTAACTGAGCCTGAGAGAAGAGAAAATGGGCGACAGGCTTGAACTCATTGGCACAGGAAAAGACTTTCTGAACGGAACACTGCATTAAGATCAACAACAAATGGACCTCATGAAACTGAAAAGCTTCTGCACACAAGGGATGCCCTCATTCAGACAAAGTGACAGCCTACAGAATAAAAAATTTTTTTCTTTTTTACCAAATACCCATCCAATAGAAGGCTAATATCCAAAAAATCATAAAGAACTCAAAACAACTGGACAACAAAAAGCCTCACGTATTTCAACTTAAACGTGGAATACAGATCGATCTAAACAGAATTCTCAAAAGAAACTCAAATGGCTGCAAAACACTTAAAGAAAGTCAACATGCTTAGTCATCAGAAAAATGCAAATCAAAACAACTTTGGGTTTCCACCTTACACCATCATTCTGATCAGTAAAATAAGTGACAGCTCACGATGGCAAGGATGTGGAGAGAGGGGACACTCATCCATCGCAGGTGTCAGTGTAAACTGGCACAGCCACTATGGAAATCAATGTGCTGGTTTCACAGGAAGATGGGAATGAATGTCTCAAATCCAGATGCACCCCTCTTAGGCACACACCCAAAGGAAACTGTGTTCTACAACAGAGACGCTTGCCCAACCATGTTCACTGCTGTGCCAGTTACAATAGCCAGGGAATCAGAAGCAGCCTAGATATCGCTCCACAGATAATTGGACAGTGAAAGTGTGGTGAATTTACATGGTGGAGTATTACTCAGCCATTAGAAAAATAAAATCATGAAATAAGCAAACAAATGGGTCTAGAAAAAACAATCATCGTGAATGAGGTAACCCAGACTCAGAAAGAGAAATATAGCATGTATCCACTGGATGTTAGCTTCTAAGTCAATGATAACCAAGCTCCAATCCATATAACTACAGCGGTGACATATAGAGTAAGGACTGTGATAGGGTAAGAAGAAATAGATCTCCCTAGGAAAGGGAAATAGAAGAGATAATGATGGATGGATGGGGTAGGCTGCAACTGGAAGATCAAGTGGAAAGGGGGGTTGAGAAGGGAGAAAATACAGAGAAAGGCAGCTAAAACTAAGGGCCATTTGAGAGATAGTACAGTAGAAGCCTTCCTAAAATAGATTATACATATACACATACACATACACATACACATACACATACACATACACATACACATATACATATACATATCTGAAGGTGATCTTGTTGCGCGCTACCTCAGCCAGCAAGGAAGACGCAACAAACAGGAGATCTTCTTCAAGCAGTTTATTCAGGAAAACATTTTACAACATCTTCAGACTCCTCGCGCTCGGGGCTCCTGCATATGCTTATATTCTTGTTCTCTATCCTAACAGCTCCGAGAACATGGCGCTGGCAGATAGGTTGTCACCATGCGGAAGAGCCAGAGATCAGCCAGCATTGCCATGTAAGGAGTCGTTTGTCATGTCAGGTCAGCTCAGCTTGGGGGGAAGGGACCGGAAACCGGCGCCATCTTCAAGGCGCGGCCTCTACATGATCTAAATGAAATTGTCAAAGAATGTGGGAGACACCCCTCCCCCTCCAGCTAGACATCTCCTGCCACCAAATGACGCTCCCAGTACTAAAATTGTGTTATAGCTAATCGATTGTCGGCTAAAGAGGTCCAACATGAATCCCCAAACCCCAGACTGTTACGACCATAGGTTGCTCTCCACACACTAACAGCAAGGCCTCACTGCTAAAGACAAGCCCTACAAAACTCAGTTGAAGGTGGAGAACTGAGCTATTGCCTACACAGAGTCAACTCTGCAACAGGAAGGTGCTCTGCATGCTACAAAAGAAAAACAAACACACAACCAGAGAGAAGACCTTTGATCTACGATGGAGTCTTGCCAGCGAGATACACCAGTGTGGTGGCGGCATGAAGTCTGAGTAAGGATTTACTAGAGTAACCAACCAATGTCTGATTTAAGTTCCACTCCAGGAGTTGTAACCCATACAGCTGACAGTGTTTGGGTGACCAAAAAAACCTGAGACTATATAGCAAAAGACTTAGGGGAAATCCAAATACTACTGTTTTAAGGTGTGTGGGGGAGGGGCGGGGGGAGTAACAATAAAATGATTCCTAATAACACTCTGCTATAGCTTGCTCAGTCGTCACCAGAACCGATTCCTCCTGCTGCAGATGTGACTACATGAAAATACAGAGACCTACAACCAGATGTTATGCAGAGAGTGAGAGACTTTGGAACACTCACTCCTAAATGGGGTACCTCATCGAATCCTTCCCCTCAGGCACAAGATGCCTAACTGGGGGGTTGTCTCCCTGCATACCTTCAGATATGTGTGTGTATGTGTGTGTGTGTGTGTGTGTGTGTATGTATGTATGTATGTATATGCATGTGTATATATATATAATACACATATATATATTATAATATATAATATATATATTAGGAAGGCTTCTACTATACTACCCCTCAAATGATTACCCTGCAGAAGAAAAGTCAGAGTCTCCGAGCTAGAGGCGATCAAGGACAGCAAGGAAACAAGGCTCTCTGAATCAACAGGACCAGTGCACATATGAACTTACAGATACTGTGCAGCAGGCCGTGGGACTGCACAGCTCTGCACTGGTTGGGGTGCTAGAGATAAAGGGAGACGTAGACACATGCCCCCCTCCCTAACCCAGGAACAGCCTCTAATCGATAACCACTCGCGAATGAAAATTCAGTTTCCTCCACAAAAACATGACTATTTCAGCTATGGTGCTCCACCAGCTAGGTGATGTAAAATTACCAAAAACCCAAGGTGAAGGGCAGAGAAAATATTAAACATCCGCTCAGCCATCCATTGCTTCTGCCCAAGCTGCCTGGGAGAAGTCACTGTGAGGCGCGGGACTCTGGCTGAGGCCCCTGCACAGCCACATGGACTTCGGAAACAGCGCCTGCGTCTCAGCCACAGACAAGCCCAGAGCTTCCAACTTAGATGATGCTACAGGCTTTACCCCAGGACCAGTGAAATGCTGCAACCTTCTTTTGTGGGGAGCTAGTACGAACCATGAGGAGATTTGGGGCGTCTCGATGTTTAAATTCAGAAAATCATCAAGTGAAAGGAAAAGCCACAGACACAGAAAAAGCAAGACAAACACGGACAGACTGCCTTTCATTCTTTGATAGATATGTGTACTTGAAAACCATTAATAGCCGGGTGCTGGACACTGGTGGAATTCCCATATACTGTTTTATAACCATAATGAACTTGTGTGAGCCTCAGTGAGCAGGCCCACCATTAAATCTTCTCTGAGAAACAAGATGTGGTTGTTTGGTGTTTTGCGAGCTTTGCCTATATACATCACTGGGAATGTTCGTCGCTGGATCCTAAAATTATTATTTTTGTGAAGTAAAATAAAATAGACGCCCACACAGTATACATTCACACATCAATTTTTAACCTGAGTTGTTCTTAAAATCATCCTTGCTGGGAGTAGATTTGGAGAAAAGGAACAAAGAAGAAATGTCAGATGACAAATGTCCAGTGTTAACAACCCAATCACAAACAAATTAAATGTCCATCACTGTCACAGCAGGAATCTCAGCCTGGCCAAGGGGAGAAATCTTCCATGTTGCTCAGAACAAATGTATTGGGGGCTAATCAAAATCTAATGAATCTCTCAGGAGAGTCCTTCCTCAGCCCACATCTTAAAGGCGGGGACTCCTTCTCAAGGGCCTGTACCTACCAGTTGTTTTCTGGGATAGCAATTGTTTTGTTAATAACAGACGCCGCCCGCAGGAAGACATTTCAGTTAAGTCTATTATTCGAATCTAAGTCTTTGCTCACCGAGGTGTCAAGGTGAAACATTTGGTAATCTGTCTCACAGTACATTTTATTACCAATAGGAACGAGTGAACGCACCAGAAGGGAGAAAGTTGGAGCAGGGGCAAAAAGAGGAAAGGCGACTGTTTTGTCTGATCAACTCCAGCAGCTTTGTTTGAATTTATCAAAAGGATGAAAAGAAATGATGGGGGGGGGGGCGAGGGGCGAGGGGCACTGATAAGTGTGAGTTTGAAACATTAATTTAACCAGAAGTAAACAGAGGACACGAGAAGGGCAAAGCAGTAAGAAAAATGCGTAGAGGGGCTATCAGCAGCGCGCATCGCCACGAGGCCCGCTTCCAATTCTCCGCAGGGCAGCTTCCGGTGCTTTTCATTTTTCAATAAAATAAAAATCATAGCCATCGCTGACATTCCTCGGGGACACCCTAGATGCCAGCACTTTACATACATTCACCCCAAATCTCAGAACTGTTCATCAAACCCGTTTAGAGTTGTGGAAACTAAGCTTTCAGGGGGTTCAAAGGTCACCTACAACCAACTACTGAGCTTACCAGAAGGATGGTAAAGTTCTGACCCCGAGCACAGGCTGTTTCTGTTTGCCTCTTCCTCCTCACTCTCCCTGAACTTCTCAACAGTTGCTTCTCCTGTAGTTTATAGCTCCGTGTTGGAGGCAAATTAAAAGCTGCCGACCACGAAAAGCAACCCTACTCCAAAGCATGCAATCAAGCCAGACAGGTAAAAATTATTTGGCTGTCTTAACTTTGCAGATTATGTAATTAGTATAGCAAAAAGAGGCTGAGGCAGGGAGTGTGAAGGGAGTCTAGGGCTCGGCTTCCCTGCGTATATTCAGCATCTGCACAAACCCCAGTTGTCCTCACGTTGCTTGGCAAGTTGACAAATGCCGAGTTCTAACCTCAGTTGAAAGTTTACGGTCCCTGGAAGGGCTCAGACTAAAGGAGGCAGCATATCTATGTTTCAGCCTCTCCCTGCCCAACAATGCACATGCGCACACACGAGCACGCGCTCACACGCATACATTCACACACATGCACACACAAACACATTCTCACACACACACACACACACACACACACACACTCATACACTTGCTATGCACCTCTAATTGAAGCATGCACTAGTCCCAGACACGACAGTGAAAGGGTTTGTATACAGCTAGGATTTCCTGGCCACACCTTCATTCGTGTTACTATCAAAAGTTTGTTTGGTTCCCATGGGGATTTACAACTTTGCAGACTTCCAAAACCATTTGCAACTCCAAGGCTATTCCAATGACATCACCTGGAGAGATACAGACATCTCTCAAAACAAGCGGAAAAACCCAGAAACTAACTTCGGGTTAAAACCATGCCTATCTCATTTCATTTTGATAACCTCCCTGAGAACTCTTATTATTAATGTTTAGAGACCATTTTTGCCAGGCTTAATGGCCTAAGACTATAATACCAGCTATTTAAAAATAGTTCAAGGCTGCCTGAGACACCTAATTAGACATATCCTCGCTCAAAGGAAACAGAAGCATAAAAAGGAGAGCTGAGGCTGTAACTCAGTGGTACAGCCCCTCCCTGCCTCACATGTACAAGGCACTGGATTCAACCCTCAGTACCAGTTTGTTCATATACTAGTCCCTAGTATATACTAGGGTGATGTGATGTCACCTAGTAGTCCTTGGGGACGATGTGATGTCACTGACAGTTAACGTGGCATGCGAGCTAGCGCCTGGGAATTGGGGTCAGCGTGTGGGTAGGTTCCAGCTTCCCCTTTCTTTCTAGATGTTGATTAGGGTGTGCTTTTTAATTCTCTGATTCTCCTTTCCTCGAGTGTAAACCAAATGAGCCCCTGTTCTATAGCCAGTTAGTGGCAGGGGTTGAGTCAGCTGTGCGTCACAAAGTGCCATGGGAATGTATGGTGCACAGCTGGGTCGCCCGTTTCCCTACAAGCTTCCCTCTGGGCTGTAGCAATAGATTCAAGAGTTCCAAGAGATGCTGTTGTGTGTCTCCCAAACACAAACAGGGCTCGGACAGATTTCCGTGCGTCTCCCAGAAAACTTTTCTTACTCTTCTTTGTTAAAGAGCTGATAAATGGAGGCTGCAGTGACAACTCTGGAGAGAAGCACTTGTCACACAGGCCTGGTGGCTGAAGTACAGGTCCCCAGCGTCCACATAAGAAGCTGGCTGTGGCTGTGTGCATCTGCAACTCCAGCACTCCTACAGGCACATGGGCAGCAGAGGGGGGATAACCTCCCGGAAGCTCATGAGTCACGAGCAAACATGCAGCACAGGGGCAGAAATGAGAGACCCCGCCTCCTTCACACTGGAAAGCATGACTAGACTACTGAGCCTTGTGCTCGGACCTCCATAAGCATGCAGTGGTGCATGTGTGTCTGTATTCCCAACTGCATATCTCACACACATGCACACACACATGGGGTTGTAAAGTAATGGAGGTATGTATCATTTATTTACATGCCTATACCAAAATGCATAGATACAAGTGTTTGACTTGGGTACAATATGATCTTATTTATCGAGCATTTTTCACGGTGCCAACACTGCTTTATAGCATTCAGTTGAACAATGGCAAACTTGGTGCCATGGAAAGTGCTAGAGAAGTGTTCTGATAGCCCCGGGAAGGACCTTATCCATATGGAGAAAAGAAATCCTGAAGGCCCCTCCATAATCTGTAAAATATCTAAGTCAGATCTGGAATGATGAGGAACGGCCGGAGGGGAGTCGCCCAGTGCAGGTGCAGAGAACCTACAAAGGCATACACGTCAGCTCAGAGAAGCTTCTGGGCTGGGAGGTGACTCTGGAGAGGTCCCTTGGAGGTAAATGATGGAGGTTCTGCTGCAGGCCTTGGATACCTGCCCACAGAAGAACAAACAGTCCTGCAGCCATGGTTTTAAGACCACGGCCGTGGGCGGGCAGGTTAATCTAGAGAAGGGACCAACTGGATACTTTCCGACAGGAAATGAAAGTCAAGACCACGTATAGGCTCTCTGCTCTCCCTGCCAGTCAGTTTGCCAAGTCCAGATCTTTCTGAGAAGAGAAATGAAAGACTTAGCCTGCACTTGTGGCTGTCACTGTCTTCCAGAAAGTTCGGACACCAGACAGCCTAAAGGTCAGAGCCAAAGGAGCATCTTGTATAAAACCCAATAAGCTAAGGGGAAAAAAGTTGTTTAATACTATTTAGGGGCCAGAGAGTAAACATTCGCTTATCCATGAAGAAACTCGGCTCTCTGGAATGATTTTCACAGTGTATCACGGTCGCTGTGAGGCGTCATCTCCTAACGGAGATTAAATCATTTCTTTTGTCCATTTTTGCAGTGGGTGAAAGGGTAGCAGGTATTGTTTGCGTGTCCAGCATTCCTCACTGTCTCAAGAAAAGGATGTTTATTCTCCTGTTTGCCTCCCCACTCTTTACACAGGATGTGAGACACAGGCCACCACGCAGAAGCCAATCTGGATTTAAGTGTTTAATCAAGGCCAAGGACAACAAAATGCTCACCAGCTCCAGTTTTATGAATCAGTATTGTATTAGTCAGGGTTCTCTGGAGTCACAGAACCTAAGGGTAGTCTCTATATAGTGAGGGAGTTTTTTGGTGACTTACGCTCTGTAGTCCAACTCCCAACAATGGTCAGCAGCAGCTGTGAATCGAAGTCCAAGGATCTAGCAGTTGCTCAGTCCCACAAGGCAAGCAAGTCTCCAGCAGAAGGTGTGGCCCAGATTAAAGGAGTGTGCTACCACGCCTGGATCTGGGACTTCCTTCGTCCCAGATGACCTTGAACTCAGAGATCTCCCTGTCTTAATCTTTTCGGATTCATAACCACTATGCCTCAAGATCTCCATGCTGAGATCCAAGTCAGAAACTTGTATCTCCCGGTCTCTAGATTAGGATCACAGGTGAGCCCTCCAATTCTGGATTGTAGTTCATTCCAGATATAGTCAGGTTGACAACCAGGAACAGCCACTACAAGTACGGAAGGCTATTTTCTTTAGAAGTGCAAGGAAAAGAACAGGGGTACATTTGCAGGCTGTCCTTGCGTGTCCACAGTCGGGCTCTCCGGGGGAAGGCCTTCCTTCTTTCTCCAGCCTCATCACATGTGTAAGACAGCCCAAAACAAAGCAGAACTGCAGCTCAGATATGAAGAGCCATTCCTCTTCAGACCACGTTCCCTGCTTGGGTAATTGGCCTTTGTGCGGATAGGTCTCTAAAGGGATATTAACACCTGACACATGGCTATCATATCAGTATATCTTATTAAGATAGATATGTTTGTGCCGGACTCTAGAAGTTGTAAAACTCCTCCTGCTTTTCTGAGGCACCTGTCAATCTAAAACAGAGACCTTCCTGTCGAGTCACCCTTTGCCCCTCAGTTACTCCTGTCCACTCGCACGGTGTCCCAGCTGTTCAATCCAGTGACTCCATCCAAGTTTCTCTCTGGTAAAGCTGTGGATGGGCAGTTCCTAAAGTCTCGGGACTCTGAGACAACACAGAAATTATCATTCCTAACCAAATTCAAAATCAAATGTGTAAAAGACAAATGTCTTGATTTGACTGTATACTGGAGGGGAACTCTGCTGTTAGACCTCAGGGGGTCTTTTTGATTCCTTTATTTTCCCAAAGAATGTCTTCTGCTCTTTGTTAGCTCTGAGCCAATGTTACAGCTTTGACCCCACAAAGAGATAGAAGAAAAGACCCTGGCTGAACACAGTGCTATAAAAACACACGAAGCGGCAAAAATAAACTTATTCTTACATTGTTAACATTTATATTTAAAAATGACACGTCTGTGCTCAGTGGCTTGACTTTGAGGCTAATTCCAGCCAGCCGGGACCTAGAATGCACAGCAGTGACACACAATCACAGGAAACATGGCCTTCACTACCGCCTTAATGACCACAAAAGGACACTCCATTATGAATGTAGTTTGGGAGCAGTCAGCACGCAGAGAATTTGAGATAAACTATGTTCCATGAAAGGTAGCATTACTTTGCATGTACATGTATGTATACATGTATGTGCCCATGCCTATGCATGTATGTGAGCTTCACTGTTTGAGATTAGGTGTCTTGTTCTCAAGGAAGTTTGCTGATTAGACACAGGGAGCCCTGGAAATCCACCTGATTCTCCCACTTCCCAGTGACGGGATTTCTAACACGTGCCACCATGCTCAGCTTAGTATCATGGGTTTGGGACCTCAAACTCAGATTCTCATGTTTACATGGCAAACACACTGAGCTCTCCTGTCTGCTTTTCTTTTAACAAGAGTGTGTGTGTGTGAGTATGTGTGTGTGTGTGTGTGTGTGTGTGTGTGTGTGTGATATGTGTGTAGAAGTCAAAGGACAACTTGGAAATTAGTTCTCTCTGCCTACCTACCACATGGGTCCCAGGGATTGAACTCAGCTGGTACCTTGGCCTGCTGAGCCATGATCTCGCTCCCCTCTTAGCCTACATTAATGTTTCACTTACTAGATACTTAGTAGAAAGAAAGAAAAATGGTTCTTTTAACAAAATGTACTTAATAAATTCCAATCTTTTGAAACTTATTTTATGTATATGGAGGTGTTGTACATATGTGTGCAAGAGTACTATGTGTGTGCCTCGTGCCCTTAGAGATCAGAAGAGGGCACTGGATGGCCCAGGACTGGAGTTCCAGATGGCTGTGTATTGCTATGTGGGCGCTGGGAACTGAACCCATGAGAGCAGCAAGAACTCTTAGCCACGGGGCTAGCTCTCTTGACCCAAAGCATCTTCATGTCTAAAAGAACCAAATCAGAGAAGGGGGAGTTAAATTTCAGCTGGAGAGATCCGAACCAAACATAAAGCAGAGCTTCCTAGCCAAATCTGTGGGGCCTTTAAGGAGAAAGAAGAGAAGCACTAATCACGGAGAGACAGGACTTATAAATACTTCAAACTCTGATATATGACAGAAGCCGCCGCTGCTCCATGAGAAACCCCAGAAGGAAAACCATTCCTTGAATGCATCAGCCTTAGCACAGTTTGTTCCTGCTACTTACAATGTCTTTCTCCTCCAACAAACAAAGCTATTTCCAACGTCACCCCCCTAGAAGCCTTCCTTGCCTGACCCTAGCTGAGGTTACTCCTGGCCTTTTCTCGGTTGCTTTGTGTGTGTACATACATAGCTCTGTCCTTTGGCTCCTGACATAAAATTGTGTCCATTTGTTCAAATCTGCATTGGCCTTCCCACAGGAAATAAACTTGTTGTATCCACACAGGTCGGTGTGTGTTATTGATCTTGGAGAAGTAAAAGTGTCCGAGGCATAGAGGGCACATTCCTCACCGTGGAGCTGAAGATGTGGGGACTGGGTGTGCAGAACTGCTAGGCAGATCTTCTTGGAACACAGTTTGCACGGTCTGAGAAGTCACACAAGGGTCACTCTTAGGCACCCTTGCCCTTCTGTTGCAATGTCTTCTACTCCTTTGTTTTCTACTGTTTTCCTAAAGATTACTAAATCTCCTTCCCTGGTGCTGAAGTACTCAGCTGACTGCTGGACACTTGTGTAAAAGCAGCCCACCCGTGCATAGGACTTTCAACAGATTCATCCTACTTATTTCATCCTTACTGCCCCTGGATAAGAAGTTGAGCACCAAGCCCTTTGGCTCCCCAGTCCTCACTGCCCTACTGCTGACTAGAAGGCCAGGCCTTCTGATTGACCAGCCCTCAACCATGGCCTTCGCTTTCTTGTCCTTTTCATCTTTTCCTGTCTGTTCATCATTTTCTTCCACCCCAGACACCACTAAGTCATATCTTCTGCCCTTATCTACTGACTCCCCAGGGCCTTCCTGTACTGCTCTGTCCTGAAGGTGTAGCCTCAGGTTATTCTGCCTGAATGTTCCTCCCCTCTGTCATTTCTCTGTCTTTTCTCTACCTCTCCATCAGTGTCCTATTCAGGCTTGTAGGCCGACAGGGTTTTGTTTTTTCTTTCTGAGAACTTGATACAATATCTTTTAATGTTTTCCTCCCCCAACTCTTCCCAGGCCCTGTCCCAACCCCACCCAACTTCATATTCTTTATCTCTTAAAAAAGCTACCCATGAACAGCAAAAACAAAGTCAGATTGGGTACAATTTGTGCTGGCCAGCTACTCCCAAGTACAAGGCCTGCCCTTGAGTATAGTTAAGATACCCTGCATCACTCCACTGAACAAAAGACTGATTCTCTGGCTCTCCAAAGCTATCAATTGCAAATGACAGTTACTTGAATGGGTGTGCAACTTGGTGGCCACTCCCCTTTTCCATGGTAGAATTTTGTCTGGCTTGAGGAGGACTTGAGCATGACAGTCTCTGAGTTTGTATATATATTAGGCCTGTTGGGTCTGCAAATGCTGTTTTCTTGGAGTCATCTACCATCTGTGGCTCTACAATTTTCCTACACCCTCTTCTGCATAGATCTCTGAGTTTTGGGGGTGATGGAGACATCGCATTTAGGGTTAGGCGTTCCAGGATATCTGAGTCTCTACACACTGTCTAGTTATAGATCTGTGTTAGTTCCCATCTGCTGCAGGAAGCTTCTCTGATGAGGGTTGACAAGACACTGGCCTTTGGCCATACCAATATGTCACTAGCAGTCATTTTATTACTATATTCCTTTAGCAGAATAGTGATGTTAGCAGAAGTCCCTAAACTGTAGTTCACAGATCCCCCAAAGAGCTCAGATATAAAAGTAAGGGGGACTTGTGAACTTAGGAGAAGAAAAATATGCATCTTAATTTTTTACTAACTTCTAACAGAAACTATTTCCTTCAATTATGAGTGTCAGTAGCCAACTACATATTAGATATGTATATGACTTTGTTATGACTGGACACATCCATTCTACATTACAGAACCTGCAGTCTTGTAGAATCATTTATACTCACTACTTCAAAATTAAAATTTTTATTAGAAGGCAGCTTATTTAAAATCATAACACAGAAGTATACTTATTACCATATAATTTTTTTAATTTTTATTTTCTATATTCTATGCTTACATTCCAAAGGCTTTCCCCTTTCCCAGTTTCCCCCCACCTTACGTTCCATAATTCCTCTCCCCTCCCCAACTATTCCCCAATCATTCCCCCTCCCCCCACGGTTTCTCTGTTCTGTCTACAAAACTGGATTCAATCTTTACAGGCCCAGGGTCCTCTCCTTTCTTCTTGGGAATCATTTGACTTGCTAATTGTGCCTTGAGTATTTAGGGCTTCTGGGCTCATTAATATCCACTTATCAGTGATTGCATTTCATGTGTATTCTTTTGTGATTGGGTTAACTCACTCAGGATGATATTTTCCAGATCTAAGCGCCCCTTTATTAAATTTTTTTGTTTTTAATTTTATTCACTTAAAATCTGACTCTAAGAAGAAGCCAACAGACAATAGAGTTTAAGGTACCTGTCTATCTTTTCTACCTCAGGGTTTCTAGATCACTTTACAGCCCAAACACACAGAATAAACATACCTTTCTACCCTGAATGAACCATCAATGAGTTGAATCTCTAGTGAGGCCCTCAGCATACTGTCTTCTGCTCTATGCATGTTTTAGTCTTTGTTGGGCTATGTGTCATGATTATAGGAACACTTGTTTCCTAGTTTTAGTCTCCTGTAATACTGAATCCATGGTAGGTGGTGAACCGAGTTATACTAAACACATCCCTTTTTTATGGGACATTTGAGGTTAGTGGCATTTGAACTGAGAAAACAGACATGTTGCTGATACATTTGGGTCACTGAAGTGAGATTGTGAACTTGTACAAACTGAACAGTTCTGCTCTTTTATCTGATTTCTGTCTCAAACCAACAAAACATGGAGAAGGACAGAAAAAACAAGACTCTGGAGATCTCTCTTCGGTGATCCACACACACATCAATGAATCATATATATTTGTATGTATGTGTTTACAAGCATATGAGTCAGCCGGGCGTTGGTGGCACACGCCTTTAATCCCAGCACTTGGGAGGCAGAGGCAGGCAGATTTCTGAGTTCAAGGCCAGTCTACAGAGTGAGTTCCAGGACAGTCAGGGCTATACAGAGAAACCCTGTCTCAAAAAAACAAAACAACAACAAAAACAAACAAACAAACATATGGGTTTTTTTTAATAGTCCCATCACACAAATAGCAGTTTAAATGATCTGGATTTGAACACTCACAAGATGGTAAGAAAACATTTGGAATGCTGACCATTCAGCAACCATCTATGCTTCAGGGTCAAACAATATTTTTGGAACAATGATTTTTATTGTTGTTTGGTGTTGCATAGCATAAGGTCTTTATGTGGGAATATAAACTAGTTCCTCTCAGTGAAGGCATTTTTATGTTCACCAAGCCTATCACCTTAATGGTGTAGTTTAAAGAAATAATGAACTATAATGTGGACATGGGACACTCTTCTCTGAGTAATTAACTGAGATTGATAGAAATAAATACTGGATAAACACCCTTTTGACAGGGAGCCTTGGGAGAAACAGAATTTGTGAATGATCCTTTTTTAAAGGTATAAAAAAAATACTATCAGGGCTAGAGAGATGGGTCAATGGTTAAGAATGCTGGCTGTTCTTTCAGAGGTCCTGAGTTCAATTCCCAGCTACCATCTGGTGGCTCACAACCATCTGTAATGGAATCTGATTCCCATTTCTGCTGTGAATGAAAACAGAACACTTGTATGCATAAAATAAATAAATAAATCCTTTTTTAAAATATTGTGAAATATCCCAGCTTAATAAAATAAAAATATTACAAGTGTGTGTGTGTGTGTGTGTGTGTGTGTATACAAGTAGTTGAAAATTTGGAATTTGAATTTTTTTCTAATAGCCTAAGACATAATATGTCTTTTGGGACATAATAAATGTCCCAAAAACATCTGCTAGGAATGTCCCTCCACATGATAATGTTTTATAACTTATAGTTTCCCCGCAATCTATGCAAGCTCCCTGATTTCTCATCTTGTAGCAATTCTGGTGTGTCACCACATTGCAGTTCATTGTTTTAATGACAGGTAAGAGTACTACTGTATTAATCATCATCATCCATATGTGTGCATGTTGTAAGTTTCTATGTTTACACTGTTAATGTTTTCAGTTAATTCCTCTAAGAACACTAAGGAAGACAGGATAACTTTAATACCAAATACATGGGCAAAGGGCACAGGTCTCGTGGATGTAAAGCAATTACCTCAGGTTTCCATAGCCAGCGAATAACACAATCAAAGCACACAGGCAGGTCAGCCATGTGTGAATCCAGTGCTATGTTCCTGTTTCACCCAGAGTAGCACCAGAGATCAGTCGCTCCGTGTCTACGACTTCTAGATCTTATTTCAGCTTTTATCAATTGCTGTGGCTAAGGGAATGGCTTAGCTAGCACAAGTGTGCAAGAGACACTTGATCATTTGGTCATTAGTTCCCAGCATCTTATTTTTTGCCAAAATGAAAGTCAGATGTCTGGGCCTCTAAGAGGTAGAGAAAGCAAATTCCACCCTTAGAGATAATTGTTCTGGCTTATATTCCAAGAAGTGCACAAGCTCAGTGTGTCCAACTCACGAGACAATCAGTCTTGCCACTTGGGCCACAGGACACAACACATGCTATGCCTTCACAGGATAAGACGTCATGTAGTCACCGAGTCCCATTGTAAGCATGGTCGATTATGATCCTGTGATTCTGGAGCAGGAGGGAAGAAACCATCTGCACTGAAAAATAGATAACACCCGGAATACAGACCTTCTACAGCCTGGACGTTAGAGTTCGGATCTAAAACTGTCCTCCAACTGGATATAGCTGACACTTGGGAGGCTCTGCTAGTGCATGAAAAATACAGAGGGGGACACTCTCAGCCAGCCATTGAACTGAGCACAGGGTCCCCAATGGAGGAGTTAGACAAAGGACCCAAGGAGCTGAAGGGGTTTGCAGGGTCATAGGAGGAACAATAATATGAGGCACCCAGTACTCCCAGAGCTCCCAGGGACAAAACCATCAACCAGAGAGTACACATGGTGTTACACATGGCTCCAGACACATAGGCAGCAGAGGATGGCCTCGTTAGACATCAAAGGAAGTAGAGGTCCTCGGTCCTGGAAAGGCTAGATGCTGCAGTGTAGAGGAATACCAGGACAGGGAAGTGGGAGAGGGTTGATTGGGGAAGAGGGGGAGGAGAGATGATTTATGGGATTTTTGGGGGGGGGAACCAGAAAATGGGACAACATTTGATATGTAAATAAAGAATATATTTAATTAAAAAAATGTCCTCCAAAAGCTCTTGTGTGTGAAAGTCTTGATCTCCAATACAGTTGCACTACGGGGGTGGGGAGGCATTTGGGAGATAATTAGATTGTGAGGGCTCAACTTCATGAATAGAGTAACAGAATCAGTGTTTGATGGGGGATTGGGAGCCTGTGGACACTTTAGGGGGTGGAGCCTAGGAAGTAGGTCACTTGGGACAGTGCAGTCTTAAGGGGCATGTTTGTTCCACAGTCCCTTCTCCCCTCCCTGTCCCTGCTTCCTGGCTGTCATGAAGTAAACAGCTTTTCTCCACCACATGCTCCCAGCTGGGCCCAGAGAAAATGGCACCAAATGAGATTGGAAGACAGAATGCCTACCATCCTCGAAGCTGAGCCTCTTGGCACTCTGCCGGGGACAGAGAGAGCTACCTCATGGGATATGGTAAAGATGGAGGCCCCAGCATGGAGCAGCCAGTGGTGCAATCTGTCAGGACCGTCACTGTCGCTGGGATACTGCCCATCCTCATGGCCAGCTGTAGCAAAGGGACTCTGCCTCACCCACAGACCTACCTGAAAAGAATTCCACACCAGAAGCTGAAGGACATTTTCCTAAGAAATTTTCCAGGAAAATGGGCCTGAGAAGCACAGACAGTGGCCTCCGGGAGCTATTTTAGAGCACCCTTGGCGACCCCGTCTCTTCAGGCCCACAGTATCATTCTCCAGCCGCCAGGCATTTATGATCTGCCGTTCCTCATATCCCCGAGTTCTTACACACACATCTGTATGTGTGTAAATGGAGAGATGCTCCCATGTGTGTAAAGACCAGAGGTCAGCTTTGTGTGTCTTCCTTAATCTATGACCTTCCTCTTCTTCCTCACAGCTAATTGTCCCTTGGGAGGTGGCCCTCAGCGAAGCCATCTCTTTCAGTGCTGTGTTCTGTCCCCAGGGCATTGTCTAGGAAGGATTTTCAGATACAAGGTTTAATGCCCTTGGCCTGGGCTGGCCTTGGAGCCTTCAGTTCCAGGGCGCCTGAGGACCTGGCCTGTCTCTCTTGTGACTAACAATGCAGCTCTTCTGCCCCAATCTGTATTCTTCACTCCCTTACAGTCCCTGGTCCGGGAGTCATCCCCAGCAAACCTTCTGCATGCTAATCTCAGAAATTTTCTTCCCAGGGATTCAGACCTGTAACAGCTGTACTTAGAGTCAGCAATCTTTCCTTGATACACTCACTCTAACAACAGAGGACTTTATCACATGAGATTTGAGGACAGTTTGGAAAGCAAAATTCACATAGCTGTTCAAGCCACAACTTGAGCATTTAAACTTCCCAGTTGTCTTTGAAAAGTTCAACGTGAAAAGTCAGTCGGCCACAGATAGCTGAGCTCCGCAGCTCTGTAACTCTTCAAGCAGCTGCATCATTACTTTATGAACGTATTTTTCCATCCAAGAAAATGACATTATTGTCATTATTTTATACTCTCTCCTTTCACAGAACCACCAATTCTTTCATTCAGAGTTTTCTTTCTACTGGGAAGTCTTTACAGATTCTTAGAACTTTGCCCATGTTGACAATCAAGTCGTATGTGTTGGTATAGAAAGAAACTAAACCAGGAACATGCACTTCTACCTCCTTCCGTGACTTCCATTTGATTGTTTGCTAGCTTGTTTTTATATTTGTTTGTTAGCTTGTCTATCAGTGTAGTACTTACAGTGTTTCGGAAATTGCCCTTGACCTGAGTATAAAAATTGAACGAGACAGACAACCTTGTTCTTCAGAAAGCTTACAGCCTCCTACAAAAACAGACATTAAATAAATGACACAGGTAATTATTTGAGTAGCAAGTGTTCTGAAGGAAGAAGCCAAGGTACTGTGAATGTGTGTAACAGAAAGCCCTGGCATTGCCTGGGGTGCCTGCAGTACCCAGAGCAACTAGCAATTAAAGGGAGAGTCAAAGAACTGGAGGAGATGATTGGAGACAGAGCTCAGGCATCCAGTCCCCAGCAGGACACGAATGAAGCATTGTAGTACATGCCTGTAATCTCAACACTTGGAGGTGGAGAAAGAGGAATCTGGGCTACAGGGAGAGTCTGAGGACAGCCTCCGCCAGGTGAGACCCTGCCTGAAATGTAAATAAAAGGAAATTGTGTCTTGGGTACTCAGAGCTTCTAGACTAATATCCACTTATCAGTGACTGCATCCCATGTGAGTTCTTTTGTGATTGGGTTACCTCACTTAGGATGATATTTTCCAGATCCAACCATTTGCCTAAGAATTTCATGAATTTATTGTTTTTAATTGCTGAGTAGTATTCCATTGTGTAAATATACCACATTTTCTGTATCCATTCCTCCATGGAGGGTCATCTGGGTTCTTTCCAGCTTCTGGCTATTATAAATAAGGCTGCTATGAACATAGTGGAGCATGTGTCCTTATTGCATGCCAGGGAATCCTCTGGGTATATGCCCAGGAGTGCTATAGCAGGGTCCTCCGGAAGTATCATGCCCAGTTTTCTGAGGAACCGCCAGACCGATTTCCAGAGTGCTTGTACTAACTTGCATTCCCACCAGCAGTGGAGGAGTAGTCCTCTTTCTCCATATCCTGGTAAGGCTTGATGCAGCATTGTAGGGGAGTACCAAGACAGAGAAGTAGGAGGGGGTTGATTGGAGAACGGACATAGGGAAGAGGAGTTATGGGACTTATGGGGATAGGGGAGCCGGGAAAGGGAAAATTGTTTGGAATGTAAACAAAGAATATAGAAAATAAAAATAAAAAAGAAAGAAAGAGTTAGCAAGGAGGATGAGGAAGAAAGTGACTCACAGACAGAAAACCACATACTCAAAAAGTCTACAAAAGGAAGGAGCTTGCCATGTTCATGGATCCAAATGAGGCCTACTTAGTAAGAGCGATGGCCCCGGATGGGAGGAAGGGAGGGAGGGAGGGAGGGAGGGAGTCAGCCCACAGGGTGTCATGTACATCACCGTGATGTAGAAAGCCTCACACTTCATGCAATGAGAAAATGCATCTCAGGCTGGTGAAAGCGGGGTCTGGTTCCCAAGTTCAATATGATGCTATTATCACCTACTCGTTTATTATACCAAGTCCTAAGAAAATTCAATAAGATAAAGGGCATGAGTATGCCCAGAAAATAAGGCATGTATGAGAACAGAAGAGATTATTATCACCGCTCATTTCAGGGGGCTGATGGACTTTGGGTCACTATGCAAATAAAGCTGTAATTTCAGAATTGACCATTGAACAAAAATAAGCAAACAAATAAAGTGCTGCTGTCACACAGCAGGCAGGTGTGTGTCTTCTTGAAGTGCTGCCTTTAGCCCAGCTCTGTGATTGCAATCACCGTCCTGCCATGTTCCCGGCAGTCACTGGGTGACCCAAGTGCTGCGTCCTACAACAGTGCAGGTCTCGGCAGTGGGCTATGTCAGTGTCTGCAAACTATCACAGAAGGAACTGCCATGTTATGATGAGTAAAGGCTTTCTGGGGCACAGGAGAAAAGACCACAAAAGTGACTGGATATGTTGAAAGAAAAGTGTGTGTGTGTGTGTGTGTGTGTGTGTGTGTGTGTGTGTGGTGTGGTATGTGTGTGAAGATAAGCTTTTGAGAATGGGTGTACGTTGTAGTTTCACAAAATAAAGGCCTCAAATGCAAATATCCCTCAAGTTAACTATCACCCAATGCACCCAATGGTCTACCATGCAGAGGATATCGGTCTGCTTTTTCTGTATATGATAACCTATGAGTCATCTTAAAATTTAAATCTTGTTTTAAGTCCTAATTCCATGAGTGTAGTAGCCTTAAAATAATGGACATAAAAAAGCAAAGATAAAAGCTGCCATGGTTGGTGTCCTACTTAACAACAAGCGATGCTTTTCTCCATCACCCTAGTACGTACATGCATAATAATATGTACAGTTCATTGCACATATACACAGATACGTATTTTTACTGATGTTAAATACACAACTGGAGAATGTGCTGGAACTGGATTTAGGGGGTTCTGTTTTGAAACTTCAGTATAAAGTACTTTTTAAAAGGTTGGAAAACTTATGTCACATAGGAACACTTATTGAAGCATGTGTTTTTTAGTACCGGGGCAGAGCAGACAGGCAGCTTCGATTAGGGAAGCTAGGGGATATTTCATTTGATTGCTCTAAAAGATGAAAAGGGAAGAAAGACAGAGGATGAAACAATTTCAGGTGCTTTCGATGCATTTATCACATCAGAATGAACTGCTTTTGACTGTGCATATAACAACTCAGAAGGCACTCACTCAACCAAAAGGCAGGGGCTTCCTTTCCACTGTGACGAATCTAACTTAATGAAATTATATTTTTTTTAAACACTAAACATATGAGAATAAGAAGAAAAGGGGAGACAAGAGAAAGGAGCATGGTGGCTAGTACATTTCAGGAGAAGACAACAGGCACGAGTTAGAGCTGATTAATGTTAGAATTCCTGCCTGACCTTGAATTTGACGAAACTCAATATAAAGGCCAAGCATCTTCTATAAGGACTTCAATTATAAGAGGTTATCTAAAGCACTCTTAAGCTGGTTTTCAAGATGAAATACTAACTGAAGTTTGTATTTATTTCGCAAACAACCATGTTAACCTTGCTATTTACACTGCCAATGACATCTTCCAAGACTATGGACTCCCTGGGCTATAAATCCCCACCAGATAAGCCGCTCATTCCTTGTTTGTCAAAGTGTGGTGGGAAGTTGCACCAGGAAAATGAATCAAACCCGATACCGTATATTAGAAAAACAAAATCTATAGAGCACATGCCATATGCTCTGTATGACTCCTTCGTCCATTATATACAAATTGGTATCACGATGACCAATACTTAGCACCTGTGAGCCTGGGGTTGAAACACTAGAGTGAATAACGCCCTGCCCATGTTGTCTTGCTTTGTAGATCTCCTCCATTCCTGTTCTACCAATTGACCTTGCTCTAAGAGACAGCCTGGCAATGTAAGTCCTGCATGAATATCCTGATTTGTCTAAGATCATGTGGCTGACACAGGGCGATTTGTGTTTTTGGACAATGGAAATCTTTCTATGAATGTTACTGTTTGTTCAGATAAGAGAAAGGGAGACAGAGAACACTGCAATCCCAACATTCATAAGCTCATAGTTGGTCTTTTGTAAACAGGCAGCAACCCACGATTTCTATCCTCCAATGGTCCTCTAAAAGATCTTCCACAGGTTTAGGGTTTTAATCAAGCAATACTGAACTATTTTTTTACATGGGAAACTTCTCCTATCCGCCACAATAGTTATTTGAATATGAAATATTCCCCTTGGGTTCATATATTTAAACAAGTGCCCCCCCCCAGCTTGTGGCTCTGTTTTAAAAGCTGTAGAACCTCTGTGAATGGGGGAAATCTGGTGGAAGCAGCAGATCTCTGTGGTGGACCTTGATGGCTTATTGCCCAGTCACACTTCTGAGTACTTTCCGCTACCTAACCACAGACACGTCACATCTCAGAATCATCTGTTTTCTACCACAAAAGCCTGTGTCCCTTCTTAAATCATAAGCCCAAATAAGCCTTACTCCCTCAATTTGTTTCCTGTTGGGTATTTGGTCACCATGAGAAAAGTAACTGTTATAACCATCAATATAAAGAACTGTTGCAAGATATTTCCTATCCATTCACATTGAGGCAGTGAGAGGCCCGTGATTGGAGGGGAGAGAGGAGGAGGAGCTAAGGGAAGGAGGGGCAGAGAGAAAAGGAAATGGCTTGGTGGACTAGAAGAGCAGAGCAGAGGAGGTGTGGATCTCCAGATGGCTTCAGATATGTTTCTGGTGTTTTGGAGAGGTTAGATAATTGGGATAAAACTTTATCATTGTAAATTGGCATTATGTAATTGGGAGTTTTATATACATAACGATATTTGGTTAACTATTTAAGAGTCATGCTTTACCAGGTGTTTGGGTGCAGAGCGGGAGCACAGGACTCCCACCACCGTTTACAGAGTCTATGGTGGAGAGGGAACACAGCTGGGAAAGATTGGCTAGGAGGCGAAGTGAGAGCTGGCCTGAGTGAGAGCCGCCAGGACTTGGTGCAGAGGCCTGGTGGGGCAGTACTCTTTAATTATTTAACACTACTATGAACACCTTAGATCATCTGTCTTAAATTTGGAGAGAGGTCACTATAGTTAACCTACATGTCTGTTTTCTCTTAACCCCATCTATACCTTAACATACACATTTTCCAACATTAATGCTTTAAATTTGAAGCTAAAACTTAGTAACAAAGAAATGTTGTCAACTTAGAATGGGAATATGGCTCTAATCCATATCTTAGTCGGGGTTTCTATTCCTGCACAAAACATCAGGACCAAGTAGCAAGTTGTGGAAGAAAGGGTTTATTCAGCTTACACTTCCACACTGCTGTTCACCACCAAAGGAAGTCAGGACTAGAACTCAAGCAGGTCAGGAAGCAGGAGCTGATGCAGAGGCCATGGAGGGATGTCATTTACTGGCTTGCTTCCCCTTGCTTTTTTTTTTTTTTTTTTTTTTTTTTTTTTTTTTTTTTGGTTTTTTGGATTTGGTTTTTTCAAGACATGGTTTCTCTGTATACCTTGGCTGTCCTAGAACTCACTCTGTAGACCAGGCTGGCCTCGAACTCAGAAATCCGCCTGCTTTCTGCCTCCCAGAGTGCTGGGATTACAGGTGTGTGCCACCACCGCCCGGCTCAGCTTGCTTTCTTATAGAACCCAAGACCACCAGCCCAGGGATGGCACCACCCACAAGGGGCTAGTCCCTCCCCGCTTGATCACTAATTGAGAATATGTCCCACAGCTGGATCTCATAGAGGCACTTTTCCCCAACTGAAGCTCCTTTTTCTGTGATAACTCTAGCCTGTGTCAAGTTGACACACAAACCCAGCCAGTACAAAGGGTGTCTCATTCTCTTCTCTGCGTTATGCATGGGCAGTGTACCCAGGCACAGATGCTCTGGCTGTATCATACTTCCCTCCTGGTCTGGGTGAGAAAGCACAGAGCATGGGCCTTGGAATTAGACTAAGAACGAAAAATTTTATTCTACCTCTCATAGTGTGACCTCGGACTTGGCCTGCAGTCAAAATAAGTTACAAATACTTAATGTTGGCGTTCAAGTCCACCTAAGTCAAGGTACAGCAGCATGCACCTGTAATCCTAATGATCCTGTAGGGAGAGGGGCAGAAGAGACAGGAGGACCCCTGGAAGCTTGAGGGCCAGTTAGGGTGACAATTGCTGTAATGGAACACCATGACTGAAGCAACCTGGGGAGGAAAGGCTTTATTAGCCTTACACTTCCACATCAGTGTTTGTCATCGAAAGAAATCGGGACAGGAACTCAAACGTAGGGACCCTGGAGGCAGGCGCTGATGCACGGGGCATGAAAGGGTGATGCTTACTGCCTAGCTCCTCGTGGCTTGCTCAGCCTGCTTTCTTACAGTACTCAGGGTCATCAGCCCACCCAGGGCTGACCCATCCGCAATACACTGTGCCCTCCCCTGCTAATTAAGAGATTGTCCTACCTGCCTGTCTGCTTAAAGTTGTGGTTCCTGGAGGCATTTTCTCAACTGAGGGTCCCTCCTCTAAGGTGACTGTAGCTCGTGTCAAGCTGACATTAAACCAGCCAGCACAACTGGCCCCTTGCCAACCTGACAAACACACCATGGCTAAAGCCGCAGCGTTTCCTTTCTTGCTCGTCCCCCAAATTAGACATCGGTGTTAATATCAAAATATAAAATATTTTTACAAACTTAAAAAGTTTCACGCTTTTCCACATTCAAACATGTCAATAATTCAGTGTCTTCAAATTCAAAGTCTCGGAACTGTGGGCTCCTATGAAATCAAAAGTAAGTTAAATATTTTCTTATTTCAAATGGAAATAACCAGGGCACAGTCACAACCAAATCAAATCAAAACCAAATTTCAATAGTACACGACTCAATGTCCAATTATCTGGGATTCACTCTGGGCTCCTTTGAGAGGCTTAGGTCACTGCTCTGGCTCTGTCCTCTGCAACACACACACACACACACACACACACACACACACACATACACACACACACAGAGCTTATATTATAACCTCTGGATGCCTTTACTCCAAGGTTGCTGCTGTTGACTCATGGTACCGGCATCTCGAAAATGCTGGTGTCTTCCGTTGCAACTGTGCCGCACTGCTACCAGTAGCCTCTCCTGGGCTCTCTTCAGGGACTCTAACCCTCCCACACAGTACAAGCCTCAGCTGCTCTTCATGACCCCTTGACACCTTCAGAACCAACTCCACCTGGATGACTCTTACACTAGCAAGTTCGGCTTCTAGCACCAGGTACAGCCCTGGCCACCTCTGGAACAGTTTCTGTTTTCTACTCCTCGGTAAATACTTCCCAGAAGATCTCACCTTAATGATGTTGGTCTCTTCTTAATCGCTAATTTCTCAGCTCCAGTACCAATTGCTCCAGTACCAATTGCTCCAGTAAAGCAAAGGTTTCAGTTTAATGGTGCTGGTCTCTTTGCAATCATGGCTGATTCTCAGCCCCAGCTAACCAGAATCACAGAGTCTTAATTCAAAATATCAAAGGGCCAGGCTAAAGTCTTTTAACTTCCCTCTGAAACTTCACAAGGCCTCCATCAAAAGAGCCCACTGAGTTTCCAACCCTCTGTGGCTTTTCTAGCCCTAAGTTCCAAAGTCCTCACCTATCCTAAAAATAACATGGTCAGGTCTTTGACAGCCAATACGCCATTACCCTGGTACCAACTTGTCTTACTTAGGGTTAGTAGTGCTGTGATGAAACACTAGGACCAAAGCAACTTGAAGAGGAAAGGGTTTATTTGGCTTACATGTCTATATCATGGTTCACCATAGAAGGAAGTGGGGACAGAAACTCAAACCGGGCAGGAACCTGAAGGCAGAAGCCTTGGAGGGGTGCT
Organism: Apodemus agrarius; assembly: GCA_964023405.1. Taxonomy (NCBI): domain Eukaryota; kingdom Metazoa; phylum Chordata; class Mammalia; order Rodentia; family Muridae; genus Apodemus; species Apodemus agrarius. Next base: position 17,595,248 of record OZ030007.1, read on the forward strand.
TTCTATTCCTTGTTTAGCCTACATTCTTATACAACTCAGGACCATCAGCCCAGGGAAGGATGGGCCCATCCACATCAATCACTAAGAAAGCACCCTATAGGCTTGCCTGCAGCCTGACAGGATGGAGGCATCCCCTCCACTGAGCCTCCCTCCTCTCCAAAGACTCTAGCTTGTGTCAAGTTGACATCAACTAGGCAGCACCACCGACCCCTTGTCAACTTGATACATACATCACTACTAAGCCACAACCTTTCCTTTCTTATCCATCCCCCCCAATATCTCACATTAATATGAACATCATAATATAAAATATTCCAAAATTTGAAAGTCCCACCCTCTTTTAAAATTCAAACACTTAAAAGTTCAAAGCCACACGGCTTCTTACTGTGCTGCCTTCTCAAGCCTTAAGACTAGGGGAAGTGCCTGGTCTTGTTGCAACTTGATATGTCATGTTTGGTTGATATCCATGAAAGTCCTGACCTTTTCTGAACAGAAATGGAGGAGGCACAGATGGGAAGGGAAGAGGTAGGGTTTGGGGGCAAGAGGGAGGGGGGGTAAACTGCAGTTGGAATGTAATATATGATAGACTAAATTAATAAATGAAAAATAAAGCTCAAAACCAGGGGCCAGAGAGATGACTCAGTGGTTAAGGGCATTGGCTGCTCTTCCAGAGGGTTCAATACTCAGGACCCACATGGTGGCTTTCAACTGCCTATAACTCCAGTTCTAGGGCATCGGATACCCTCACCTGCAAGCAGAAGTCTACCATTGGGCTAGCAGCACTGTGCCTTGCTGATTTCCAGGCTCCTGTCCTTGTTCCAGGGTTATTAGGTGACACAAAATAGGCCTCTGGGTAACTGGCACACAGGAATTACTGGGTACTACTTTCACAGCTTCTGATGGTCTAAAGTTAGTTCAAAATTAAAATGAAATAACAGAGGAAAGAACCTGAAAGGATTATCTGAGGGAGCCAGTGTGAAGGAGACCCAAACCCCAGGAGGGAGAAGAAAGAACAGGAGCAGCCACACAGTCACAGAGGAACCGGAAGCAGGAACCGGAAGCAGACGGCCGGCAGCAAACACATTAAAAATGAAACAAGTTCTAGCATGGAAGTTCATCAAAGAAATCCACACTAAAACAAGGATTCATCCTGGTCTTCGGACAGGTACATTTGATCCTGTACGCCAGTCAGCATAGGAGAATGTGAGAAAAAAAGTCACAAAACCACTCTAGGGGGAGTAAAATCAGTATATGCCTCTCTGAGAGGAACTTTTAAAGTTTATGTATCCTTGACAAAGGTTTTTCTCTTCTAAGAACTAATTCTAATGAAACAAATAAGTCAAAATTACAGAGGCTGTTGTAAAAGCCTAACTATAAAAGCTAATCATGGAAATTTTCAAATAAATGGGGAAAGGTTAATTACCATATACATATGATAGTATACATTATATTATTATAATAATTATAGTATATGAAATATTATAATATATATTATATTTTGATATATCTATATGTGAAAATTTTCAATAATGTTAAAACAGTATATACATTTACAGTAATAAATACATATGATTATTATGTGAGATACAAAAACTATTAATGATAAACATCAATTACAGCACAAATTATAGTATGAAATATTTGTGGTTATGTAATACTTTGTTTAAATGTGAGGGAAAATATAATTTTGATTTATTATCTTTTTATTTCCAAACTTGTAACTTCTAGTATAAAATTAATACGCGATCTCTTTTCAATTAAATTTTTGAAGAACGGATGTCTTATTTAGAGTTCATTTGTTTTTCAGGGATCTGGAATTCTGGGATGATGATCTCTTCTACACGTCTAGAGAGTGGAAAACTCCATGACTGCACTTTCAGGACCCGCCACTAGGTGGTACACTGCTTCTCCAATGCACGTTTCAGACATTTTAAACTTCCTGAGCAGTGCATTACTTACTGTGGTGACTCCAGACAGTAACCCAGCCCCCACGCTTCTTTTTCGTTTGCATAAAAATCGTTTGCATTCCCTAGAGTGATTAACTCAATGGCTGTTTTCGCAGTTTTCTTACAGTAGACACTAAATATTTCCTGTGCAGGTAAGAGACAAAAATCAAAGCAGCAAAATCCTGGTCAGTTGACAGCTTCACATTTTTGACAGCTTCCTAAACAGTTAAGCTGGTTTTTGTGAAGCCCCTTATTGCTCTACATTGTAAGTCTTCAAAAGGAAAGGGAGAGTCTCAGCATTCCCCAAACATATTCGATTCTGTGGTGTGTGTGTGTGTGTGTGTGTGTGTGTAAAATCTGTGAACTATTTAAATCTTTGAAGGAATGACATTCCAATGAATCTTACCAAGGAAATTCTGCCTTCAGCACCTGTCCATGTAACGTACTCACCTGAGGTCACCTAAAGGATCAACCTTCTTCCCTCCTGACTGCAGAGGTCATCTGTCCTGTGCCCATACAGCCTAGTGACATTAAATCACAGCGTGTCAATGACTATTATGTTAGCAGTGTGGCCCTGAACTTTACCGACAAATTCTTTGTGCCTAAAGCCCTTCTTTCTGAGCTGTACTGGGGGTTCTTAAGTAGATCCTTTTCTTATCCATGCCTGCATGCCTCTGAACTAAACTCAACGCAAGTACAAGAAGGTGTCCATTCTCCAGGCCTAGCTTGTGTGAGATAATAAAATTTCATATCCCTGGGGAAGACGGCAAAATACAGCGGTGTGGGTTAACTCGAAGCTTGTCAAGGAAAACATCGTAAATGTCCTTGTTATTTAAGGAAGACAGCAGAACTGACATGGTGGTACACACATTTGATCCCAGAACTTGAGGGGCAGGGGGCAGGTGAATCTCTGAGAGTTCCAGGCCACCCTGGTCTACACAGCAAGCTCCAGGACAGTGAGGGTTATAGAGACAGACTCCCTCTTTTAAAAAAAGAAAAAGAAAGAAAGAGAGAGAGAGAGAGAGAGAGAGAGAGAGAGAGAGAGGAAGAGAGAAAGGAAGGAAGGAAGGAAGAAAGATAAAAAAGAAAAGGAAAGGAAAGGCCAACCAGACAGGCAACTCTGTAAACATAGTCATATTGATGCTTAGAAATAGTCTACAAAAGCAAGTGTCACTGTCTAAGTCCCTGTTATCTTCTCCACTAGCATGTGAGCCAGCTGGGACCAGGAAAGAAGTAAAGGTCATCTCAATTCCCCCAATAATTAGCATGGTACCCAGAACCCTACAGGCCTTCTGAAGTTTTTAAGGAATGAACCACGTCATTAGTGAATGGACTAGCGTGCTTGTGTTGGTAAGATAACAGAATGAGTATCAATTCCAATGTCACATCTTAAACCTTGTTTTAACATATGGTAATCACAAAAGGACTTTCTTATTTCCTCAAAACTGTCCACAAGCAGATTCTGTGGTTCAGATATAAAGAGGGTGGGAAAGTACAGTGGTTCGAAATAACTTACATGATAGTTTTATGGTTACTCAAGCACTTTAATACAACCCAATGAGGTTGAAATACCACACACACACACACACACACACACACACACACACACAGAGTTACTTGTTTTAAAGTGTTGTAAAGTAATACGTAAGCTCAAAGGATCCTTACAAAATACACATGAAATATGAAGGACACTGACATCACAGATGCCTTTGAAGATGCCAAACAACTTAAAACAACAGCGTTTAAGTTCCCTGTGGGCCTGTTCCTTCTCCTAAGTTGTACTTTGATTCTAACTTCGCTTCCCTGCCATCTATATTTAACTACATACGGTTTGTTAAATAATAAGTCGTGCAATGGAACAACCGCGATGTAAACATAACATTTCCACCCCACCCCACCACTCTCCCTTCCCACCTAATCTCAATCCTGTCGACTATATTTTTAAATATATGGTGCCCACAAGAGTACACATACACACACATGCACACAAAGATAAACTCATTCAACTTCTTCAAATTATGTCATGAAGCTAAAGGGCCAAGACTAATCAGGGTGTGATGTTCTTGCAGGGGGTCCGTGCACCTAAGCTGAGGTTCTTTGGTGCACGAGACAGCTAGATGATTTGATACCCGTCCATTCCCCCAGTGTTCTAACAAAACCTCTATTTGTTGTTAGAAGAAGGCAAAGCTAATAAAAGGCTAGACGTTCTAGCCCTCTTGGCAGGCAGAGGTATCTAAAGATCTAAGAGATAGAGGCACACGTTTGAAAGTAGGAAAAGAGAAATTCCTTAAAGAGAGCATGTGGGAAGCACGCTCTTTGTGCCCTTTGGACTTTCTCCGTGCGTCTTTCAGTGCCGACAGAGCACATGGCGCTGCAGCCATTCACATGTGACGGAGCGTTGAAGCCTACGTGTAGCTGCAAAGGTGTCAGTGTGTGATGTACTCTCAACCTCACACGGCCACTGCTTCCTCTAGACTTTTTGTTCCATATAAGAAATATAAAGATTTATCTTACTGAAGTCATTATGATTTGGATTTCCTATTACACACAGCCACATTGAAGTTCTATTTGATAAAGCAATAATCAGAGACATTTGCTCTGAAATTATACCTAATGACAATTCTCTGTTCCACGGACTCTAGCATAGAACATTGGTGCCGAAACTCAGTCACTAAGGCAAATCTCTTTCTTATAACACAGAGTCGGCTCCACCTAAATCTGTTGTTTAGTGTGTTTAGGTGTTCATGATTCAGCCTGTTGGCCAACTGCTGTGAACCCATATCATGACCTCTACTTTAATGTCCTTCATGTTGTATCTTATATGTATGGATCTATGTTAAGAAGCCTATGTCAATGCTTACAAGTACTTTTCAAAATCAAAACTCAGCAGATTGAGAGAAGGCATAGCCCAACTTCCTCTGCATTACACACAAGCAGGAATGTCTACCTTTCACGGATGCTGACCCTCTGACAAAGTATATCGCCAAGAGTTATATACTCTAGTAAAGAAAATGTGCTCATTAGATGAATCCTCTCTTTTATGTTTGAGACTTCAAACACTTAGGATAGAGCACTGAGTGCCAAGGTTAATGTGAACTTGATTTCTATCAGTTGCCACGAGCCCAGAAGAAAGTGGTATAGGGACAATTTGGTCATCTCTGATGCTAAAGAACAGAAAGAACACCTCCCTCCTTAAGTGTATGCAAAGGATTTCTGTTCTTTTTAAACTCTGTTCAATTTACTTTGCATAATGTTAAAAATCTATAAGTCCCCAACTCCTTAGGATAAAGGTGGAGTGTTCTACATTAGTTTACGTGATATAGTGGAAAGATAAATGTTTAAGAATCACAAACACTGGTTCTAAGACTCACTAGTGATGTGACCCTGGGCAAGTCATTTAACCTCTTTGCACGCCATGTTTTCTCTCTGAGGATACAGCACAACAACGAGACATGCAGAGGACCTGTGAGGATCAAACAATAAAATGTCCTTGAGATGGTTCATAGGGTGAAGGGCTTGCACACCAGCCTGCTGGCCTGAGTTCAGTCCCTGAAAACCATGTGAAGGTGGAGGAGAGAAGCAAATCCACTAAGTTACTCTCTGACCTGTAGCCAGACTTTTGCCTACTTTATGGGGTCCTTTTTCTATCACCCTTCTCCACCCATAATCTACCCTTCCTCCACCACCCCCATCCACTGGTAGGGGAGAAAGAAGGCTAAAGGGGAAAGGGGGGCATCAATATTGTTAGACTACTTCCTGCTGATTAGCAGAGTTGGGTACCTTGGGTAAAATTCTAGCTTCCCTATTAGGATATCCAGTTTCTTGGTTATCTTAGTCGGGGTTTCTATTCCTGCACAAAAAATCATGACCAAGAAGCAAGTTTGGGAGGAAAGGGTTTATTCAGCTTATACTTCCACATTGCTGTTCATCACCAAAGGAAGTCAGGACAGGAACTCAGGGCAGGAACCTGGAGGCAGGAGCTGATGCCGAGGCCATAGACGAATGCCGCTTACTGGCTTGCTTCCCTTGGCTTGCTCGGCTTGATTTCTTATAGAACCCAGGACTAGCAGCCCAGGGATGGCACCACCCAGAATGGGCCCTCCCACCCTTGATTACTCATTGAGAAAATGCCTTACAGCTGGATCTCATGGAGGCATTTCCTCACGGGAGGCTCCTTTCTCTGTGATAACTCCAGCCTGTGTCAAGCAGACACACAACACCAGCCAGCACATTGGTCTCTGTGAACAACCCCTTGATAAACCAAAACAACCACAACAGCAACGGCAATGCTCACCACAACCCTCTAGAGGCGCTAGCATGTCTATACCTTCCCAAGAGTCCCCAGAGTTCCAAACCTCATGCACTTGCAGAAACTATCTGCAGCTGGCAAAATCACGCCCTTGCTAGAGGGCGAGGTAAATCAGAGTCAGCTGCTGTGGACAATCTAAAGACACCCCAAGTCTCACACCCGGGATTAAAGAGATAACATATCCTATAACACTTCTGCGTTTTTAAGGAAACCAGAATTCTCTTTACGCTGACCACCGCCTATGCACCATTGCACTTCATACACGCATAGCAATACTAAACATTTTTAAGGCCAGGAAAATCAAAAGGATACCCGTGGTGAACAAAAGACATTCTCTGCCTTCACGTCATCATACTATAGTGGATAAATGAGAACATGCATTGCAGTCTCAGTGGAAGACATTGGGAAGAAATATAAAGTAGGCAATGTAATCAGTATCATAACTGAAGATAGAGAATCAAAGGGCCAGTGAAGGGGGTGGGGGGATTCAGGCTCGGCGTAAAGAGTGTCGTTCTAGTCGAGTCTTGAATTAACTGAGAAGGGCCATGCATATATCTGATAACACACACGAGAACACTCATACACACATACAAAAAGACAACTAAAAGGCCAAGGACTAGAAGCTAGAAAGGGTGTGGCCTGGGTGTGGCCTATCAAGCACCAAGCAGGCGTCTAAGACATAATAGTTTCCTTAAGGTGGTGGAGTTTCCAGCTGCCCACTTTGCAATGGAACTATAGCACCTCGTCCTCTGTTTCCCCGACCGGGTGGGCCATGTCTCATGCTCTGTGTCCTTGAGTCCCACACAGTGCCTGCCCCCTTCCTCTCTTGCTATTTTAGCCTCAGCCTAGAATCTCCACCACAAATATTTAATGTATTCTTCCAAATGTTTAACGTGTTCTTACTTTGAAGTTGATACATTTAGTTACATAGCAAGGGCTTTGCGTAAAACTCTTGGAGTGTCTAACTCGATCCTCACGAAAATCCTAGGATATAATTATGCTTTTGTTACAATTATGGGAACAGCTTTAAAGGTCAGTATCGTGAAGTTCAAATGGCTAAAACAAGCTGAGTTGGAACTTGAACCAAAGCTCCATCATATTCAGGCTCCTCAGATTAACCACTGTCTTCTGCTACCTCTGGTGTGGAAGGAAGGAGTGGGTGGGCACAAAGTCCCACCCCTACATAAGAATCCAGTAGCATTTGCTAGCCACAGGGGTGTGGGGGAGGAAGAAGAATCAGTTTCCCTTCTAGGGATGAGTCTTGGTGTATAGACCATACTCAAGAGCAGGTCCCCACACCCTAGAGGATTTGAACAATACAAATTGAGTTTGATGTTGTTATGGTGGGTTTATTTTTTTTTTTTTTTAAGAACATGCAGTTACGTGGGTAGAGAAGTGGGTGTGGGTCTTGGAGGAGTTACAGGGGGGTGGGTATGAGCAAAATACATAACTCGGAATTCTCAAAGAATTAATAAAAAATACTCTTTGTAAAATATCATCGAGCTAATTGAATACGACTGACTTTCAAATAAGATCGTGTGGGCTCCGTGAAGGGGCCAGGTACTTTGCATATATTGTTTTCAAAGGAACTGTGAGCTGCAGCTTTGATTAATTATATTAATTCCTGAATTTAGAAGCAAACAGAAAGCTGTTTAATTCCTGGAGTCCTTTCATGTCCTGTACAAGCCTTCATTGGAAGCCCTGTGAAAAGCACTTTTAGAAGCTGAAATTTGTTTTCTTTCTAATCCCCTGGAGACCAATGCAGTGAACTTTATCCTGTGATGATGATGAAGCTGCTGAAATCAGTCGTGAATGATTAAGAATTTATTTATTTATTTATTTATTTATTTATTTATTTTTGGTCCGAGTCAAGCCCACGAACTGTAGCTAACACTGGCTATCTTCAAAGCGTTCCAAAGGAAGTTGGCAGCTTACACACAGCTGGAACAAGAGAGAACAAGGAATATGACAGGCACGGGGGACGAGCCAGTGTGCCTGGGACCAAGCACTGAGGAATTTCTACCATCTTTGAGGCTTGCGTGATATTCTTGTAAGAGGGTTCCATACTTTCAAAGAGACATTTCTAATGAGCTACTTGGAATGAGAGACCTCAAGGGACATGTTCAAACTAAAAATGATGGCTATTGAGCAAGAACTACATTCGGAAACAAAAGAACACTTTGTTTTCCTGAGCCCTTTCATGGAGCTGGATGGAGCCAAATTGCTCAGTATAATAGAGAGATGAGTATGCAGAGCCCGGGGTGGAAGGAAGGGTGGATCCAGGAAGGGGGGGGCGGGGGTGAGGGTGGAGGGATGAAGACAAATACAAGTGTCCCTAGAGTACCACAGCTAAAAAGGAACTTAGAACGACAAAGTAGCAGATACTTGTTACTATACCTTGTAACTGACTATCCTGATTCTCTTCCCTGTGGATCCTGTGACCCTCACTAAGACCTTTCCAAAAGTCAGCTTGTGAATGAGAGGAAAAGAATGAAGCCATGCAGAAGATCTATCTCCATGAGAGTAGACCAGGGTTGCTCTGTGGAGAAGTCTGCTGCTATCTGGCTGCCATAGTATATTGAGAAAGTGAAATAGAGACAAACAGTCCTGGCAAAGGAACAGGGTAATCCTATGAGGGGCAGTCAGAGCAATCTGAAACATTATGCAACTTCTCTTAGTGCAAATGGGCAACAGTTAAAAAGATCTGAAAAGAGGAATGACATCATCGGGTTGTAATTTGAAATAATTACTTTGGCAGCAATTAAGAGGACGGGCTGAGGAGGCAACGGAGAGATGGAAGGGGTGTGAGAAGCGTTGCAGCGATCCAGGAGAGAAGCCAGTGGCAGGAACCAGTGAGCTGTGGAGACAGAGAGGAAGAGAGGAGCACACCGTGTAGACACTCGGAAAAGCTAGCACTGAAGGGTCTCCGTTGGTTAAATTCGGACCAGTGTTCTGATGTTATTAGAGCTGAGGAGTTACCCAGACATGCACATCCTCACTGGTTACCACCGAGTGATAGAGTTCTTGCCTATTATGTGCAGGCCTGTAGGGTTCGATCTCCAGGACCACAGAAGAAAAATTGTGTAAAATACGCAATATATGAAATGATATTGTATTCAATATCATATATACAGAGAGAAGGGATTATGAGCAAAACATTCTGAATTCTTTTGGACCAATGGGCTGCATGTATTGCAGCTTTCCATGTTCAGCCAAAAATTTAGGGGAACAAAAATTTGGAGTTCACTCACCTTTCCGGCACTGAGGTTGGGAGTAAGGACAGCACTCGGTTTCTGACTTGAAAGGGAAGGCATCGTTGAGGTGAGAAGGTGGAAACCAACTCAGATATAAATGCTAAGACTATGGAGTCCAATTTTAGACAAGTTGGGTATCAGCACCCTCCAGGATATAGAAGACAGAAGAAATATCCAGAAAGCAGATTGACCTTTTTATCTTAACATTTCAAGTATTCAAGAGCCTAGCTGTAAAATAAAGTTTAGAAAGTTACGAGAGATTTTAAGGCTATGTATATGAATGGGTAAGATTTCTCAGAGGTAATTTATACAGAGAATGGAGAATCGGGGGTGGGGGGGATGATGGGACTAACCCTGGGAAACATCAATATTTACAACATACACAAAGTTTCTGAGAACAGTTATAATAGCAAGAGAGGAAAAAAAAACCTCCAAGAGAGTGCACAGTCTAAAAGTCAGGGCAAGACAATGTTTGAAGAGGCAAGCTAGGGTCAGAGTCCAGTGCTACAGACAGATCAAGTAAGATAAAGAAGCTGAAAATTATCCTCTGGATTTAACAGCAAAGCGAGTCACTATTGATCTTTGTAAAGTCAGTTTTAGGAAAATGGTAGAGAGAAGCCAGACCGAACAATGAAAGCGTGTAAGAAAACAGAGATAAAGAAAAGATTCTTTTTTCCTCACTAAGTTCCAAAGGAAAGTAGACAAAGAGAGATATGAGAGCAAGGAAAAACATTTATATGACAGCTATATTAGCCCAAGTCCTCAAGGAAATGGAGCCTGGAGAAGATTCGGTTGATTTTCTCTGTCTGTGAGATGGAGCCCAGGAAAGAGTGCGAGAGGAGGAAAACATTATGAGCCGAGCAGTAAGAGAGGTGCTCACCCGCTGGTGCTCCTCACAAGCATGCCAGCAGGTGCTCCTCAGCTGCATTGGAAGGCCTTTTTAAGGAGAACTTGGGCTGGGGGTGCAGCGTAGTTGGTAGAGAATGCTTGCATAGCACACCTAAGGCCTTGGGTTCCATACGCTACAGTTTCATAAAGCAGGCATCAGGATGCATGTCTGCAATCCCTGCCCTCAGAATATGGGACACAAGAGGGTCAGAAGCTCCTGGACATTTGGGGTCTTTGACAGTTGGTCTCAAGATAAGTAAGTGAGCACGTGGTGTGTGTGTGTGTGTGTGTGTGTGTGTGTGTGTCTGTGTGTATAGTGATAGGTAGGTAGACAGATAGATAGATAGATAGATAGATAGATAGATAGATAGATAATCACCTCTAATGGTTTGCATAAAGAAAATGGATTGAAAAGTTGCTATCTGCACAGCAGGGTAACGATGGCCCTGGCCGGGAGAAGAGAATCTAGTGAGTCGCTCTGAGGGCACGAGGCCCCCCGACTGTGAGAGCAGAAGAGCAGGCAGGTTGGCCAACTCAGATACCTCTCAGGCCCATTTCCAGGGCTTTGGATTGGTCTACCCTAACATCCAGCCCATTGATAAACTGCTGGAATACATGAGGGGACTGGTCCTACAGATCCAAAATTACAGGATCTCCATGACACAGAGCAACAACAGGATATCCCACAGGAGTCCCTGTGAGATTCCAGGATTGATAGAGTAGCGGAAGCCTCATACCGGACAAACAAGTCACTGCAATGGACACATGCGAGGCTGGGCTTCCTATCCTGGAAGCTGCTGTCTGAGGCTCAGTTCATGAGCAAGCATGAGTAACCTTATGCTTCCAGACCCTGTCCCCTGGCTGTCATCAGGAAGTCAGAGCCCACAGTTATCTCAATCCCCTGGCGACAGTGTACACATCTCTACTGCCCAACCATGCCCTGGTCTGTCAGGGTTTCTTTAGCACCTCTGAAGACGTCCAGATTCGGCAGCCAGTTCCGGAAATTCCAAAGCCAGTGCAGAAGGCTTGCACTTACACTCCCATTCCTCTAAAAGCACTCTTAACACCAGTACTAAGCTATATTAGTCAAAATTGTCCAGAGAAAGAAACTAACAGAATGTGTATATGTATATGTATGTATGCATACATACATGTATAGATGTGTATATATAAATATATGCATATACATCTTTATCTGAATATATATATATACATGATTATATGATGTATGTGTATATGTTTGAATATAGATATATGTATGTATGCATTTGAATACAAGATCTGGGAAAACTGACTTCCCAGGAAGTTTTCACTAACTTGAGAGTCAATATTTTTGTTCTATTTGGGACTTAAACTGATTGGGTGAGGGTATCCTACATTAAAAGGTATAATCTGTTTCATACTGGTTACTAAAAATAAAGTCAGTCTTACTTTAAAATATCATTATAGAATTACATATATATATATATATATATATGTATATACATACACACACTTTATTGCCAGTTCAGGCTCACATATAAAATGAACCATCACAGAAACTTCCAGCAGAATGGCCTAATGATCTTAACAAACTTCTACTGAATTGCCCAGGTTGTTCACATTTCAAATATACCTACGACCATACGAAGCACGAGGGAAAGGTCCCTCTGACAGACTCTGTGGCAAGTACAGGTAATAAATAAGTACAAGAAAATGTATAAATGAAATCAAACATATGGAAGAAAATAATTTTTTTAAAAAAATGAGTAAAATATATTTAGCCAAAATAGAGCATATATGAATTATTGAGTGCAATAAATAGCAAGTGGTTGATTTGAATCTCTAATTCTACACATTGGCTTTGAATTTGCAATAAAAAATGACAAATCTTGATGTGCCCAAGGTTTCTCTGTTTTCATACCTGTACCACCCCGGTGGAAGCATTGATAAGAAGGGAGATTGTGCCTGTCTGGGTGCAAGGTATATTAGAAATCTCTGTACCTTCCCCTCAGAGAAACTAAAATTTCTCTGAAAAATAAAGTCTTTAAAAATGACGGTATATAAAAAATGTCTAAGCTGAGGGAAGAACTTGAATGATTATCTTCCCTCTCCCTATTTTAGACAGCATCACAATATTGTCATCTGGGCAGATGAAGAGCTATGGTATTTTGAAAACCTCCGGTGGAAAAGATTCTATGACCTCCCCAACATTAACAACTCTCGCTGTCAGGAAAGTCTTCCGTTTGTAATCTAAGTCTCTCACACTGAGGTTAAATCAGTTTCCACTCTGCAGAGTAGAATCAGTACTGAGAACAGCTGGTCTTCCGTCGCTATGTAGAAACTCTTCATTTGCTGCTTCTGGAATGTAATCAGAGTCTTCTGGGTAGTTTTGATTTAGTGTTTAACTTGAATCCTTGCCTGAGCTGGTTAACCCTGGTTCCACGACCTCCCAATAAATTCACTCACACTCTCATGTGCATGCTCCCGTCACTTTGTATGTCTCTACACGGGAGCGTGATCGTAATTTAGAGTAATTACATGTGTGCAAGACCTTCTCCCAACACTTCCTCCTCCTGTCTTATCTGTGTGCCTATCTCTATCCCTGCCGTGTAATAGGCCCCAATAAACGACTGTCAAATGAAAGAAAGAGTGAAATGGCATCTACATAAACCACTTACTTTAACCCCGCAGTCAGGGTTGTGGCTCTGTCACTTAGGTTTCTTTCAAGAATAAATAACAGCTCTACTTGTTTGAATGAAAGGAGAGGATGCATTTGAAGATTTCTGGAATATCTTAGAGACTCTAAAGGAAAGTTAAACCAAGGCTGAGGGAAGTTAGAGCCCTGGATATTTTCTCTGTGGGAGGCTGTGAGCTTCCTTCCCGACCTCTGTGATGTGCCTCAGCTAGCAGCCTGCCCAACAACACTGTCTTCTTTCAACATTTCTAGTCCATAAGAGTGACAAACTGACTGGCCCATTTCAGGTCAGGTGACAGTTCTGAACCAATTAGCCTAGGTGGTAAGGAGGGATACAGGGGCTAACACGGAAATGTCTGATAGGCCAAAGACAGGAAGAGACCCATGTTATATGCGTTGGCTCTCCTTAGCGAAGAGAAACCAAGCCCTGGAGGACTACCAAAGAGATTGCACGCCACAAACCACAGCCACCCCCTGGGGCAATCCACTGCTGAGTTCTTATGAGGATGTCCTTGAGCCATCTGAAAGAACTTTGGAAGGAGAGGGGTATTCATTCAACTTTTGGGTGAGAGGTTTTTTCCCCTCCTACTTTATTCCTTGACAATTTCTCATTAGGTCCTCTGGTACGAAGACATAAGAATGTAAAAGCTTGTCTTGCTGAGCTGAAGGGTAAATTTCTTTGAACTCTGGATCAATGCTTGAGCTAATGACAAATATTACCACAAGATTTGTGGCAGGCAGTCGGAGAAATCTCCCTTTCAGAAATCCAGCACGCTTCATATGTCATTGAACTGGTAGCAGAAACACACCTGAAATGCTAAATGTAAGAAGCAGAAAGGAAATGGGATGTGAAAGTCCCAAGCCCCTCACCGACGCTCAGGATGATTTCCTCGTGAGGGCACAAGCCATTAAGATACTGGAAAGAGAGAGAAAGGTGATAAAACTTTGAAAGAAAAATAAATCCAACCGACTTTGAGTGGAGCCAAACTCTTTCATGGCTTTAGTTCCATCTTGTAATTGAGTTAAGTCACTTACAATGGATTAAAAAATGGCCACAAAAAGTTATTTGCTCCTCTTTCTACTAAGCGCAGTAATTGATTTCACCACGCCCTGACCTGGACTGACATTGAGATTTTGTCTAGCTAAAAAAGGATGGAATGCTCTGGGAGTGAAAGCTTAGACCTTGTGTGCAAGGGGGGAAAAATATATATATATTATATGGATAAGAAACCATTGAAGACCCCTACATTTAGAAGGGTTTGGTGTTTCGAAGCAGGTAAAATATAAACTACTCTAATTCAGCAACCTACTGCTTTTTATTTGGTTCCATTTTATGGAAAAAGTTTGGGGTCTGGGCAGGAGCTATGTGAATAAGAACATTTGCGGACAAGCATGGAGACCTGAGTCCTAACACCCAGCACACGGGAAAATCTGGGTATAGCCACACAGGACTATAAATCCAGCACTATGGCAGTCAAAAATGGCAGGACTGTTGGGACTAGGCAACTGTCATCTGTTGTTGCAAATGATATTAATAACTATTTCTTCTTAATACGAGCCAGCCAATCCCACCCCCCCCAATAACCAAGACAAAGTCCTATCGATTTATTTAATCAGCTTAGCACAATTACTAGACAATTATCCCTAATTTATTTTTCTATTTGGTAGACAGGCTAATTCCCAGCTGTGCTCCCAGAGTTACTTGCTGTTTGGGTCTTGCCTGGGCCTTTTGGTGCATCAGGCTGTCCACAGAAGCACTTCTCCTGGCCACATGCTCACGGTCTGTTTCTTCTCATGGTGGCTTCCTTCTCTCTCCTTCCTTCTTCCTCTTCTGATTATTAGGGAGTTGGCTAGGGCATCTAAGAACTAATTATAGAGTTATTGATGTCATTTACAACAATCATCTCAGTTCCAGTGAGACACTCTGTCACAAGAGAACAAGATGGGGAATGATGGAAGAGGACACCTGAATTCCTTCTCAGGCCTCTTCGCATGTGCTCTAGCACACACAAGTATGCATACGCCACACACATGCTCGAGTGCATACCCCAATGAAAAATTTCTAAAGAGTGTAGCATATATCTATGTATAGATACACAGACATACATATAAGTACACACCATCAGATTTACAGGCGTGGTAAGTTTGATGTTTTGATATTTTGGATTAATATCCATACCTAGAATCTGGCTAAACCAGGACCGTTCTTCCACAGGATAAGATGGGTGGTTTATAGAATCTTTAAAATGTAAGATCATTTTTCAAATTCTCACTTCTTTCTCTCTCTCTCTCTCTCTCTCTCTCTCTCTCTCTCTCTCTCTCTCTCTCTTTCTCTTTGCATCATTTACTGAGAGAATTAAACTGATGTTTCATGTTTCCAGTTCCGTTCTCCTGAGTGAGTTCACTGAGAGTTAACTGGGTAGTTGAAATCTATGGACCATCTCCCTGGAAGGGGAGACTTGGCTCTGCTCCACTTCATCTTCCTGACTTCCTGATTTGCAGATCTGTCACCGGCCCTGCTGTGAGATCTTCTTTATTCTGTGTTCCTTTTATCTTTACCCGGAGACTTTCAAGAATCCGGCTTTGTTCCTTCCATCTCCATAGTTACTTTGGTATTTGAATATTTTCCTATGTCTCCTCCTGCTACTGAAGAGTTTATGGATGCTTAGTTTGCATATAGAATGAGAGCTGGGATGCTTAATAATTAGCTCAGAAGGCGGCCGGCAGATTCCCACCGCACCCCGTATCATATGCCCTTCTGTACTCATTATTTTTACTGTTTTTTGGTAATGTTCTGTTTCTCAAAGACTAAATGAGTCACAGTCTCTTGCCTTGAAAAATTATATTCATTTCGTATAGCTCCGTTGCTTTATTTATTTTTAATCTAATACCTTTACTGTTCCTTTGTCAGGTTCCGGTTTCTGATTCTCGTTTCTCCCATAATAATTGTTCAGTTTTCTATATGCCATTTACTCTGCTCTCCCCCCTCATAGTCTTCTTACCTCTGAAAGGAGAGTGTCAGCACCCTGATCGACGCGGGGGCGGGGGGCTGGGGGCGGGGGGGGACCTAAAACTAGATTTTTTTTTTTAACACAAGCTAAAACACATTAAAATGTTCTTCGATCCTTAGTATTTCTCTACCAGCCAGCAGACCCGGGATCCAGATGCCTCTATTCACGTTCAGCACCTGCCATACAAAAGCCAGTAATGACGCCCTAAGAAGAAGGGAGTGGGAGACGGGCGGGCTTCATGGAGAAAGTGGGACACTATTGACTAAACACATCAAAAGGAAATGCTTCCCATTCTTCTTATATGAACTTTACATGGGGAGGGGGTGGGGATAAAACCACGCATTTGATTCCATTCATCAAAAAGCATTTAGCTGAGCACCTGGGTAATGGCCCTGACATCTGCGCTTTAACTTCCCCTGTGTTTACGTCAACCGGGTAGAAGCAAGAAGCCAGATAACAAACAAGTTATTGATGGGAGAGAGTATAGGTAAAAATGGTATTTGTATATTGTCTATCAGCAAATGGTGTCTCAAAGAAGTTGAAAGTCCTGCCCAATCTGACAAGCCTGGTTTCTGGATGGACCCCACCACACTCCTCTACATCAAATTGCTTTCTTCTGGAGTTCCTGTCCAAGGCAAAGGGATGTATTATATGAAAATCCCTGACTCAGAAGGATTTACAAATCAGTGTTGGAGGGCTGGTGGCATAGCTCAGTTGGTAGAGTCCTTGCCTGGTCTGTGCCAGGGCCTGGGTTCTATCTCCGGCACTGAAAAACACATTAGTTATGGAGACAAGCAAGACACATAAAAGCAAATAAAAAGATGATAATGGCAGTTGGTAACGTTCGGAGTGCTGCCCTGTGCCAGGCATTGCTTGCCGCACAATGACTCATTCAGCCCTCTCAGCTGTCTTCTGAGACGGGCATTACTCTTAGCCTTGAGGCAGAGATGAGGCCATGCAGGCACAGAGAGATCTAGCTACTTTGGCCACAGTCACCGAGCTAGGGAGTGACTTCAAATCCTCTGAATTCAACTTGGAAGTCAGCTGCGGCCCCTCTGCCTGGGTTGGGTAACTGTGCTGTATCCTGCTACTTCTCTGGAAAACACTCTGTGGAAGACAGTCCATGTTCATGACCTAAGGAGAATGTTGGAGTGTCCGGAAAATTCGTGTCAGAGTGGGAGGGAGAAGCATTTGTCTCTCACATACGAAAAGAATGTAGAACAGAAATATGAGGTAAGATCGACCCAACTGGAAGGTGCTAAGACAATAGGAACGATACAGTGAGGGAAAAGGAAGTCTTCCCGGTGCTGTCAGGACCTGCCACTGAACCAGGCTAAGTGTGGCAAAGGACATCCTTCAGTGGCTTCGAGGGATCAAGTCGGATGTGTTAGATGCAAATTAAAGTATGACTCATCTACAACGAAATCTAAGTCTGCACCCGGAAGGGAACCAGGAAAAACCCCAAAGGCTATTTTTGATAAGGGGCTGAAATTTTCAAAAATTTTCCTGTTATAAACAGAACAGTTTGGGGAGCGGCAATGCCCGACTTCAAAGCAGTAATCATAGCAACGATCCTAATCAACAGAGTCTGAGGTCCTGCCGGGACACAAGGGCTGGAAGCAGAGAGGGGTTCAAGGGTTGGGGGGGAGGGGGTGCAGGGGAGGATCAGGTAGGGGAGCATCTCAGGGACTATCAAAACTTGGACAATGAGAGAGTTCAGAGATGATGCAAAGCCTCCAAGTTTATGAAAATCAAAAAAAAAAAAAAAAAAAAAAAAAAGATAGCATTTACAGAGTCAGGAAAGCTAACAGCGGCCACACTCATGTTTGCGGCACCGAATGGAGCGACCGGGTGGCACAAGTTGAAACATCATGAGCTGATCAACAAGCATTTGTTGAATCCCCGTCTTGTCTTAAGGCAATGTGCTAGGTAGAGCCCGGGAGAGGACAGTGCCACAGGGCAGAATGTCCCTCATCGAGCCTGGGGTCTCACGTTATACAGATGGGAAGAAAGTCCATTGAAAGGAGGTGGTGGGAGTTACCATTACCACCAGGATTACTAATCTCTCTCCCTCTCCCTTTCTTTTCTAGCTCCCTTTATATGTAACCGTCTAAGAGATTTGATTATTTCAATTTACTGCCTCACCTCAACAAAAGAATTACTATGTACAGTGGCTTTTCTGCATTTTGTTTTTTTAAAAAAAAATCCCAATTTAGGAACCCCAAAGAGGCAGAGGTAGATTGAAGGCAAGCATTGGTTTGAGTTTGTTAATGATAAGGATTATTAGAGTCCAGGGTCCCAGCCGGAGTACACTATCAAAAAAGAAGAAAAAGAATATTTGAGAACAACAATTTCTTCACTAGTGGGTAAGCTGAAGAGCCTTATCTCTCAGTACTGACCACTAACCCCTGGGCTAGGGACAACTATCTGCAGCTCATATGTGTGCATGTCACTGAGCCTCAGGGTTACCTCCAGAGCATACCAACCAGTTTGGGCTGGTTTTATTATATAGGTAAGAGGTGCCCCACAGCTGGTTGAAGTCTATGACCTATTTTGTGTGACCTGAGCAGGAGGAGGCTTTTAACGTCTTGAGACAACATTTAATGTTCAGGTTTGGAATTCAGAGATTACTAAAGCTTTCCTACGGCTCTTGAAATACCAGTTTGGGTGTGCTTTGGTGTCTGGCCATATTTGGGGGGTGACAGTTCTCGGGAGTCCTTTACTGGGCCACACTGAACAATCTAACATCTCAGCAGCCTGTAGAAAAATTGGAGCCTACACGTCTGAGTTCAAGGTAAGTGGGGGCCTATCTCCTTCAGATACAGTTCAGATCAATCTCATAAGGACACAGCCTAACTTATTCCATAATCATTTATTTCTATGTGGCCCCACCCCACCCCCATTCCCCACCCCCTTACTCGCCCTGGGGAAGTTCCACAAAGCAGCCTATCAACAGCAGGAAACAGACCAAAGAACTATGACTGCACTAGCTATGAAGGAGCTATCCTGTAGGGAGGCTTTGGCAAGAGACGGAACTAACACTTCAGGCAAGGAATTCAGATTTTCTGAGATTCAGCTTCCGAAGTTGTAAATTGAAATGACTAGGCAACCAGCAATCCCACACTACTGGATATCATCAGAGGAAATGAAATCAGAGTATCAAAGAGGTGCCTGGGTCCCCTTGTTGTGCTTCTTCTTTCGGTCAACCTGACAAAAATTGAGTTATCAGGAAGAGGGAGTGTCAGGTGAAGAGCTGCCTTCATCAGAATAGCTGGTGAGCAAGTCTGTGGGGCATCTCTCCCCCCTCCCCCGATATTTTATTTTTTATTTATTTATTTATTTATTTATTTATTTATTTATTTTTTTGAGACAAGGTTTCTCTGTGTATCCCTGGCTGTCCTGGAGCTGCCTGTGCAGAGCAGGCTGCTCTTGAACCCAGAGATCTGCCTGTTGTCTGTGCCTTTCAAGCGCTGGGATTAAAGGCGTGGACCACCACACCCAGCTGACCTTCTCTTGATTAAGGATTGTTAGAAAAGCGCCCGGCCCACTGTGGGTACGCCTCCTTTGGGCGTGGTCCTGGGTCGCGCCTGAAAGCAAACTGAGCAAATCTTGGAGAGGCAAACTTGTAACTGGGCTCCTTGGTGGTTCTGCTTAAGTCCCCACCTCCAGGTTCCTGCCCTGATCTCCCTCAGTGATGAACTATTACCTAGAACTACAAGTTGAAATGAACCCTTTGCTTTCTAAGTTGCGTTAGGTCAGAGTTCATCACAGCAACAGAAAACAAACTCTTAGTCACTGCAGTCAAGATATGGAATCAACCTGAGTGCTTATGAAATAAGACAAATCACACACACACACACACACACACACACACGTTGCAGGAAATATTAAAAAAGGATCCCGCCATTTCTCCTGTCCCATGGGACCGTGTTCTTGCTGCTACTGAGCTATTCTCTCCCAGCTGGCTCTCACAGCATCGGAGCTGTGTACCTTCCCGGCCATAAACCCCTGTAATCCGGCGGACCCGCATTACGGTAACCAAGTAAATCAAAACTCTTAAAGCTTAATTAAACAATCAGATTTATGTATAAATAATATTACAATTGACAAGATGTTGATACAGTAATTTTAGTGTCAATTGATAATGATAAAAGCATAGCTATGTGTGGCTCGTAAATGCCACTCGGGTTCACATCCAGAAGCCATCTATGTTCTCCTTCAGTTCTTCTCCTTTCTCCTCCTGCGTCCTGTTTCCCCAACTCCAGGCTCTGCCTCCCTTTTCCTGTCCAATCACAGGCCTTCCATTGCCCTAATGTGATTGGACGGGGAAAACCCTGCAAGACACACACACACACACACACACACACACACACACACACGACTTGATAACAATTGCAACAACAACACAATGACCCAGGAACATGATGTTAAGTGAAATAGTCCAGGCACAGAGAGAGGAATAATCTCACATACGGAATCTAAAAAATCGATCTCATGGAAGAAGAGAACAGATTCGGGAGCTGGAGGTGTAGGAGTAAAAGTCTAAAATTGTGCTCTAAGGATCCAAATTTTCTGTTAGATAGGAGGTTAAGGTCAAAACACTCCCTGTACAACATGGTAGTTTCAGTCAGCAGCAATGTAGTGTGTTCTTAAAAATTACTGTAAGAGTAGGTTTTAGGGGCTGGTAGCAGAAAATAAAAGATAAATTTTTGTGGGCAGTACTTGTACGTATGGCAGCTTGTTTTAGCCATCCTCATAAGTGAGCATGTGCTGAAACACACATTACAACTGGCAAACCGGTAAAATATATAATTTTGTCTATTTTTTTTATTAAGAAACTGATAGAAAGCTGGTACAATGGCATCTACCTGTAACCTCGGCATTTGGGAGGCTAACAGAAGAGCGTTGAAATCAAGCTATGTTGAGACTAGCCTTGGGAAGATCTTGCCTCAACAAAAATTACAGCAAAATATGTTGTGGTGGCAGTACATGAAAATATTGATAGAGGGCCTAGAATTTAGCAACCCACTTTAGTAGCTACGTAAATGAAAATAACTATATTCGAAGGCAAACAGTCTTCAGATACAAACACAAGATGGGATTTACACAAATTTTTGCATGCATATTTATTGAGCATCTACTATGGACCTGGCTCTGTGTAGAGCATCATAAATATAAATGAATAATTCAGGTATGGGCGTGCACACCTGTGCTCTCAGCACTCAGGAAGCAGAGGCAGGATGAATGTGAGTTCAAGGCCAGCCCAGCCTAAACAGAATAAATACAGTTCATGGCCTTCCTTGAGGAATTCCCTGGTAAAAATGAGAAGGTATTAATAGGAAAATAGAGTTTTGGAAGTGGATGATGCCATCTAAGAAGAAAAATTTGGATGTAATGACTGGGAAGAGGCAAAAAAAAAAAATTAAGATCAAGGCAAGAAATAAATGTGTTGTAAATGCCATTCAGAGGTGAGGGGAAAGAAGCCGCCCTGTCCTTAAATGTTTGTACATTTGGATCCAGCAGTTCATACTCCACAGGCTAATGAGGATCCACATATAACATTAGAACATCTAATCACTCAGTACATAGCAGGCACTGTTCTGAGTTCTTGCTGAGTTCATGAGTTCAATGCTGGAGACAGGTTCTCAGATGTCTCTTCTACCAAGAAGCAAAGGCTCACAGAGGGCCAGGATCTTCCCACTACTGGTTAACTATTAATTGGTGGAGCTAATTTTACAAGGAGACAGCATAGTCTATATACTGAAGCACTTTGTGATATGCTTAAAAGAATCTGTTACAAGAGGTCAGAGGAAAGACACCCAAGTGCCCACTAGATTGAGCAAACATGTGATGGAGAGATGGGAAAGATGGAGTCTGTGGTGGAGAGAGGGAGAGAAGGTGAAGCAGAGGATTTCACATGCTGTGAAGAAAGGGGGAGCTGGAGAGTCCTTGGAAGTGAAGAGCTGGTGGGTGTGGGGAGCCGGCACAGTCTCCTTAGGCCAGCCTGCTGGTGAGGGCCAGGGTGAGCCCATGGCTCTGTTGTAGCTGTGGTCTATGGCGATACATCTGTGACCCATGATGCCTCCAAAGACCATCTGATGCTGATGGTCTGAGCTGCTGCCTGAGTCCGTGTGGATGTCTGGGGGTTGGGGGTGGGGGCAGTGTTATACTGATGCTGGAGGTCAAACTGATCTGAGTGGCCTACACTGCCACCTGAGACCATGGTAATGTCGTGGCCCAGGCAGCCACTGAGGCCATATCGCTAGGGTTGTGGTCTTGCTGCTGCTGGGGTCTGTATTGCTATCAGTGGCCAGCGCCACCATCAAAGGCCATGCAGATCTCTCTGGTCTGGGCTGTCATCTGAGGCCATGTTGCAGTGTGAGCACTGTGCTGAGTTGGCCCCACCCCTTGACAGCTGCAGCACCCCAGAGAGCTGGAACCACCTTTTATCCTCTGTGAGGTGGTATGGGTGAGGGAGAGATGCCCTGACCCCCTTGCCCTTTGCGGCCTGCAAGAGCTGGGTCCCGGGGTTCTGAGAGGGGGAAAGCAGGCCCTGCGGTTTTCCCGCCGCAGCACTCCACTTAGGGGAGTGGTCATGCACCTTGCCTGGGCAGGACAATAGAACTGGCCTTGGTGGCAAGAGCAGGAGAGGGTGTGAGCAAAAAAGAGCCCGCCTGCTGCTTGCCCAGTATTGCATTGGGCAAGCCAGGGCAGTGCTAGAGAGCAGGCCCTACCCGTGTGGGTGCAGGAGGGCTGGCAGAATGAGCAACTCACTACCCTCCCGGCCCAGATCCAGGGCTTTGAGTTGGCCCACTCCTTCTACCCCATCCACGAACCTCTGGAGTGCACTAAGGGGACATCCTTCAGATCCAAAGCTGCAGGATCTCCACAATCCAGGGCCACAGCAGGATAATCGAGAGGAGTCCTTATAAGGATCCGGTATTGGTATTGATAG
This sequence comes from Apodemus agrarius, assembly GCA_964023405.1. Lineage (NCBI taxonomy): Eukaryota > Metazoa > Chordata > Mammalia > Rodentia > Muridae > Apodemus > Apodemus agrarius. The sequence continues at coordinate 17,618,288 of OZ030007.1, forward strand.
TGTAGCAGAAGCCTTGAGTTCGATCAACGACTCACTGCAAGGAACATTTGCAAGAAAAAAAAAAATGTGTGGACAAAAGGGTACACTGTGTGACAGACTGTTACACACTACGCTTTCACCAGTAGATTTTTTTTTTGTTGTGTTTTTTTTTTTTCTTTTAGAGAAAAGGTTGCAAGGGGAGAGAGTGGATACAACAGAAAGAGGAGATGAGTGGGGTTGCTGTGCACCGTGTGAAATTAACAACAAATCAAAAAAAGGTAAAATATATGTATAAAATACTGTTAAAAGTTTTGTTTTAAAAGCATGACAGAAAGGAAAGGTATTTTTGGGACAGAAACCCCCTCCAAGGACTCTGAACATTGTGGTCTGACAGGCCTCATCCTGGTCGCTGTGTATAAAACTAGACTCAGGGAGCCATCTTTCCACGTATTCTGACAAGAGTTTGCTCTCAGGAGATACTAAAGCTTTGAGGTCCCATGTTGGAAGCAAGCTAAGATGCAGCCTGCTCTGGAGCAAGCACATCGCTTCTGTTCTCAAAGAGGAAGGAAGCTGAGTTGGGGAGTGAGTGACTGAGCATATAAATACCGGCATTCATGGCGGGTCTGGGTTGCTCTTGAAGAATCTTTTCCAGAATGAGAGAACTTCACTGCGGGAAGCAAGAGATCTCCAGTGGCTTCCTCACAGACACCTGACTACTTCTATAATTCAATTATTTATCCAATCAACATCAAAACAAAAGGCACACATGAAACATGGGTGGTGAATGTGATGGACACACATGTGTGCCAATTTCAACTGTTCTTCATATTAGGTCTCACTCAACCCCACAGCTCTGGGAGTAACCAGCATCCACAGGACACTGCTAGCCAGAATCTAGACTCGAGTAGCCCGGCTGGCCTATAGTGCCTGGTTACTGACAACAATTTGCTATATTTAGTTAAGTGTCTAATCTTTATTTGTTAATATCTTTCTATGACAGATATTTAATATGAAACACTGAGCCCTTTTTCAGTTATTATTAAAGACTGAGTAAAAAAAAATGCAGAAGATATGACCTCTCTAGTAGCATTTCATTCATGTTATGTAGGAAGGCTCCAAACTTTCCTGTTTTTAGTATGATATGTAAGTATATAGAGAACACACATACACACATGCACTCACACACACATGCAACACACATACATGCACTCACATACACACACACATGTACTCTCTCTCTCTCTCTCTCTCTCTCTCTCTCTCACACACACACACACACACACACACACACTATAGATATCACTTTGATGCTTGTTCCTAGACTCAGGAGGGAAATGGTTATTTCAAATTTGAGTTTGTACAAATATATCCTTAAGTGTATTTAAATTCACTCAGTAGTGACATTTCCTTTTACATGGGAATAATTTTCTGTTGAATTAAGAGACACGATAAATCTATTAAATACCTTTGTTCTACCTAGTAAAAATAAAATCTTTAACATGAAAAAGCTGAAATCATATAATGGTTTACCACTAGATGGAGCAACTAAATTTAAAAATTTTTTTTCACTCACAGCAAAACTTAGGATTTCATCTGATTTTAGGTTACTTGTTTATGTTTTTACAGTCCTCTTTGTTTTGTTTTTCTTTATGAGATGCTTGAAAGGATATCAGAATTTCTAATAGAAAAAAATATAATAAAATAACATCACAGTTTGTACACTGATGCCTATGAGTTTAAGGCTTTGCAAGATGAAAGGAATCAAAACTGTAAGCAAATAAAAAGATTCACCTTAAAAACCATGGTACCATTCTCTCTACTGCCTTAATCTACCACATTACAATGTTGTCTATCCAGTCACACCAAGCAAAAGTGACCTCTGACCTGCAAAAGCAAGTACTGCGGAGTTCATGTGCATATGGCTTCCTGTGTGTTGTGTACAATTCCTGGCCAGAAAGAGCCAGGCACGGTGTCTGTTAGTGCGCGCAGGAAGCCACATCAGCTTAGTGACTCAACTCAGGAACAACTGGAAGGGGAGGGTTCTAGCCCAAGGCTTTTTTCTGTTCCCTTTGAAAACAGCAGCCACTGTGCACTCTGCCTGACACACTTGAGGCCCTGGGTTCAACCTCCAGTGCTGGACAATACTAAGGAGTAAGTAAATATGTCCTGAGCACCCTGCTCTCCGTCCATTTCCATCTCGGCATCCGAAGAGTTCTCAGAATTAAGCCAGACCAATAAATCTCTGAAAGGTTCGCCATTCCACATTTCTGCTGTGGACAAAGGGGGGGAGGGGGGAAGGACAGCCAGAATGGATAAAACTGAATTTGATGAGATAAAAGAGGACAGGATTTACTCACCACCGACTAGCAATGACACCAGTTCCTGGACAGCACATGTCAGCCGTCCTCACCGTAACCCTACAGAACAGTTCTGAAAAGGTGCCCTGGACATCAGTAAGTCTACCGTAGCTACTCTCAGTTATATGCTTATATCCAGCTGAGCCGATTCCCCCTGCTATCCCTATTCTAAAGACTAGAATTAAACAAGAATTGTTTTTATAAGATTCAAATTCTCTGTCTAGACTGATAATGGGAGTCAAGACCCCATGAGTCAGAAGACCGCCGGGTAAGCATCCCGTTGGAAGAGTCCGTTGTCTCACTGAAACTTTTTCCTTCCTGAATGACACACTGCATTAACGCCCAGTCCCTTTCTTTCCCAGCAGGCTTTCTGGCTAGACCTTCAAAGATCATTTGATTTCGCCTTATCTAGAGTCTGAATAAGCTAGATTGTCTGGTTTCCAAGCCCTTACTATGGCCAAAGTAACAAAAGAGAGAAAGCATCACACATGGAAATAGTTTATTTTTATGGGCACCTCATAATATGTTTATACATGTTGCTCTGTGTTCATGTGTGCATATTTGTGTGCCCATGTGTGTGGAGGCGACAGGTCAATGTCAGGTTGTCATGTGTCTTTCTCATCACACTACACTTTTATATATATATATATATATATATATATATATGTATATATATACATATATATACACACATATATGTACATATATATGCACATATACGTATATATATGTGCATATATATGTACATATATGTGTGTATATATATATATATAGAGAGAGAGAGACAGAGAGACAGAGACAGAGACAGAGAGACAGAGAGACAGAGTCTCTCATGAAATCTGGAGCTTACTGATGTAGCTAGACCGGCTGACCAGGAATTTTCCAGGAACTTCCTGGTCTCCACCTCCCCAGTGCTGGGGTTACAGATGTGTGTTTTTGCACACGGCTTTATTTTTTTAAAGTACATTTGTATTATCTTTTGCGAATGTCATACCTGCATACAATATGTGCTTATCATATTCACCCTTTGCCGCCCTTCCTCTTAAGTCCTTCCAGAGTCTCCCATACTCCCCCTGGCCCCAACTTCCTGTCCCCTTTCTTTTTTTATATCCCACCAATCCAACCTATACTGCCCATAACTCATGGATGTGTGGTCATTCACTGGGGTGTGATTGACATACTAGGGACACATGTATAAAAAACGCTGATTCTCCCTTCCCTGGGAGACATCAACAATCAATATCTCCTCAGCTAGAGGGGACTTTTGAGCCCCTCCTCTTCTTTCCATCCAGCTTTTCCCACCGGTGCTGTGAATCTGAAATCAGGTAAGCACTTTATAGACTGAGCTATCTCCTGAGTCCCAGAACCTCGCATTTTTGAGGCATTGCTTTAACCATTTTTATTTCATTGAGTGTCTTAGTTTGATTTTCCATTGCTCTGATAAAACCCCATGACCAAATCAACTCATGCATGGAGAAAGAGTGTACTTGGTTTACATATCCCAGGTCACGTTCCAAGGAAGGATGCCAAGGCAGGAACTTGAGGCAGGAACCTAGAAGCAGGAACCGAAGCAGAAGTCATGGAGGAATGCTACTTACTGTCTTTCTTATAAATTCCAGAACAGCAGACCAGGGGTGGTACCACCCACAGTGGGCACTGTCATCCATATCAATCATTAATCAGGAAAATGCCTCACAGGAGACATTTTTCAGGAAAGACTCCCTCTCCTCAGATAACTTTAGCTTGTGTTGAGTGGATTAAAAAACCAACCAAGGCAACTTCATGAGATAGGCACTATTTTTATGTACTCTTTTGAGGGCACCAAAGAACAGCAAGTTAAGTGCCTTGCAGAGGCTACACAGCTCTCAAACGGCACATCTGAGATCTCTGATCAAACATTCTTGCTCCAGACTCGTGCTCAAGACTGCTAGCTTTGAGACCGAGCAGCAGAAAAGGGACTGTAGCTAATCTGACAAAGGAAGATTTGCAGTGTGAAGCAGCTAGATACAGTTAGAGTTCACAACACCTGGGGACATTTAAAATATCAGAAAGTGTCTCTTTAATTATATATTTTCCAGGTCTTTTTTTTTTTTCCGGAGTATTTCAGGTTTCGAATACGGAATACGTGTTTCCAATTCCCTTGTTGAGATATAATTTTGCCCAATGTTTTTCCTAATTTCCAATTCATAAAATAAAGTTATTGTACCTCAGTGGTAGATTCCTGAAAGAACAGTCTAGCTGTGAGCAACCGAGTATCTGCTGAGAATGAACATTTGTCCTGCTGGGTAAGGTCATAGGCTCCAAGACCCCAAGGGACCTTAGGGATCCTAATATGAGAGAGCATCCTGGTGTCTATCAATGGAAATCTGGCATAGGAAACATTCTCTTGGGTGGTCTCCACTAAGGAGAAGGCTTAAAGAGCAGACATCATGAAAGTAGCAGGGTTTGTGCGCCACCCCACCAGCATTAGAGTCTTGGACCTGTGTGTGCCCGTGGCATACATGAGTGGGTTCTCATAGCCAACAGTGTCATGTAGATGCTACTGCATGTTTCAGATGAGAAAAGCAAAAGCTGTGATCAAATAGCCCTGCCTAAGAGCCACATCGATGCCCTATCAGCTGGTACTACTGACATCAGCATTCTGAGCTTACTTTTGCAAGATCATGTTACCTCTCCTTAAAAGATTGAGAAGGAGTGAGAAGACTGAGAAGGCGTTATTGGCTCCATACAAACTTTTGCAGGTGGGTCTAACCTGTGGGTGACATGCAGCTGAAGACAGCGATGAGTGTAGCCATCCACAAAATAGGCTACTTTACTTAAAACATTTATGAGATTTTCCAGTGAATTTTCTCGCAACTCAATTGTACGTTTCTTGAGCGTCAATTTAATAGATGATAATTCCACGTTACAATGTGGAAAACTTGGACACACTCATAAGAGGAAGATGTAAACAGTTCAGATGGAAAATGGTACCCAGGGAGCAGAGCTGGGATGAGCCTGGGTTCAGGTTCTTATGATGCTTGAAGCTAATCAATTTTAGGGGTGTCATTTGAGAAAAATCAAATATTCATGTATGAGGAAAAAGACATCACAACAAATTACAAGCACTCGGGAGGCTGAGATGGGGAGGATTGCTTAAAGTTCAAAGCAAGCCTGGGCTGTGCATAGCTACACATCAAAACCAATTATAATGACATAATATTTTACCATACATATTAGTCCTGTATTTTAGGACTGCAGTTAAATATAGAAAGTATAAAGTCTCTATTAAAAACTAGGACATTGCCGGGCGTGGTGGCGCACGCCTGTAATCCCAACACTCGGGAGGCAGAGGCAGGCGGATTTCTGAGTTCGAGGCCAGCCTGGTCTACAGAGTGAGTCCCAAGACAGCCAGGGCTACACAGAGAAACCCTGTCTCAAAACAAAACAAAACAAAACAAAACAAAACAAAAAACAAACAAAAAACAAAAAAACAAAAAAAATCCCCAAAAAACTAGGACATTTCCAGTTTTCTTGACAGGAAGTAAAATAAAACACTTTCTCTTCCTCACTCTTTTCCTTCCTTCTTTTCTTTGTTCATTGGTTCCTTCAGTTCTTTTTAAAAACTTATTCTGTATGCATTCATGCATATACGCAACTGTCTTTCGTGTGTGCTCATTGAAATCAATGTTTAATACCTTCCTTTGGTTCCTTCCACGTTATTTTTTTGTGTCTCTCAAAGAACCTGAAGCTCACTGTTGCCGCTAGATTGGCTGGCCAGACAACCCCAAGGATTCCCCTGCCTCTGCCCTCACCACCAAGCTCTGGAGTTACAAACACACGGTGCCGGCTTTTATGTAGGACCAGGGAATCCAAACACATGTCCTGTACTTAAACAGCAACCACCTCGCCCAGTGAATCATCTCTCCAGCCTCGAGTATTTTGAATCCGCAGTGTAGCTGAGGCTGTGGAAGAAGCCCAGATGGGGAAAGAGAGGGCTCAGAAATTCACCCCAAAATAACTTCATAATACCCCCAGGGAGCAGACAGTTTCCTGTACAGGTTGGAGAAGCAGGAGAAAGCTCAGTAGAGTCATTCTGTGAGGGCGACGAGGGCAGTCACTTACAGAGCATACTCCTAGAAGTGGCCAGCGGGAGACTGGAAACCACCACCAGTGTCTATACCTGCAAAATAAAGGAGGAACTGCAGGAATCCAGATGCTTCCAGGCAGTAGTGAGGAAGACAGGAGCTGTGGTACTACCCACAGGGCAAGTCTGCTCTCAGATACCGCAGGCGGGAGTAAACATCCTAACAGGCGGCTTTCAAACACCATTATTCTACGCAGAGAAAACCCAGAACCAGCACTGCCAGCTGTGATGATTGAGTGTCCCACCTGATCACACCCAGTGTGTCAGCTGTGGAATCAAAGGGACTTAAAATAGAATGTTGGCTCCTAGATTCAAAATGCCTCGGTCCTTGTGAATCATGTTTCCTCAAAACCCTAAAACTATACCCAATCCCTTTCACCTCCAGTTATCTCAGAAACAGATTTTAGGCATTAGGACCCTTTGTTCATAAATAATCAAGAGAGCCGGGCAGTGGTGGTGCAGGCCTTTAGTCCCAGCGCTTGTGAGGCAGAAGCACATGGATTTCTGAGTTCAAGGCCAGCCTAGTCTACAGAATGAGTTCCAGGATAGCCAGGACTACCCAGGGAAACCCTGTCTCAAAAAAAAAAAAAAAAAAAAAAAAAAAAACCACAAGATGATGATGATTATAACATACTCTAGAGTATTAAAAGAGAGCTTTTTAAGCTAGATATACACATCTCTAACCACAGCCACTGGGACACTCAACAGATCTTGAGTTCAAGGTCATCATGTACTATATAATGAAATTCTAACTAAACAATAAAGCATGACAAAACTAAAATAAAAATGACCTCCAAACTAAACAACAAAGACCTTAAAATAACATTCATGACCATACTATGACTACCACACTCTTGAAGTGGATACTCTATGAACTCTATCAAATAGCTAGTCAAATACTCCATTGATTGATACCAATAACTGAAAAGCAGACAAACGAAACGAAATTCAGATCCCCAAAGAGTAACTGTGAGAAGGTTGTGTGGATATCTTGGTTTCACGCTATCTGTGAACACGGGGAGCAAATGGAGTCTGACCCCCTAGACCTTGATTTTCTTTCTGTTTACAAAATGGCCGACTGGGTTCTCCTTTCATCATTGTTCATCTAGAGTAAGATATTTAAATTTTCTTAACTTTACTGTCTCAGTCTGAAACTGGAATAATGACCAATACTAATGATAGAATACTATAACAACGCACAAGTTTGTTATGAATATTAAAAGAGGTTAAACATGGCGTGCATCCACATGATGTGTAACAATCACTCAAGAATGTAACCTTTCTCATTTGAATCACAAACTAATTTGCAGCCATGTTGCTATTTTTAATAGTGTATAATCCAGGCTCTAATTTTTCTCTCTCATGTATTTTCAACAATCTGGCAGAGAGAGTGGTTTAGGTTGAATGGAATCCAAGGCCCAGAGAGATTTATTATCTTGCCCAGAGTGCACAGCTGCTAAATGGCAGAGGCAGAGTTTGCACGGTGAGCTCCTGACACCCCCCCCCCCGTTCCTCTGAACCCGTGACATCTAGTGAACGTTTAAGCTGTGCTTTCAACGTTATGTTCAGAGAAAGGTTGATATATAACAGCCCCAAGGAAAAAACTGCCAACCAGAATAGGTACTTTCTACAATTTTTTGAACTAATAGAGAAAAAGGAGCTACTTCAAAAAATGTATTTTTGATTGTGCAATATGCTAGGAGCTTCAGCTCTCTGTCTCTTAAAAGGAGTGAAGTGATGGTAATTCAGTTCTACAGACAGCTACAATAGAGCCTGTGTCCAATTCCATATATAAAATTTAAATTTTAACAGTCAAATATTAGTACAGGTGCGCGCACATGCGTGTACACACATGCGTGTGTACACACACACACACACACACACACACACACACACGTATACACACCTGTTATCTCAACACCCAGGAGGAAGAGACAGGAAGATTGCTGCAAGTACAAGGCCAGCCTGGGCTATGTAGACATCTCCAGTTTACTCGGAACTGCAAAGTGAGACCCTGTCAAAGCAGAAGAAAGAAAAGAAGGAAGATAGAGAGGGGAGGAGGAAAGAGGGAAGGAGAGGGAAAAGGAGGGAAAGAGAAGAAGAAGAAAAGGCCGGGCATGATAGGTCTTTAAAAGAGGCTAAGGCAGGCAGATATCTGTGGGTTCAAGGCCAGTCTGGTCTACATAGGAATAGAGATATAGACTAGCCAAGGTCCAGATAATGAAAACCCCATTTTTAAATAAAAATGAAAAGGACCCAGTGTTTATTGGCTTTTTTGTTTGTTTGCTTTTGTTTTTGTTTTTGTTTTTCAAGACAGGGTTTCTCTGTATAGCTCTGGCTGTCCTGGAACTCACTCTGTAGACCAAGCTGGCCTCAAACTCAGAAATCCGCCTGCCTCTGCCTCACAAGTGCTGGGATTACAGGCATGCCCGGCTGTTTATTGGCTTTAAATGAACAATCATGTGTAAGATCACAATAGTTATACATTAGTGAACAAACGGTTTTTATTTTCTCATAAAAAAAGACTAGGACCCACCCACGCCCCTACCTACAAGAAACACTGTTTCGTGGCCAAATGCTCAGGGTAGACTGTTCCTTTTGTAACTGAGTGTGATTTGAGTGTTTCAAAAGTCAGAAGTCACAAAGTGGCTGTGGCTAGCAGCAGGTCCTCCCCTGGCACACAGCTCTGGCTGCCAGTGTTATTGATTAGCTCACACACATTAGCACCTTCTGGGTACCTGCTAAGCCTCTGCCACCAAGCCCTGGGGATGGTTTCTCAGCTCTGATTATCTTTGCATGGTTCTGCCTTTCTTCTCAAGATCTTTTTCTTCAGGGTGGGGGTGGGGGTGGATATTTGTAGTTTGTTTGTATTTGGGTGAAAAGTCCTCCCTTAGATTTTCTGTCAGATACCTGTGGAGCCAGAGTCAATGATCCGGGCGGGCCTGGTGTGTGGTATTCCCTGGGTCAAGCTCGATGAGAAGATAAAAGTGGTTTTGCTTTCTCAAACCCGTCTGACCATGGGTAACCATTAACTGTCAAGCAGGGGAGGAATTTCCCACGACCTCGGACTATCAGAGAAACAGAAGGGAGAGGAGCAAGGAGGAGAGAGCTGCCTTGAGCCCTGACAGGAATGACTCCAAACAACAACAAGCGTTTTCAAGAGGGAGCTATGGGAGGGATCGCAGCAACTCGGGCAGGTGCTGGGGGCGCGGGGGGGGGGGGGGCAGACTCGACTCGGAGGTCAGCTAGAACAAATGGAGGCCTGGGAGGAGCCAGAAAGCCTTTCTGGCCCAGAAATTGAGAAGTAGGGTATAAAGACTACAAGGAGGGCTTCCCTGTTTGTTTCTGTGTTAGAGACCCCACCACGACATCTCTCATGTCTAACAGCCACCACGCTAAGAGAAACATGGAGGCTTCAAACCTCGGCGAAACAAGAATCATAAAGAGGAAGATGGTAGCTCTGTTCTGTTTTTGAAAAAGGTTAGACAGTGGGATTACAGAAAGGATGGTAATAGAGAAGTGGCCAACAGGACACAGAACATCGGTCACAAGGCAAGATGAATCCGGCTTAACCTGCGTTGTGACATCATGCGTCTGGCAGACAGCAGGTTTATTAATCATTAAAATGAGTTGGCTGTGTGGATGCCCAATTCCCTGTTCTGAAGGAATAATTTATTACCATTGAAATATGCTCCCAGGTTTTATGAATATTGACAGCAGGGAATCTCAGGTTATTTTTATTTTTTTAATTTATTTTTATTTATCTGTATGTGTGAGCTCTGTATGAGTGCATGCCACGTGTGTGTATGCCCATGAAGGTCAGATTAGTGCATCGGATCCCATGGGGCTGGAGTTGCAGGTGCTATGGGCAGAGCTCGGATCCCCTGGGAGAGCACTAGCACTCTTGGCTACTGAGTCATCTCTATCTAGCCACTCGGGCAAATTTTTAAGACGTTAGAGACTAAGTTATTCACAGCAGAGAAAATTAAGGAATGCGCCTTACTCCAAAGTGCAACGCGAAGGGCTTTGGGGTAGGGCCGATGAATAGCTAGGCAGGATTAGAAGGTTCCTCTTCGGTGCGCAGTGGAAGAGGGATCTGCTCTGTTTATAACTGGGAACCGTCCACTGTGTTTATATTCACGTCTATGTGCTTATGGTATCTTTTAAAGGGCAGGAACAATCTGGAAAGAAAGCGTAACAGTGTTAGATCAAAAACAAAGTTGTCTCTTAACCAGCTCATGGAACGGATGGGAAGAAGCCCGAAAGCTGAGAAATGAGCCTCCAGAGTTTCCAGTGATGCTCACATAGGGGAGTGGGTTCCCTTAAAGACCTTTGAAATCAAGGTACCTTTGGCTAAGATTAGCTAAGCAGATTGGGGGGGGCGGGGAGGGACTAACAATGGATTAAAAGGTTTAGAGAGGTGGCTCAGTGGTTAAAGCACTGTCTTAACCACATCCAGAGGAACAAGGCAGCATCCACACAAGGTGGCTCACCGCCACCCACCACTCCAGCTCCAGGGGATGCAGCAATCGCGGGCCTGTGCACATGGGAGCATGCACTAAAGAAATGGGGTGAGGAGCTGGAGCAACGGCTCAGAGCGTGCTTGTTGGCATCCACAATTGTGGATGCTCTCAGCCAACTACTGGACTGAGCACGGGGTCGCCAATGAAGAAGCTAAAGAAAGGACCCAAGGAGCTGAAGGAGCTTTCATCCCCATAGGAGGAGTAACAGTATGAACCAATCAGTACCCCCAGAGCACCCAGGAACTAAATCACCAACCAAAGAGTATACATGGAGGGACCCATGGCTCCAGCTGCATGTGTAGCAGAGGATGGCCTTGTTGAACATCAAAGGGAGGAGAGTCTCATGGTCCTGAGAAGGCTCGATGCCCCAGTGTAGGGAATGCCAGGTCAGGGAAGTGGGACTGGGTGGGTTGGTGAGCAGGAGGGGGGGGGATGGGATAGGGTGTTTTCAGAGGGCAAACCAGGAATAGGGATAACATTTGACATGTAAATAAAGAAAATAATAAAAATAATAAAGTAAAAAAGAGCAAAAGAAAGAAAGAAAGAAAGAAAGAAAAAGAGGGTGAAGCAAACACAGCCCTAAATGTTTTGGGGTAGTATGGACCCAAACAAGTCTTTCCTCTTTTGAACTTGTGAACTTGACTGGCAATAATAGAAAGACAAATATCGCAGAGTGGTGGTGTGAGGGGTGCAGTACAGAAGACATGAGAGATAGGTCAATCTTTTACAAGGCTGTATTAGTTTTTGCCAACTCAACACAGACTAGAATCATCTTTGGAATGCAGACCTCAACTGAGGACTTGTTTCTAAGAGATTCACTTGTGGGAATGTCTGTGTGACTTTTTCTTGACTGATGGTTGGTGTGGGAGGACCCAGACCACTCTGAGCAGTACTACCCATGGGCAGGTAGTCCTAAGGTGCATTTAAAAATCTGGGGAAGGGCTGGAGAGATGGCTCAGCAGTTAAGAGCACTGACTGCTTTTCCAGAGGTCCTGAGTTCAAATCCCAGGAACCACATGGTAGCTCATAACCTTCTGTAATAAGATCTGATGCCTTCTTCTGGTGTGTCTGAAGGCAGCTACAGTGTACTCACATAAAATAAGTAAATACATAAATCTTTAAAAAAATAAATAAATAAAATAAAAATCAGGGTAAGCCACGGAAAGCAAATCAGTGAGCTGAGGTTGCCACCTCTTCGCCTGCTTTGCTTTCTTGCCCAGATTTCCCTCAGTGATGAACTGAAACTGTTCCAGTGATAAACCTGGCACTGTTAAGATGAAACAAACCCTTTCCTCTCTAAGCTGCTTTAGGTCCATGTTTATCACAGCAACAGAAACCAAATGAATACAGAGGTTATTTCAGCCCTAGAACAGATGATGAGAAATATCTAAGGGGAACCCTAAGGCTGTGACATGAGCCTTAAAAGAAAACCATTGGTGTGTAAGATTCTTCTCATGGGTTTAACATAACCAGGAGACTAATTAGATGAGAAGAAAAACATGCAGGTGAAGATGCTGCTGAAAGTTATGGCTGAATCAGACTTGCCGGCCATTAATGAAAACAGCATAGACCAAGAAGAGAATCGGGGAAGACAATAATGACATTAGTTGAAGATATTTGAGATTTGAAGTTGTTCATTAGAAATGTTGTTTCAAGGGCAAAGAAGTACCAGGAGGTGCATACATAGGTGATATCCTATACAATGGAAGTTGATGAATGAACATTTATGTAAAATGTTGGTTCTAAACCAGGTTCTGATAGAAATCACGAAGGCCCACAGGTAACTATGGCATTCAGTGATTTTTTTTTTTAATTTGGATGTGTAATTTTCGCTTATACATTTCACTATGGGCATACTGCCTGAGACTGGCACCAATGCTTAAACTTCTGTGTCTAAGGACATTCAATAAGCTTACTAGGATGAATAGACATGGCCCACTCCCAAAGAGTCTGATTCTACAAATTGCCAGAGTGTTCAGGAATATGCATGGTTAGAAAGCCACCACAACCTGGCTGTGGTGGTTGTGTGACTGGGAGCCTAGTTCGAGGGAAGCTGAGGGGAGTTTTAAGGTCATCAGTCTAGACTCCACACTAAAGTCCTGGTTCAAGAAGGAGGAGAAGGGGAGAAAAGAAAAGAAAAGAAAAAGCAACTCCAGATGTTTGTTATACCCAATAGAGTCCATAAAGTTCTTTCTTAATAGTGTGTGTGTGTGTGTGTGTGTGTGTGTGTGTGTGTTGCCTACAGAGGCTAGAAGAGGGCATTGGATCTCTGGAGCTGGAGTTTAAAGCAGTTCTAAGCCAAATAGAGCTCAGGTCCTCTGAAGAGCGGTACGTGCCCTTAACTGCTAGGCCATGTCTCTAGCCCCCAAGTTTTGTGGCATTCTTTTAGAAAATCTAATTCAAAGGAAGGACCAAAGTAAGGGTTAGAATGTTGCGTTGTGAATCTTGCTGTCACAATGACTATCTTAATCTTCTCTCAAAATATTTTCTTTTAACTTAAAATTTAAACCTAGAAATTATTTCTCCAGAATAGTTCATAATATGTTTGACCCTGGGCTTATCAGGAAAAACAAGAACAATGAAAGCTAGAGCCAAAATCATCCGTGGGAAACAACTGGGTACAAGCTTTGACAATGACCGCTTTTAAAGTTCAGTCATTATGCATTTTAGAGACAATCCTAAATTGACCATCAGAAACCCTACACTGTATAACATGAGCGTTGGTGTTGGGCAAGGCCTTGACCTTTCTGTCCTGTTAATTGAACCCAGTGCCTTGTACTAGGTGATCATTCCACCACTTAGCTCCACTGCCAGCCCTTCCAGTGCTCTGAAGTCTCTAACTTGATCTATGAACATTCTTTCAGTTGGCTTCCATCATTTTTTTTTCTTCTCCTAGCTAAAGTCTCTCCATGGCCACGAGCAGCCAAACCTGTGCATACTGGTTCTGTGAGATCTGTGGCTTCAAAGGTCAATTTCTTTTTTCTACCTCTAAGTTTAGAAGTCCCAGAAAAGCACAGGACATATTCTCACCTCAGACAAGCAGTCTGAGGAGCATTATGGGCTAGAACTGCCTCATTAGTCTTCCACGGCAACTGACGGGATAACATTCTGTGTATGTGAGTTCCTGAATTTAGGTTCTAAAGAGGCTTGGTATGCAGGACATGGTATTGAATGCCTTTAATTCCAGCACTTGAGGAGGCACAGGCAGGCAGATTTCTGTGAGTTTGAGGTCAGCCTGGAATACACAGTGAGACCCTTTCTCAAAATTATTAAATAAAATCATTTTTAAAAGCATTTCATCCTGGGTATGGTAGTATACATGTCTGCACCCCTAGCACTCTGAGGGTTGTGGTTGGAGGCCAGTCTGAGATATAGAGTAGTATAGCCTTGTCTCAAACAAAACACGAGTTGTGGAGCTGGAAGGACAACCCGATAACAAACCAATAGCTCGCCCCACTGCGTGTATTCCACTCTAGAGGATGGGGGATGGCTTGGAGGATAAAGTGCTTGTCAAGTGCAAGGTTTGGATCTGAAACTGCTGGACCTACATAGACACTGAATCCGTAGCATGAGCATCCATGATCCCAGCACATCCCTATAGAGAGAGGGGAGGGAGAAGCAGAAGAATTCTCAGACGCTCATCAGCCTGTTAACCTGGCCTAGACAACAGAAAGTTGAGGCCCTGACTCCGAGACAAGGTAGACTGTAAGGACTGACGCTTGAGGTTGCCAGGTAACCCTCTGACCTCCATAAGGCTGCCGAGGCCTCCATCTATCCCATTCATACACACACACACACACACACACACACACACACACACTCACAGGTCAAACACAAGCACACATACACACTTCATTATTGAAAGGAGAGACTATCACTACCCTGAATTAAGCCACAAGAAAGGTTTGGATTCAAAATTTTTGTGCCTTAGAAGCCATTTTCCCCTTTTGAATCTATTTTTTTCATCTGATAAGTGCATTATAAATACATCAAAGTGCTATTATGGGATTATATGAAACAGTGTGTCTAGAACTACTTTGAAAGTTGTAAAGATCCATAACTTGAGAGAGCTTTCATTCAGTGAGCCTAGAGGACCCGCTGTGGGTTGTGAACTCTCCTAGGTGATAGGGATACAGACATGACTACAATGGAATATTTTTTGCCCTCATATCTTACAGGTCCTTGTTAACATCCAGTACATAAATAGGCCCAGTACATCTTAACTTGCTAAAGCTTTAAAATAGATCAAGTAGTTGAGAATCATGTCAGAGGTTATATTAGTTTAAGAAACATGGGGATAGACTATATCTTATAGAGATAATAGCCAAAATTTGGGTGTAAAATGAACCACTTGAAGAAAATCTTCTGTTTTGCCATTATCATTCCATGACATTGTTTTTTATTCTGTTCACCTCTTAAACAAATGATTTCCTCTTTAGACAGGGGACAATGAGGGCCCATCTGGCATCTTTCTTCAAACACAGTCCTATGGCTTCTGAAGGGAATGCTCCTCATTTCTCTCTGCACAGTTAAGCCAGAACACAGCACCTCTTACCACCGCCCGCCCTCCCCTGCAAACTCATCGCTTTCTCCCAAAGAAATCAATTTTGAAGTTTAATTATGTTAGTTTTTGCTTTTATCTTTCCTTGGTATAATTCTCTTATTAAACTATTTTATGCTCCTCAAGGTTCTGCTTTGAGAAGGAGCTGGTAAAGCTGAGACCTGAGAAATTATTTGATGACGCTTTAGCCGTTATCCCTAAAATGGTCCACCTTCATTTGTGTCAGTCTACCTGATTTCTCTGATGGTGATTTGAATTTCTACAAGGCATCTTGAACCACATCTTCAAATAAGTCTTACAGATTTAAAGATGATTAAACCGTAAACTATAATAAACCTTTTGAGAAATACCTGTCGAAAGTTTTTGCTTGCCTGTGCAGCATATTTACATGGCAAATTACATTTGTGGCCAGAACTGCTCATATTGCGTTAAGTTCCTACCTATGCCAGAACTATGTAAAATTTCCAAACCTAGAGCTGCTTAGTGAGCATGGTCTCCACTGCTATGATGACACCTGCCACCTGTCATTTAGAGTTCTGTCCTAACTCCCTAACACACTTTTCTTGGAATTCACGGACAGGCTTTAGTTGTTCATTTCTTTCCTCAACAAATATTTGTTGAAGGCCGCTCCCACGCCAGGTGATGTCCTTGGGTGGGTGGGTATAAAGTTAATAAGGTAAAATCTTCACCATCAAGGTTATTATAAAGCAACACAGAGGATGGAAACGTAAAGATGAGTATAGTATAGGATATATGATGAACTTTGGCAAGGATACGTTTCTCCATCTGCTTCTTCATTTGGGATTGTTTTGCTTGTCTACTCCATTAAACTGGAAGGTGTAGCTGGTCTTTGCTACTTTGTGGGTTCTTTTTTTTTTTTGTTCACCCTTTATCCCCCAGTTTCACCCTTATTGTTAGATAGGTGAGAAAGAAGGATAGAGGAGAGAGATCTACGAATATGTTTTCTTCTTATTTCTTCTTTAGCATGACTACTAACAAGCTACAAACAACTTCCCCAATGGCCAACAACCACTCACCCCACCTCTCCAGGTCCTAGCATTAATGTACTTTGTGAAAAGTTTCCAGAATTCTAAACATTACACAACCACAGAAACTACCCACAGCTGGCAAAAGCATGCCTCTGCTAGAGCATGAGGCAGATCATAGTCAGCTGCTTTGGAAAGTAGAAAGCAGCCCCGCATCCCCATACCTAGGATCAAAATGAAAGAACTTTCTTATACTATTTCTGTGATTTTTAAAGAAACCAATATCCCAGAGTTGTCACTAGAGAATCATATTGGTTCGGAAATGGCCATGTAATCGGTTCAGAGTCGGTGAGGGACTCCTCAAGAATTTTTTAAAAGGGGGTATTATTATTTGTCCCACCCAGAGCTTATCAGTTAAAGGCTTGATTGCCAGTCTGTGGTACTGAGGGGAGATGGTGACACCTGAAGAGGTGGGACCCTGAAGTGGGCATCTGTAGGTCAATGCAAGCATATGTGTGATGAAGAAGGTTTGGGAAGCCTAGTCCCTGTTCTCTCTCTCTCTCTCTCTCTCTCTCTCTCTCTCTCTCTCTCTCTCTCCCTGGCCTTGAGGAGAATGGGTTGCTCCTCTCTCTCCCCGCTCCTTCTCCCTTCCCCTCCTCTCTCCCTCCTTCCCTGGCCATGAAGAGAGTGGACTTGCTGCTCTCACTATGATATGTTGTTTTCGTCACAGGTTTCATCATAGGCTCACGTGATCATGAACTACATCCTTCAAAACTGTGAGCCAAGGTCAGTTCTTTTAATGAAGCCACTACCTTTCATGCTACCTAAGGATCGCACGTAGAGCCACATGCCTCATGCAAGTAGCACAACCCACCTGCCAACTCATTTCCTCATATCCCACGCCTTATTTTTATCCTTAGAAATTCTGACTGGAGTAAGATGAAATCTCGAAGTAGTTTCAGCTGCCACTTTCCTGGTAGCTAAGGGTGTAGAACATTTAAAAAATAATTTCCTTCACTATACCTACACTTGAGCTACTTTGTTCAAAGCAGCTCTACTCATAATAGCCAGAAACTGGCTACCTACATACCCCTCAATTGAAGAATGGATGAAGAGAATGTGGTATATCTACATAATGGAATACAATTCAGCTATTAAAAATAGCGACATCATGAAATTTGAAGGCAAATAAATGAAGCTAGAAAATCACATCCTGAATGAGACAACCCAGACCCAGAAAGGCAAATACAATGTGGGCTCACTTATAAGTGGACATTAGCCACAAAGTATAGGATAACCATGCTACAACCCACAGACCCAAAGAAACTAAGTAATAAGGAGGGTCCAAGGGAGGGTGTGTGACTCTCACTCAGAAGGAGAAACAAAACAGTCAATGGAGGTGGATGGAGAGAGGGGACTGAGTGGGAGAGGGGATGAGGAAAGGAATTAGAATAGTCATCAAGTATGGTGAGGGGGCCTGGAGAGGGCTGGGAGAGAGAATGGAGATTGGTGGCAGCCATCTCTGGGACTAGCTGGAGGCCTGGGATGGAGAAGGCTACCGTGAGTCTTTGGGGGTGGCCCTAGCTGCTGAGATTCCTACCAGCAGGGGATATAGAGACTGAAATGGCCACCTCCTGTATGTAGTTGGGCACCAGGAAGAACTTCCAGTGGAGGGTGGGGTGACATCAAACCATCCTCAAAACCTTCAACTCCAAATTTGTCCTGTTTACAAAGATGTGCTGGGATAAAGACGGAGCAGAGATTGAGGGAAAGGCCAACCATTGAGACCGACCCCATATGAGACAGCCAACCCCTGACACTATTAATAATACTCTGCTATGCTTGCAGACAGGAACCTAGCATACCTGACTCCTGGGAGTCTTCACCCAGCTGCAGAGGGAAACTGATGCAGAGACCCACAGCCAAACATCAGGTGGAACTCAGGAGTCTTGGAGATGAGTGGGGGATAGATTTGAGCAAACCAGAGGAGTCAAAGACAGCACAAGAAGACCTACTGAGTCAACTCGCCTGAATGGGGGAAGTGATGGGATCTGGGTGGGTGGGCCTGGGAAGAGAGTAGGAAGATGGGGTAGCAATAGGGATGTAAAGTGAATAAACCAGTAAAGTAAGTGAGAAAAAAAAAAAAAAACTATTTCCCGGCCATTTGTATTTCTTACCATAGGCTTTGCTCACAAATCCAGGTCTTTGTCTCCAGATACTCTAGGATTAAGTGTGAATGCCACCATGTCTGGTACATGCCCCAATTTTAATTGGGTTGTCTACTTAGTGTTCAGGTTGATTGTTGTTTTAGCTCTTTTTATATTCTAGCTACTAGACCTTGTCAGATATATAGATGGTAAAGATATTTTTTTTCCAATCTAGCAGTCCATCCTTAAAGTAATAGCCTTCTAAATGCTAGTGTTATTTGCAGTACAGATGCTTCTTAACTTCAGGAGGTCTCATTTGTCAATTGTTACTTTTAAGAACTGTGTAACTTGGGTTCTGTTCCAAAATTCCTTTCCTGGCCTGTGAGTTGAAGTATATCTGCTGTTTTCACTTTTAATGTAATCATGCTCTAAGGTCTTATGTTGAGGTCCTTGATCCATTTGAAGTAGAATTTTGTGCAGGGTAAAAAACAAAGATCAGTCTTTATCCTACTGTGTGTGTTTTCATCCAGTTTGGCTAGCACCATTTGCAGGAGATGCAGTCTTCTCCAGAGCATATTTTTTAGCTTGCCAAAAACATACGGCTGTAGGAGTGTGGCTTCTTATATGAGACCTCAATTCTATTACGTGGATCAATGTGATTCAAGAACATGCTTTATCACTACACTTCTACAGTATAACTTGAAATCAGGGATGATGATACCTCCCAGTAGTGTTTTTATTGTTCAGGACAGCTTTGGTTATCTTGAGTCATTGTGTTTCCATGCAAATTTTAAGTAAATTATTTTCTGTGAAAAATGTATTGGAATTTCGAAGAGGATTGCATTGAAACTGTAGACTGCTTTTGGTAGGATGGACATTTGCATAGTATTGATCCTACCTATGCGCGATTATAGGCTGTCTTTTCATCTTCTGTTGTCTTCATTAATTTCTTTCTTCAGTGTCTTAAAAGGTTCTTTTGTTTGCTTGTTTTTGTACAAGTCTTTCACTTCTTTAAATTCATTACAGACATTTCTTTGGCCATTTTTAATGAAATTGTTTTTCTGATTTCTTGGTATGTTTGTTCCCAGTATATGGAAAGGCTTCTGATTTTTTTTTAACATTAACTTTATTTTCTACAGAATATAAAATATATAGGCATGTTCTGGTGTAGTCTTTGTGATCTTTTCTGTATAAATCATATCATTTTCAAATGAGGACACTTGGACTTCTTCCTTTCCTGTTTGTGCTCCCTTCATCCCCGTCTCTTGTCTTATTTTTCTAGATAAGTCTATAAGCACTATGTTAAACAGAAATGGGGAAAGTAAATATTCTTGTCTTGTTCCTGATTCAGCAGAAATGCTGAGCTTTTCTGTATTTAGCATGTTGGCTGTGGGCTTGCTTTACACTGCCTTTATTATGTTGAAACATGTTGTCTATATCCCTAGTGTATTAGTCTGGGTTCTCTAGAGTCACAGATCGTATGGGCAGTCTCTATGTAGTTAGGGAATTTGTCGATGACTTACAGTCTGTAGTCCAACTCCCCAACAGTAGTCAGCAGCAGCTGTGGATGGAAGTCCAAGGATCTTGCAGTTGCTCAGTCCCACGAAGCAAGCCAGCAAGGAAGAAGAAGTCTTCCTTCTTTCAATGTCCTTATATATGTCTCCAGTAGAAGGTGTAGCCCAGATTAAAGGTGTGGGTATCCATGCCTTTAATCCCAGATGAACTTGAACTAGAATCCATAGCCATAATCTGGGATTAAAGGTGTATGTCTCTACACCTTTAATCCCAGATGACCTTGAACTGGAATCCATGCTTCAAGATCTCCATGCTAAGTCCAGGTCAGAAACTTATATTTCTGAACCTCCAGATTAGGATCATAGGTGAGCCTTCCAATTCTAGATTGTAGTTCATTCCACATATAGTCAAGTTGACAACCAGGAATAGCCACTACACCTAGGTTCTCCAGGACTCTTATCATGAAGGATTAGGATTAGGATGTTGGATGAGGAGATAGGCCCCATATTCCTCCTTGCAGACTGAGCTGCAGTCCCACTCACCCTTGCTGTAATCCCTCCTCTTGCCCAGGCCTCACCCCACCACTCCAGTGCTTGGTCTATCTGCCCCACCCCCGATCATTTGTTTACAGTGAGTACCTTGCTCCTTTGCCTTAAGTGGGTGTGCCATCCAGATTGTTTCCAGCACTCAGACGGGTTGAGAAGTTATTGACAACTGGCAGGTACTGGAAGAGGGAGAATAGCTGCCTCTGGGGTCGTAGCCCCTGTAGGGCTCCAGTAGGTGGATCTGTACACATCCGTGCACACACCAGCATCCCAAAGTATACTCAGCGGGTTGGGAGAGAAAATGGAGGGAGTAGGTAAGGGAGGAGTATAGGGGAGCATGGGTTTTATCAAAACACGCTGAGAATGCATGAGACTCTCAAGCAACTAAAAACATGTAGGCCAGAAAGAAACAAAAAAGTCAGCTATATGCATAGATAATACAGAATTGAGAGACCGCAGCAAGAAGCCTCATGGAAAACAAACAGCAAAAGGACAAAAGGTAAATTCTTATTGTTAGCATTTATGGCACTCTACAGTATATATTCTCAAGGACAGAGACCGACAGAATGTAGGAAAAGCAGAGCCCCAGTATGGCTGTCTGCAGGATTTGTTTTATATCAAAGGGCAAAAACTGTGAAAAAGGAAAGTGTGAAAACAAACATAGTCCAGGCAAATTGCAACCAAAAGAGAAGGGGTGGCTGTTCACTGAGACAAGATAGATTTTAAATCGATGTTGGGAAGCTACGTATCTGCAGCCATCTAAAGCTGGAAGGAAACCGCCTCTTTATCAAAGGAGCTCAGTTAAAATTTATGAGATGAAAAACAAAGAAAGCTAGAACTGTGCCAGAGCCGTGGGGGTTTTGCTCATCTTTGAATGGGTGGCTGGACTCCAGGAGCAGGGAAATCACTTGCGCGCCTGAGCCAGGGGCCTCAAGGTTGTGCTTCCTACTTCCTGACTCTTAGTAGCAAATGACTGGAGGACAACAGACATCCAGTCCAAACTGCATGTGAGCTGGGAAAGTCTGGGCCTCGGGGGTGGGTGGGGGTGGGAGTGGGAGAGTGACAGCTGAAAGGTCATATAGAGGCAGGAGAGATGGCTCAGCAGCTCCGGGCTCTGGCTGCTCTTCTAGAGGTCTCCAGCTTGGTTCCCAGCGCCCACCGGCCAGTTCACAACCCGCCACAGGGTATCGGACACCCTCCTCCGGCCTGTGCAGGTACTGCATGTGCACGGTCCGCAGATACACAAGCAGTAATACCATACATGTAAAATGAAAGGTTCCTAAAACGTCTTGTAGGAGAATGATAGACTGAGTCTCAGCAAGAGTCAACTGAGTGGATTCCATAAGCCCTCCTATTGGACCAGGGGGTACTTAGCCCAAGATTACGTGGCCAGACTCATTGATCTTTTTCAGTATGCCCAGGCGGCATCAGTGGTCCCATAACATACTCCTAATTGATTTTAGATATTTTGCACTAGTAAAAGTGATAGGGTATCATTTATTTATTTTAAATGTTATCTGCATTTATTTTATGATGAATATATCCCTGTGCGATAAGTTTCTTCAGTTTCTTCTGGGATACTGTTTTCTTCTCTGCAACCCCCTCTTCTGGCTTCGGGACAATTTGTTCTTTTTCAGTGAACATCTCCTCAGCGTGACAGGGGGACTTCACGTATGGACTACTCCGGCCATGAGCTTCGTTGTAAGTTCATGGCGCATCATAGGGACTTGGTTCACTGGATATCTTCAATGCCAGAGAATCTCCATTTAAACCCCTAACTTCAGGATTACTCTCTGCATTTTCAAGCACGGGCAGCAAACATTCCACAGTCTTTTGGGGCCACTGGCTCTTTGTCCAGCCCCAGCGTTTGGCCGGGGGCGGGGCGGGGGGGGTGCACCTACAGACTCCTCCATTATACTGCTAGAAAGGCGCACACATGGCTTCTTTAAAGACACATCCTTCAGACACTAGCAGGCTTTCTGGATATGCACACCCTTAGTGCCTGGCAAGTTTTCATTGGTGCTCTTAAAGTGAACATGAGGATTTGAACCTCTTGATTTGCATGACGTGGCAGGGGTTTCTGGGTCAATGGAGTAGCAAACCATCTTCATAGGTCACCTCAGGCACTTCTGGGAAGAGGACAGAAGCAATAGGGACCTTAAAGAAAGCACAAAAGAGCACAAAAGTGACAGTGGTTTATATTTGGCAATATCTTTTACTTTTTTAAATTATCATATAAGTGCATAAAATAATGAATTTTATTAAGGCATTTTCTAGCATACACATCAGGTACTTCAATCTTACTGACCGTTCATAATCCTCTCATCCTCCCGAGCACTGCTACACAAAGCCTCCCTCTTCTCAAATACTCCCTTCCACTTCCATGTGTTCTGTTTGTTTACGTTTTCTAGCTGAGGTTGCACATGAGGGAGAAAACGTGCTATTTATTTTTCTGTGTCTGGCTTGTTTTGCTTGACAGGATGACCTCCGTTTCTATCCGTTTTCCTGAGAAGGACATAATATCACCCTCCTTTCTGTGAGTGTACATTTTTTAATCCATCTACCTACCAAGACTCAAGTGCCTGGTTCTATAATGTGGCTATTATTTATAATGCTGCAGTAAACATGTGTTAGCGACCACTATTACACGCAGCCTTACAGTCCTTTGGATGTAAACCCGGGAATGTTATGGTTACTGGGTCATTTGGTATTTAGTACAGCTATTTTTGGTGTTTTGAGCAACCTCCATTCCGATGTTCCATAGTGGCTACACAGTTTACATTCCCACCAAGAGTATAAAAGGGCAGTCTTCTCCCCGTGAGCTCACCAGAATTTGTTCTTTTCTTGGTGCAGCCATTCTGGCTGGGGTACGAGGGAAACTCAAATCTTGGGTAAGGATGTTGAATGCTTGTTTAAATATCTATTTTTATTTGCATTCCTCTTTCGAGAACTATGTCTACCTGATAGAATAATCCAATTACTGATTGGGAAATTGGGGATATTTGGTGTTTGGGGTTCTTTAAATGGTCTAGATATTAATTTCTTGCTTCAGGTGTGTTTCGTGAAGATTTTTCTCATTCTGCAAGCTGAATCTTCATTTGGTCAATTATGTCCTTTGCTATACAAGAGTTTTTAGTTTGACATTTATTGGCCAACACTTGCTCTAATTTCCCGCGTTACTGAAGTCCCATTCACAAAGTCACAACCTAGGCCGAGAACATAAAGCATTTCCTCCACTTTTCCATTAACAGTCTCAAAGTTTGAGGTCTTGCATTTGAACCATTTTGAATCTACTTTAGCACAGGATGAGATATGAGGGCATGGGTTTAGTATTCTACATGCAAATATTTTTGATATTTATTTCATGTGCATTGGTGTATTGCCTGCATGTATTTCTGTGTGATGGTGTTAGATCTTGTAGTTAACAGACAATTGTGAGTTGCCATGCTGGTGCTGGAAACTGAGCCCAAATCTCCTGGAAGAGTAGTAATTTCTCATAACCACTGAACCATCTTTCCAGCCCCACAAAGACTTTTTTTTTTTTTTTTCCGAGACAGGGTTTCTCTGTGTAGCCCTGGCTGTCCTGGAACTCACTCTGTAGACCAGGCTGGCTTCGAACTCAGAAATCCGCCTGCCTCTGCCTCCCAAGTGCTGGGATTACAGGCGTGTGCCACCACGCCCAGCTTCACAAAGACTTTTTAAAGCAGTATTTATTATAGAGATTATCTTTTCTCCAACTTAACGACTTTGCCAGTTTTGTCAAAAATCAGAGGGCTGTAGCTGGGAGCTCCTTTCTGATCACTGCATTCTGTTCTGTTCATCTACCTGTCTGTTTTGTGCCAGGAGCACACTGTTTTGTGACTATAGCTTCATAGTATATTCTGAGACTGGCATTGTTAGACTCCTTACACTGCCTTTTCTGTTTAAGGTCGCCTTGGTAACTCTTGGGACTTTTTGTACTTCCATAAAGATTTCTAAGTATTTTTTTCTCTAGTTGTGTGAAAAAATGACATTTATATTTGGCGTGGTTTGAATATGCGTGGGCCAAGAAGTGGCACTATTTGTAAGTGTGGCCTTGTTGGAGAAAGTGTATCACTGTGAGGGTAGGTTTTGAGAACCTCCTTCTAGCTGCCTGGATACCATGAATACTGTCTTTAACCTGCAGGTCTTCAATGCATTTCAGGTAATCTCTGGTGATGATGTTGGATAGAGAACATGGAGAGGAGGGAGGGGCGGAAGGAAGACATAACTGTATCCTGACGAATCCATCTTGCCACTTAGAGCAGAAACTGCTAATTTGTCCCTAAGGCATCGCTACCAGAGACCATATCAGGATCACAGCAAATGCAGCAGTAATACTGAGAAAGCCCTGTCTACCACACTTCAAATCTCTCCCAGGAATGTCTTATCTTTCATCTATTAATACTGCCTTAGGCCAAGGATGTTCTTTATGAACTGCGTGTGGATAAGATATCAAATCTTTGACACTTTGAATGAGCTTTAGTTTTTATAAGTCTTTATAGCTACTGGCTTCATTTACCTCTCAAAGAAAAACAAATGAGCAGACTGCATGCATCATTATAGCTGGGGAATTTAAACTCTTTTGGCACTAAAGTGATAGGGAAGGGAAAAACTGAGATCAACTTTTGGCATGATACCTAGGGCAAGTTAAGTATGTACTAATGAAAAATGATTCATTCAGAGATGTTAGACTACATCATGAATCAGTAGAAGAAAAAAACATTTGAAGGTTAATGGGTTTAGAAATATGATTCAAAAGTAAAAAATAGAAGTGATGTAAAAACCTTAGTAGGCTGTAAGAAATTATTCAATTTATTATTCTAATACTATGGTCACATCATGTCCAACCAAGGAGTTGAAACTGAGAAATCCTGCAAACAGGTGCTATTTAAGCAAATATAACTGGATTTTAGCATTGTGTCATTGTACATAAATGGCTCCTACATAGTGAGTCTTAACATGTTACAGACTCAATGTACATAACATCTTTACCAACAACTGACTTAAAATGCATATTTTTATCATTATGATAAACCTCTTTATCTTTCCCCTTTTTATTATTAAATGTAGTGAAATTCAAAGTTGAGTACGATTTGATACCAGAGATCATAAGGCAGTTTATTGCTATAATGACTTTATTAACTCTTCAGTATTAGACATTGTGTTTTCTGAGGATCAAGTCAAGATGACATGAAATGAATGTTTAGGTAAATAGTCACTCCAAATACAGACTTTTTGTTAGCATGGGGAAAATGTTGATAATATAGGTAAGTAAGTAAGCTATATTTCTGAAGAATTTAGAGTAAGACCAATATAACACAGAACAAAGCCAAAAGCATGTCAAATTGTGTGATATTTTAAAAATGTTCCTACTGCCAATGGAATAGTGTCTACAATACTACAGATTTAGTAAAAACTTAATTTATAAGATTGATCACTTTTATTCTTTGTTTAAAAATACCTCTTACTTTTCCATTCTTAGTACATAAAAAATAGAAAGTGTCTTTAGTAACTGAACTCACGAGGAAAATCTTGAATCTCTTGTCTGCAGCCCCAACTTCAAGTCAAGCGACTAGGTGTTCACATGGCTTGCAGCTAAATTGAAGTTGTGTAAACTGCTTCTGAGGTTGTTAGCAGACTGTTTTATGGCACAGTCTGAAAAAGGGTCCCAGATACATCTTGCTGAGCTCTTATAAGCCTCGTTTTAGTGATGAAGGACAGTATTTGAATCCTCTACATATTTCGCTAAAGAAGGACTTTGGGATGTTCTCCTGTGATGGGTAGCACAGCAACACAGCTGAGTCTGGATTTCAAACTGTTTGCATATGTGTATACAGTTAGATATGTTAAAAAAAAAATATGGCGGGCGGTGGTGGCAAACGCCTGTAATCCCAGCACTTGGGAGGCAGAGGCAGGCGGATTTCTGAGTTCGAGGCCAGCCTGGTCTACAGAGTGAGTTCCAGAACAGCCAGGACTACACAGAGAAACCCTGTCTCAAAAAACAAACAAGAAGAAGAAGAAGAAGAAGAAGAAGAAGAAGAAGAAGAAGAAGAAGAAGAAGAACAAAAGAAGAAGAAGAAAATATTTGGTAAGCAGCTTATAGTTAAACTGTTAAAGCAATACACAGATCATGTGAATTATCAGCATATAAAAATAAATATGCAAATGACTATAATACACTTTTCCAAAATAGCATCTTTAATAGGGCACCGTTCATAAAAATCTTTATAAAGTGATGCAGTTTAGGTTGTTTTATATTTTAGAAGTGCTTATAACTAGTGGTTTTTATTTTTAAATAGAAAAATGTCTTTCTAGCCACACCTGAATTCATGAAATGTGTGCACACAATGAACAGTACTTATAGCCTGGTTTATTGTAAATTAAAAATATCAATTAAACACATTTTTATAAGCATGTGATACTTATCTGCAACCTCTGATGATATTGAATACTCTGGGTACAAAGCCCAATGGTTTTTTTTTTTTCACTCAAGAAACTAAGTCTATACAGAAACTCAACAGTCAATACAATTGGCTTCTATAAGGTGTGACTTAATGCAGCTGCACTAAAATATAGTATTCAGCAAATATTATAAAATGAGTGAATAAACTATAAGTTATTTTTTTAATTGGGTAGAGAATTTAAATATTTCAGAAAAATTCTATCAACGGCAAGTCTGACAAGTGGGAGCATTTACATACACAACTAAGACTACTCACTAAAGATTAATTGTACCTGCTGGCCTCCACTCCTTTTAAAAATCAAACTAAGAAAACCTTTTTATTATGCTCAACAATTATATGGTTTGGGAATTTGGACAGGGCACAGGAAGGATTGTTTGTCTCTTTCTGTGACGTCTGCAGGCTCAGGTTGGAGGATTTAAGCAACCCAGAGCCAGAAGTGATGAGAACAGAGATTAATTAATTAATTAACATTAGTGACAGGTGTATTGGCCTGGCTCAGCTGTCACGACTGACCACAGCCTCTGTGCGTGCTCTCTCCATGAGGCCTCATGTTCTTACGGAATGGTTCCTGGGTTCTAAGAAGGTTCCAGCTGAGAGAACGTGTCCCAAGCACTCGGAACAGTCTTGAACTGCCACAATTAACTTACTCCTAGAGAATCCTGTAGCTGCCGATTTGGACTTACAGAGCTTGAAAAATTGAATGCTTTGCTGATAGCAAAATCCAGTGAATATATAGTGGGTACTCTTAACTGTCCATCAAAACCTCGCCTTCTTGAGGAGGAGCTGTGGATAGGCAGATGACATTTGCTCAGAGTCTTTCCTCAGCCCCATCTGTAACTAGATATGATCAAGTGACTACCTTCTCACAATGAAATGTGACTGGGGATGTCTATTTTTGAGTCTTAGCCTCAAGACATAGAACATTATTACTCTCATGATTTCTTCTCAGAAAGTAGGTCACGGAATTCCCTGTCCTGCTTTCAAATATGCAACTGCAGAGAATGCCATGATGACTAGTGGCTTAACAAGGATGTGAATGAAGGCTCTCGTCCTTACTGGCCTTCCAGGGCAGAGTCAGCCTGACCACACCCACTGGTCGGTGCAGTCCGATGCACAAATAAGTGTATTCTTATAATAACAAAATTCTTTTAAATAAGTTATTTATGAAGAAAAGTGTTTAGTTAAAATAACAAACAAACAAACAAAATCAAGCTCACAGTTCTTGCGGCCCGAAGTCCAAATCGCTTCACCTCTGCAATGAGGGTCACTCCTTGGCGGCACTGCCTCTTGGTGGATAGTGACGGCAGCAAGGGGTGTCAGAGTAAAGTGGTCACATGTTGGTTGTCACCTTGACCATAACTGGATTAACCAAACCCCAAGTAGCTGAGTGCACCTGTGAAGGTTCTTTTCTTAATTAAATCATTTGCAGTGGGAAGACCTACCCTACACCCAAACCTTTTGAGGTAGTGTGGCAGTTTGGTTGAAAATGGCCCTGTTGGCTTATATATCTGCATGCTTGGCATCCAGTTGGCGAAGTGTGGCCTTGTTGGAGTGTGTTGCTGTGGTTGGGGTTGGAGGTTTCAAACGTCTCCTCCTGGCCCAGTGTCTCCTGATCTGCAGGTGAATCAGGATGTAGTTCTCACCCACCTCTCCAGCATGATACCTCCATGCTGCCATGATCCCTCCCTCAACGAAATGCCTTCTTTTCTAAGAGGTGCCTTGATTGTGATGTCCCTTCAAGGCACTAGAGCAGTGACTAAGGCAGATGGGAAGATCCATCCTAGATCTTGGCCACACCTTCTAGTGGCAGCCTAAAGAAAGGAAAAGGAGAACCCACTTCTTCAGGATTCCAAATGTACACTGAAGGCCAGCCTATAGATGGAATAATTACTGGATTCTTGGATTTTGTTGGTAGAAAGTCATTGTTGGTCTAGCTAGGCCACAGCCTGTAAGTAAGCCAATCTAATAACCCCCTTCTTATATATCACATTTAAATAATATATATTATCTATGTACATTCACACACACATTAGTTCTAGTTCTCTAGAGAATGTATAATATACATATGTGAAGCTTGGAGGCAAAGGATGGTGAGGAGGGCAAAGCCTGTTTCTTCTAAAGCAATCTCAAGAGAGGCAGGAAGCATCTCCCTGCAGATTCTGGAAAGGTTCCACAGCAGTTCCCAGTGATGCCATTTTAGGCAGGCTGCAAATGCAGGAAGCTTTGAGAGGACGTAAGACACATCCAATCGGAGGAGAGGAGCACAGCCCTGGGTTCTTTCAGCCAGTGTCTTGGAGTCTGTTCCAACAGTTTCGTTATACACATTAGTACATTATACACATAGTAGCCTGGTGCTGAGGAGCTGACTGGGGGAAGTAAGTGTCCCAAGGTGCTCTTTGACCTCAGCCCTCGGTGTGGTTCATGGGCAGTAGTGTTTGCTCCTATTCATCTGCACTGCCTTTTACAGTAGCCGTCTTGCTCTAAAGTAAGCACTGGTAAGATGGGCATGTTTTACATAAGCGTTCTCCTGCTCATGTTCCTTTTTTCATTTTGACAAAAACAATTCAGATTTTTTGTGTATTAACAACTACTTATGGGAAAAGCCCATGGCTCTTGCTTGGTTTGGATATGGTACAGCCCCACTTAAGACTCATGCTGGAATTTGGTTCCTACTACAACAGAGGACTTGGACATTAAGGGAATGATGCTGGGGGCGGTGACACAAACCGATAGCCCTAACTCCACTCTGGAGACTGAAGCAGGAGGATTGAGTTTGAAGTCAGAGTGGGCTGCATAAAAAGACCCCATCTCAATAAATTAATACCTGAATAGGGAGTAGAAGGGACTAGCGCCTTTCTCATGGGACTGGGTTAATTCTCGTGGAACGGGATCACACAGCCTTACGGCAGGTTATCCTAACTGAGGGTGTGCTGGATAGTTTTATGTCAACCTGACTACACACTAAAGTCATCTGAGAGGAGGGAACCTCAATTTAAAAAATACCGTCTTAGTCAGGGTTTCTACTGCTGCAATAAAAATAACATGACCCCAAAGCAAGTTGGGAATGAGTTTAGTAAACTTACACTTCTACAAAGGAAGTCAGGACAGGAACTCAGGCAGGGAAGGAAGTTCAAGGCAGGAGTTGATTCAGCGGCCATGGAGAAGTGCTGCACACTGGCTTGCTTCGCAGGGCTTGCTCAGCCTGCTCTTATGGACCTCAGAACCACCAGCCCAGGGATGGCACCTCCCACAATGGGTGGAGCCCTCCATCTCTGCTCACTAAATAAGAAAATGCCTTACAGCTGACCTTAGGGAGTCATTTTTCTCACTTGAAGCTCCTTTCTTTTTGATGACTATAGCTTATGTCCAGTTGACATAAAATCATCCAATAGAACTTCCATTTAGACTGAACTATATGCAAGCCTATAGGACATTCTCTTAAGTAGTGATTAATGGGGTATAAGGCCCAGTTCTTTGTGGGTGGTGTCATCCTTGGGCTGGTGGTCTTGAGTTCTATAAGCAGGCTGAGCAATCCATGAAAAGCCAGGAAGCCTCCATGGCCTCTGTATCAGATCCTGCCTCCAGATGCCTGCCTTGATTGAGACCCTGTCCTGAGTTCCCTCAAAGATGGACTACAGGGTGGAAATGTAAGCTGGATAAACTCTTTCCTCCGCAACTTGCTCTTTGGTCACAATGCTTCATAGCAACAGTAGAAACCCTGAGACAGAGGGTGTCCCCTTTGTGTCTTGTCTTTTCTATATAGGAGTGTTTGACCTTCCACTTCTGTCTTTTGAGTTAAAGCAGCATGAGGTCTTCATTAGGTCCAGCCACTTGGATGTGGACTTTGTAATCCCCAGAACTATAAGACACAATCTGTCTCTACTTTATACCTTATCCAGCCTCAATCACTTCTTTATAGCAACAGAAAATGACTAAGACAGTGTAGTGTAGACAGTCGGAAGCCCTGGAAGCAGAGAGATCTCATTTCCATTATTCACACAGAGCATTGCAAATGCAGTCATCAGAGGCAGCCCTACAGGTTTGCTATTCTCCAACTGTGGTTTGGGGAACTGCAAAAGATATGCAAGGTCCAACCCACTTTTATAACAGTATTAGGATGGCAATTATCTTTTTCACCCTGATGACATTTTTTTTTTCTTCAGGGAGTAAGACCATTACTTTAAAGGTTAGTTAGATGTAAGCCTGTATATTCTTGTGTTTTCGTACTTCTTTAGGGGACTCAGCAGTTAAGAGCACTGACTGTTCTTCCAGAGGTCCTCAGTTCAATTCCCAGCAGCTACATGGTGGCTCACAACCATCTCTAATGGGATGCCCAATGCTTTCTTATGGTGTGTCTGAAGACAGTGACAGTGGTTTTTTTGTTGTTGTTGTTGTTGTTGTTTGTTTGTTTTTGTTTTTGTGGGGGGTTGAATTTGGTTGAGACAGGGTTTCTCTATATAACCCTGCCTGTCCTGGAACTCACTCTGTAGACCAGGCTGGCCTCGAACTCAGAAATTCGCCTGCCTCTGCCCACCTCCCCACCCCCCAAGAGTGCTGGGATTACAGGTGTGCGCCACCACCGCCCAGCTTGACAGTGATAGTGTTAACAAAAGTAATCCAGGCCCTCTTCTTACGATGAAAGCACTCACTGAAGGGCTTATCTCCTGACATCCCATCTGATGTTAGGATTCTGAAATATTAAAGTTAGGGTGACATTCAGTTCCCAAGACAGGATTATGTTTAAAAAAACTTTATGTATAAATTATGGCTTCCCGAGTGTGAGAGCAAATAGGTCTCTGAATATATACCTTATTTTTATTTTTTGTGCCTTTTCTTGGGCTCTTTTCCTTTTATTTTGTCCATGTGTACTGGGTTAGAGATTGTCTTTTCATTTTATCATTATTCTCTAGAAGCCGGTTTGTTTTCCAATGACAGCAAGGGATAGATCTGGATGGGAAAGAAGGTAAAGAACTGGGAAGAGTCGGGGGGGGGGTGCATAATCTGTATGTTAAAAAAACAATCTAGATATTACTATCTAGAACAACAACAAAACTACTATCTAAAACAAACAACAAAAAACTGTTTTCAAATAAAATTTATTTTCAATAAAAGGAAAATTAACTGTAAAAAGACAACTTTGATTTCCCAATTGTGGTTTAAATACCTTTTCACTACTTTAGACTTCAGTGACCAAGTATCAAGGAAGAAAGTGGAATTTTCTGATATCTCTCTCAGGAGAACTTTTTATATACTTGGAAGAAATTTCCAAATAATTTTATTTGGAATAACCACTGGGCTATCAGGATCTGAGAATGATCAAAGTATAACAGAAAAAGGAGAAAAACTCACTTGTTTCTGGAGGGTAGGAAAGAGGTGGACTCAGCGTGGAAATGAAAGGCATCAGAGCGTACAGTGTGACCTTTGTACAAAGTTAGTGAGCTCTGGAGATGCTGGAGAAGTGGGTTGAGGATGACTGGACACAGAATGAGCTCCTGCTCCACAGCAATGACAGGAAACACAGGCGGTGTGGAGGCTGTGGACAGGCATGTGGGAAGAGGGGTAGCAAGCGTGTGAGGACAGCCTGCCAGAGCCTGGAGACTAGAGGGGAGGGAAGAGGCTCTGACACTGAACACCCAAGGCAGGAGTCTCATTCTCGGGCTGGTGAGTTCCTGGCTCATGCTGTTATTATACATTCAGAAACACAGAGAAAAACAGTTATTTACTACTTGTGAAATACTATATTGGGCAATATAATACACGCATGCCTTTCTAGTGATTAAAGCCCAATAGAAGAGCTACATTATATACTTTGTAAGTGCCTATAAAATGTGAAAACAAAGTACTGTGTGGCAAGGCTCCATCAGGCATAGATGTAATTATTATTTATCATCTGTCCATGTCGTGGGCCGGGATCTTTGGGAACAAGGCCCCGGCAGTGAAGGAGTCTTGGGAAGCAAAGGCTGCATCAGATAGCCTGTGCTGCTGAGCTGCCACGCTGTGCCTGCCCCCCCACCCCCAGTCACAAGTGTGCTCACTCTTTCACTGGGGGTTATCCCCTTGACAATCCAGTTAGGTCAGTATAGGAACACACATCCACACACTACACATACACATACATATAAGCACACACATATGCACGCGTGCTCACATTCAAAGATTAAGGAACTTTCAAAGAACCCCCAAACAAAGCATAGCAATGAGACTTCCCTGAAGACTGGCGGACTCAAGGACCAAGCTCTGCACTTCACCTCCCTTCCTGACAGACTCTCTCATCTCTGCTTCTGCCTGCACATCATTTTATGCTCCTATTTTTTGTTGTTGCTTGAGGCAAGGTTTCACTATGTAGCCCTGTCTGGCTTGAACTCACAGTGCTCTGCCTGCCTCTGCCTGTAGCATGCTGGGATTTTAAAGGCATGTAAAAGCCAGGCCTTCTTACCTATCAATAAAATGGACATTTTAAAAAGCATTTTCACTGCTATGACCCTATAAAGTGCAACTTTGGAGGCGGAAAACTGAATTGACCTAGTTTTCTTCCTCAAACTTAATTCTCTTGCTTCCAAACTGTTGTTTCCCTCGCCGTGTTCCAGCATGTCTATTAAGATGGGAAATTCCTGCTGCTGTTAGGATAAACAGGGGAACAGCTCAGTCATGAGGGTGTTTGCTTCCCAGGCATGAGAAACCTGTATCTCTCAGATCCCAGGTAAATAATGGGAATGCTGGGTTAGGGGTGCCGGCAGATCCC
The DNA here is from genome assembly GCA_964023405.1 of Apodemus agrarius. Classification (NCBI taxonomy): domain Eukaryota; kingdom Metazoa; phylum Chordata; class Mammalia; order Rodentia; family Muridae; genus Apodemus; species Apodemus agrarius. Next base: position 17,652,254 of record OZ030007.1, read on the forward strand.
TGCCTGGCACTCACTGGCCAGCCAAGCTTGGTCAAGTTGCCTGAGTTTCAGGTGTCTGTTTCAAAAAGCATGATGGCAGCTGAAGAAAGATTAACCTTTAACCTCTGTCCTTCACACACGGGTGTGCACCTACACAATTGTGTGTATACACAAATACACAAACATTTTTTAAAAGAATATCTTGTCATCACCTTTCCTTCCTTAAAAACAGCCTTACAAAAATCATTCTTTTATACACTCTCTAAGGATAACTGAGAAAAAGATTGAGGTCAAGGACACAGAAAAGTCAGCTATAGTGACTGTGACCGATAGGTTTGAGAATATCGGTTCAGCCCTCAACTCCTACAATGGAAATCTTCCCCACTGAGAAGACATCTCTGAAGCCATGATGACTGAGCTTAATTTAGATCTTCTGGTAAACTGACTGGAGTGCTGAGGTCCATATACAATTGAATCTGCCTGGGAGTCTGAAGATGTCAGACTAGGGAGAAAGTACTATGGTGGGTTGGCATTTCCTACCCTGTGACTCTAAAGCATATCTAATCTGTCTTCATGGAACTCGCTGCTTTGTGAAACAGATGTAACAATGACAAGTTAAATTCAGGCTTACTTATTTCTCTCTTTGTGGTTCCTAGGATTGGCCCAGGGCCTTGCCAGTATCAGGCACCTGCTGCACCACTGAGGCACACTGCCAGCCCCACTTTAACTTTTAACTGGAGACAATCTCGCTAAGTTGCCAAGCTGGCCTTGAACTTGCAGTCCTCTTTGCCTCAGCCTCCTGAGTTCTCGGACTACAGTCCTGTGCCACTGTGCCTTTTTGCTCATGTTACTTTACACGAAGGCCAAACAATCCTTTTCTGGATTCTTAGCACTTCAGCTAGGATACATGTGGGCAAAAGAAGAAATGATAAAACAAACTCCAAGGAGAGACAATAGAACCAAGTTTCCAACTACCGAAAGGCCAATCCAGCTACAACAAAGAGGTGGGGCAGCATGAGAGCTCATAGGCCATTTCCCTCCGCCATGACAAGCTGGGCTGTAGTAAGGTTTGTCTCCTGCCGTATGCCCTCGTGGCTCTGTTCCTTGTCATCTTCAGTTTGAACCCAGACCTACAGAGAAGCCGGACCTTTGTATGCTGAAGAGCAAGGGCCAGGGTACATAAGCCTCACGGAGAGGAACACCATAAGCAAGGGGCTGAGTGCAGGTGAGCAGTGGATTCCATGCTGCATGAAGATTCAGTCCTGAGCTCTAGGTTCCTTATTGTCATTACCATTTACTCTCTAGACACTGCACAGACAGGCCATCTGAATAGCTGTCTGTTTCAACAGGACTGAAAAAGCACAATGTTAATTCTACCACAATTTGCCCTAAAACATTCTCTTATGGAAAGGGCATCAAAAAGAGGAAGACAAGCCGGGCGTGGTGGCGCACGCCTGTAATCCCAGCACTTGGGAGGCAGAGGCAGGCGGATTTCTGAGTTCGAGACCAGCCTGGTCTACAAAGTGAGTGCCAGGACAGCCAGGACTACACGGAGAAACCCTGTCTCAAAAAACCAAAAAAAAAAAAAAAAAAAAAAAAAAAAAAAACTTTAAAAAAAAAAAAGAGGAAGACAGAAAAAGCATGATCTATATAGTCAGCAACTGAAACTGTGTGCTCATCTCTATGTAAAGATCTTTAAAATATCTGTGAAAAAATTTAAAAGATGCTGTATAGCGAGTGAAACAAATTAGGTATTTTAATGACTGAGAAATTTAAACCCCTTCCTTTTTGTTTTTGTTAAAGATAAACTATACTACAATGACGTGAACTGGACTTAGGCTTCTCTGAGAACATTTATAAGCGGGGCTGAAACACAGTGGACACACTTCTGAATCAAAGCAATAAGCCTTCCATTACAACTTTTTAAGCATGCACCACTCTGATATCTACCGCCATCCCCACCTACACACACACACACACACACACACACACACACACAGAGAGAGAGAGAGAGAGAGAGAGAGAGAGAGAGAGAGAGACTGTGAGCTGGGTGGTAGCTTTTACCTTAAGGTAATTTGCCTTTTGTTTTGTTTTGTTTTGTTTTGTTTTGTTTTGTTTTGTTTTGTTTTGTTTTTTGAGACAGGGTTTCTCTGTGTAGTCCTGGCTGTCCTGGAACTCACTCTGTAGACCAGGCTGGCCTCGAACTCAGAAATCCCTCTTGCCTCTGCCTCCCAAGTGCTGGGATTAAAGCTGTGTGCCACCACTGCCCAGCAGTTAATTTGCTCTGCAAACTAAGATCCTGCAGGCTTTCTGTCTCCCCTTTGGGTTGTACTAGTTTCCCCAGCACAAGTAATTTCAGAAATAATTCGTATAATTTTAAAGACCCATGCACTTGTTTACACTTACAGATGATCTGTAACATTAAAGTTATTAGACTACTTTTAACACTAGGAATATGAAAGATTGAAGTCTTTCCTGTGGTAACTATCTGAGGGACATAATGCTCTTTGAATTCAGTTTATGAGGATTCTATTTTAAAGCACAGCACAGATTAAAAGCAGTCCAGGTGCCAAATGAATGCCACTTCTAAGACTTCGTTCTTTTGCTGCGTCACTTAGCAATAGTACTATTTTCTTCCAATTAGCTAAACTGGGGTTTATTATTTTGACTCACTGTAAGAGCTAGGCTAAAAGTTTGTCTCCTAGGATCAAAATGTCATGCTGCTGAAATGTGAACATTTTCTCTTTACATCTAAATTTGTTTTTCTAAAGAACACACATTTTTCCTCTTTATATCTAAATTTGTTTTTCTAAAGAAATCTCATTGTATGCATTTCTATTTGTCTAGCATCTGTGTAACCCTTGCTGGACTGGAACTCATTATGTAGACCAGGTTGGCCACAAGCTCACAGACTTCTGTCAGCTTCTGCCTCCCAATTGCTGAGATTAAAGGAGTGTACCATCACACCTGGCATTGCACAAATAATTCTTAACTTAATAACTAACCACTTGTTACGTGTATATCGAGTTTCTCATCTCTTTCCTGGAGAAAGGTAAAATATAAAAAAAGAAAAACATATCAGTAGGAATCTAGTGACCCACTTTAAATGATGTTTTGTTATGTATACTTTACAACAAAAACCATACTAGCATTATCTCACCCCTACCACTTTGTACCTACCATTTAACATTGTAATACAGTATTTTGGACACAACACTGCTTCCTCAAGAGGACTCCCCTCTCACTTGTTCTAGACTCTCTTAATCCTACTCATAACTCCAGGGTCTAACTCTATCAGTTACTAGGGAAGGTAATTATATATCCTGGCGTTTCCAAATGTTGTTAGTTCCTTGTTGCTTCCTTGATTAATAAGCCTTCCTGTTATTAGCAGGAGTCAAAAACATTACTCACACTACAGTAAGTACGAAGGCAAAGTAATGTGTCTCGGATTTACAGATCTAGCATTCTTGAAGCAAAGGTTAATAACAAGCCAATTCCAGCTCTATTAAAGTATTTCAAGTTCTGCAGTATGATGTAACTGGATGTATGTTTATAAATGTTTCACTTTAGCTATAATCAGTATCTAGAGTGAGACAGTATTCCCAAGATTTGGTGAAGTAACAGCGTTCAGCCGTTAAACGCATTTTAAAGTTGATTATGTAACAATAATTAAGGCACTTGTTGCTTTTTATCGTTTTCAACCCAGGCTATTCATTATACATATAAAAAGTAAAACTTTTGAAGCACAGACTGGAAAAATTTTGTCAATCTATTGTGAGTTGGAGTCATAGAACCCTAGAGTTTTCAATGATCTCATGAGACAAATCTGCAGGAGCCCGCATCCATGTCACATGAAAAAGTGCTTGTCAGACTAGTAGCTACCCCACCTGGATGCTGCCAGTCAACTCCTCATACTCGCCTAAAGAGCCACCACCACTTTCCCCACATTGCTTTTAACCAGCTATATGCACTTAATCTTCAGACTCCCAAGTGAAGCGTAGACGGAGAGTGTCCACTCAGTGATTAGGCAAAAGCTACAGCTTAGAGTCTCTGTTGATACTTGTGATAGTGTTACTTGTGGCCTAATTTTTCACAAGTTACACTATGTTACTAAGTAGACTATGCAACTAAGTAGCTGGTTATGGTAGGCTACTAAGTAGCTAGCTACTAAGTAGACTATGCTACAAAGTAGTTAGTTCTCGTTTATTATACCTCCCCAAGTAAACTCGGCTTTGATTGCTTTCCGACGATGTTTCCGCTTCATCTCTTCCCATTAGACTTAAGTTTAAAAAACAAATCAACAAAAGAGCTGATTCAACTTTGAGCTCGGTAGCTGGCTAGCCCCAACCACGCAGGCCAGGGTAGCGCTCGAGGAAAAGGCAGCCGGCGGGCGACTGCACGGAAAAGTTGCGGGCGCTCTAACCACGCCCACTCGTCCAAAGCGCCTCTTCCGCGCCGGTTTCGGCTCGCGGTGCAGCTCGCTGGTGGCGACGTCGCGCGAGCAAAAGGCAAGAGGTTGACTCGGTTCGGCGGGTGGGGGAGGGAGGAAGGGGCAGCACGGGACGAGAAGGCGGGCGGGCGGGCAGACGGACGGATGCGGCTCCCCGAGAAGGGCGGGCCGAAGGTAGGCCCAACCCGCGGCCGGAGGCCAGACCTAGCGTTCGCGCAGAGCCGTTAAGCGCGGCCGCGGTGGGTGTGGCCTGCTCGCCCTTCCCGCCTCCCGGCGACGCGAGCCCGGGCCTTTCGCCTCACTGTCACCCCGGCCCGCCCACAGTCCGCCCCGCCCCGCCCCGCGCCTGGCCCCGGGGTCCCCGCCAACCCGGTCTTCCCAGAGCCCGCCCAGCCGGGGGCGGCGGCCGCGGCCGTCACGTGCGCCGGCAGCCGCCAAGTGCGGCCGCTTTTGCGACGCGGTGACAGCCAAATGGTGCGACAGGAGGAGCTGCCGCCGCGGCCGCTGCGCCCCGCACCGAGAGCTCCGAGGCGGCTCCCGGCGTCGCCCTGAGGGAGCGGCTGAGGGAACCGAGTCCCGCGGGCGGCGGCGGGCGGCGAGGGGGAGCCGCGCCGAGGGCCCTCGCTCCCCGCCGCTCTCCATGAGCCGGGCCGCCTGAGCCGCGCCTGCAGCCGGGCCGCGCCTCCATGACTCCCTAGCTGCTGCTTTCTCTCCGCTCCTCACCCCCCGCCCGGCTCCCGTCCCGCCTTCTCCCTCGGCCGCGCCGCTGGCCGCCTTCAGGTGCGGAGTCGCGAGCGGAGCGCCATGGCGTCCAACCCCGACCTGGGGGAGATCCTCCTCACCGAGCTGCAGGTAAGGGCCGCGGCCCTGCGGGAGCGCCGCCCGGGGGGGAACGCGGGGGGGGGGGGAGGAGGCGGCCGCGGGGTCGGGGACGCTGCGCGGCGCGCCCCTGGCCCGCTAGGTGTGGAGACTCGCGGGGTGTCGGACCGGAGCCGCTTCTCCGCCCCGGGACCCGGGCTCCCGCGCGCTCTCCGAGGCCACCGGGCGGAGGGACCCCGGCCCCGCGGGCGGGGCCGTGTGCTCGCTGGCTCGCTTGCTCGCCCGCCCGGGTCCCCTCCCGGTGTCGCCGCCCCGCCCTCCCCCCAGCCCCGCTCCCTAACTCCTTTGAATGACTCCCAGGCTGTGGGCGGTTCCCTCCCCTTCCCCTCGGACCGCACAAAGAGCGCCCCCAGAACTTCAGCCCCGGAGGACTCGCTCCGCAGTGATGGCCCTGCGCTGCCAGCCCCCTTCAGGTGACCGAGAGCCTGGAGCGCGTTCTGCGGGCCGCGTCCTTCTTCCCACTTTTCCTCTTTAACTCCGGGAGAGATAGGTGGTCCCTCCGAGGACTCCCCCTGCTCACATCCGGAAGTTCGGATATTGATGCTCCCCCCCCCCCAGCCCCCAAGCCTTTCATTTTCCTCTGGTTTGGACACCAGAGAGAAAGAGCTACAGGAGTTGTTTACAAGCCAGAGAACAGTTCATTAAGTGAAAACGTTAGGCAGCACATGTCCGCAGAAGATAACAAAGTAGATCCCGTAATTAGTGTAGTCCGTGTCGAGGCAATATTATTCTTTGCTATTTCCAGCTAAATATTTGGTGAAGTAAGCACGATTTTTGTTTTGAGATCTTTATGGAGTAGGAGACCTGTTGGTTACCCTGTTGGTTATTTTTCATTACTTTGGAGTATTCAAGAGATGTTTACATCTGGATTAAAATTTTGCCTCTAAACTGGGCTTGTTTTGTTTTAATATATTCAGATTTTGACTACTCGAAGATTAGTGATGAGAATGGAGACACTTTTATTTCTTTTGGAAAAGTTTGGGCAGTTTTTTTTTTTTAAACAACTTTATTAGAGGGTTGATTCTTTTTCTTTTATGACGATAAAATTACTAATTGCTTCAATGTGTAAATTTCTTTTTGAATGCATTTCTTTCTAGATCCCATGGTAAGCCTGGTATATTTGGGCAATCAGATGTAAGTTTAAAGACATTGCTATGATATTTGCTGTATCTTAAACAAAGATTAGAGACTTCAGCAGGGTACACCACTGCACTCCTGCACTTGTGGAATCCTTTGGAAATGTAAAGTTGAATTTCCTGTCATTTGAAAATGTCACTATATAACCTTTTAACTACAATTAACTTTTAGTAAGCAACTCTTTACAACACTCATTTGCTAACTGAATAGATCCTTTTTTTTTTTTTTTTTTGAAAAATTTACATGCTTCTAAAAGTAAGCATGTACTTTTGGTCTTAAGTTTTTTGGAAATAGTATATATTGCCTTATTTTGAAATATGAAAAGCACTCGTTGATTTTGATAGAAGAAAATGACATTAAAATGTCAGCTTTTTTTTTTCTTAATCAGTGGTGTTAGAGTTATAAAGTAGCATCCTTGTATTTTCTGGGGGTTGGCATAGATGACACTTATTTTGGCATTGTAACTGAAAGCATTTATTGTTATTATATATTTAGGTCCTTTTCATTAGTCAATTTTAGCAGTAACAAGCAGTTAAAGAATGAAAAAAACTTTAAATAGGACAATTTAAAAAGTGGAAACAAAAGAATACCCAATGCAGTTATGTTTTATAATTAAAGTATAGATTCCTCTGAAAAGTAGTTCTTATTAAGTGGTACTTTAATAATAACTTTTACATTGTCATTATATATCTAGGACAGTTTTTGTTTATTGTATTCTCAGTTCTAATAAAAGTTACTGCATTTAAAGTTTATTATGTTTTCTAAAGTATTTATATTGTTCCCTATCATCACTTAAGATACATGGTCATAAATTTACACCTCATTTGTTCACTTATTTTGTTTAGTCATGAAAATGTACATTGACTTAATATTTGCCAAAAGTTTATTCAGAGAGTCATTTTTTAAAGCTTCTAAATTGTTTGAATTTATTTGGATGGAAAATTAGTTCTTAATGATTTTCTGTAAAACACACTAAGTATTTAGCACGTAACCAATTTTAAGCTGTGTTTAATGGCTGAACACTGTTACTTCACCATATCTTGTCTTAAGAATACTGTTTCACTCTAGATACTAATTATAATTTCAATGAAATATTTATTTATAAACATACATTCAATTTCATTTTTAACCCTATTGCTGAATTTGAAATACTTTGCTAGAGCTAGAATTGATTTGGTAATAACCTTTGCTTCTAGAAAAGCAAATTTGTAACTCTGAAACACATGTCTTCATCCTTACTGTAATGTATCTCTGAGCAATGTTTTTAACTCTTTAACTCTCACTAATAAGGTGGAGGCTTATTTATTTATTTATTTATTTTGGTTTTTTGTTTTTTGTTTTGTTTGTTTGTTTTTCGAGACAGGGTTTCTCTGTGTAGTCCTGGCTGTCCTGGAACTCACTCTGTAGACCAGGCTGGCCTCGAACTCAGAAATCCGCCTGCCTCTACCTCCCAAGTGCTGGGATTACAGGCATGCGCCACCACGCCCGACTTGGTGGAGGCTTATTAAACAAGAAAATGTTAATAGAGTGCACACTAACTTTGTTAGCCAGTGACTTGAAGTTTTATATAATTGAAGGCTTAAGGAAGAATATTTGTTATAATAAAAACAAAAATAGGCTGTTTAAAAATTTAAAGTTTCTAGCTTTTATATATTAGTATTCTTAATTGTTTTTATTTGAATCATAGCAGGAAACATTTTTGTGAGGAAAAAAAAAACCAACCCTAAATTTTATTTCTAAGAAAACTGGGATTAATGAAAAGTGTTAAGAATTTCCAAATGGGTATTGATGTAATTTTAGAGAACACAGAAGCAAATATTGAGTAGAAGAAACTATTTAAAATAATTTTGTTGATATTGGTGATTCATCTTCATCAGTTCCTAAAGTGTTTGCTTGGGTAAAGGAAATTTATTCAAGAGAAAAGTTATGGCAGGTAGTTACCCTTAAATTACAGATGCTAATGTCAATTGAATATCTGCCAAAGCTGCTGAAGGCCCTAACCATGACAGGATGATTCTTTTACTTTCTAGAATAGTACAAATAGCATTCGTACTGGTAGAGAGTTTTATGAAAGTGCAAATAGCATTATTGCTACATATCAGATATTGTTCTTAGGTATCTTAGGTACAGTCTTGATATTCACAAAGATCTAGTAGGGTAAGATATGTTACTTTTATGAATTAGGAAACTAACCTCAAGAGTATTAAGTTGTCAGGCATGGTGGCACATGTCTAGCACTCAGAGGGAGAAGAAAAGAGAGTGCTTTGAGTTCAAGGCCTGCCTGCTCTATATAGTTAGTTCCAGTCTAGCCAGAGCTAAATAGTAAGATGCTGCCTCAAAAACAAAAAACAGGAAACCAACCAACCAACAAACAAGAATGTTAAATAAATTTCCCGTGGTTACAGTCTTAAATCTGAATTTGAACTCTGATCTATGTGCTTCCTAGACTAAGTTGTCTGTTTTTTGTGAACTCATAAATGCTGTGTGTTTTTGTATATCAGTTTCTAAAAGTTGGTCCAAATGTCGATCAGCGTTAACTTTGATGTAAACTTTAAGATCCCACTGGAATCAGGAGCAGTGGTCTTTATTTGGTAGTGTATGGTAGAGGTACAATTCCACAAAGTAACAATATAAACCACCTTCTCCAGGCTTCCTTTGCTTCACAATGACTGTTTCTGATGTGAGACATGAGTTGATTTCTCAAGTGACTATTCATAGTTTAAATTTTAAGTTTGTTCACAGCCTAGTTCAGTGTTGGCACTTAGAAGGTGATCGAAATATTAATAGGAAATTTCATTTGTTACCTATAACAAGGACTGTCTTGATCATTTTGTGAGAAATTTATTATAGTTATTGTCATATGCAATTACAGTTAACCTTTGTATTCTTTGGTTCTTCATTCATGGATTCAGCCAAATGCCTCTGCCTCCCAAGTGATGGGATCTCTGAGTTCGAGGTCAACCTGGTCTATGTAAAGTTACAGGAAAGCCAAAGCTACATAGAAACTATTAGTCTCAAAAGGGTGTGAAGGAGGGGGAGGTGGCAGTGTCTGTGTGTCTATGTGAGTCTATGTGAAGAAATGGAAAGATGGCTCAGTGATTTGGAGCACTGGCTGCTCTTCAACAGGGTCCAGGTTCAATTCCCAGCATCCACATGGCAGCTCAGCTACCTCTATCTCCACCTCTGTGGGTTTGACACTCTCAGATATATATGCAGACAAAACAGCAATGCACATACAGTCAAAATCAAAACAAATAAGTTATTTTTTTAAATCACCTGCATCTGTTCTGAGCATACAGAAACTTTATTTTCTTGTCATTTCCCAAACAATAATAGCATTTGCATTTTACTAAAGGATGTGTGTAGATGATATTACAAATACAGTTGTTCCTTGAAGTCAATAGGGAATTTATTCCCTGCCACTTCTAGATCTCAGAATTCTTAGATGCTTACGTTTTGTATGTGAGATGGCATAGTATCTGCATATAACCTACACTCTTCGCATTTGCCTTCAGTCACCTGTAGATTATTTATAATACCCAATACACACTTGCTAAACTGCTGCATTATAAAGATGAACTGATAACACAAGAATTACATAGGATTGATAAAGTGTATCCATTTAAAAGATTTGCAACTCTACTTTGTCTAGTTAGTTAAAGGTTTACTGCCTAGGCACATAGGCATTTTAATTTATTGGAAAGAAATTATGATAGACTTTGGAATTTATTTTTGGTTCTAGAAGATTTGCTACCTACATGCTAACGTGTGCTAAGTAGCATGTATTTTTATATATTAGCCTTTTTGTTTTTCCTTCCCTGTAGTTACAAAAGGATGATTATTTTGGCTGTTTCAGGGTTTTCACTGAATAAATTCCATGTAATTTTTTTCTTTTATTAAAACTCAGGCATACACACTACTGAATCATTAACTGTCATAATACGTACTCATGGACCACCACTTTGCCTCCTCCAATATCTATGCATTGTTTTCCTCTCCTTGATTCCCAACTTCACCTCCTATTCGACCCAGATAGTCATCACTGAGAATAATGTGGATTAGTCTCTTCCTCATGTGTAATTTTATAAAATGTATAATCCTAAAAGATGTGTCGCTTACCTTAGTTTTTATATAATTGTGTTGAATATAATCTTGGGTTTCCACTTACATTAGATAACTTTATCCATGTATATTATTGTAGTCATTTAGTATAACTGCTTTGTATTTAGTTGAGTGGATATCTCCCATTGTTGAATATTTTAAGTATTTAACTCTTCTTAGTAATTTTTTTTCATATTTATGAGTAAAGATATTATGGACTGTCTGTGCATGTTTCCCATGTATGTCTGTGAAAGAGCAAAAAGTATATGTAGAGGCTCAGTTGCTGCTTTACAGGGTAGGTGTGAGGCTTTTGACATTAAGAGGTGATACTGAACTTCCAATGGGGGTATATGAATTTGTGCTCATGCTAACAAATACATACGACTAAAGTTCCTTCTCAACACTTGATACTGTCATTTTTAACTTTTACAAGTCAAAAGGCCATAATACATTGTCTCTTGATGATGTTTCTGATTCTCATGTTAGAATATTTCCCTTGTAAAACTTAACCTTTATAATTTTTAATCATGTTTAGGTGTGTGTGTTTGTGGGTATGTGCATTTGAATGCAGGTGCCGACAGAGGCCAGAAAGAAGCATTTGGATCCTCTGGAGTTGGAGTTACAAATGGTTGTCAGCCTTCTGACTTGAATGTTAGGAACCAGACTCATGTCCTCTGGAAGAGCAGCAAGTGTTCTTAACCACTGAGCTATCTCTTCAACACCCTTGGAAGATTTCTTTTATTTTCTAGACTTTTCTATTTTTTCTTGTTGAATTTCTTTTCTTCTCTTTCCAATTTTTCTTTTTGATTTATAAGAGTTATTTGTTGTCTTTATGTGAAATATCTACATTTTGTAAATATCTTCTCAGTTTTTAAATTGTTCTTTTAGTTTAGGGCATTGTTTCAGGGGAGCAGTTTTATCATTTTGGGAAATATTAAGAATCATTATGATCAACCAGCTTGTGGTTATTATCTGTTGCAGATTTGATATAAAAGGCGTAACACTAAAGTTTATGTCTGGATTTGTTAACTTTCTAAATGAAAAGCCCTAGGCAGTTGTATGAAATATTGTCACACATGCTAGGCACTTAAATGTTAGTTGACTTAGAGTAAATGTAAAAACAAACAAATATTTGAGTAGTTTATCAACTCGTCTCCCCATTCCATTTCTCTTAAATTACTTAATACTGTTATTTGTTGTCATTAATATTTAATTCTTATGTTTAATGAACAGTATACCTGAAGTATATCATTTTGAATCAGTTATTCACATAGTCACATAACTTAACAATTTACTTCTGGAGTTGGTCAGATTTAATATTGAATAAAAAAATGATATTCATTATCACAGTTTACTAATATTTGTAAACTCAGAATCCTAATTGCAATTTTTCTAATTGTTGTGGTGTCCTTTGATGGTGAAAATTATTAATTTTTAATAAATTTAAATTTGTCCATTTTTCTTCTATTATAATTCTTCTAAGAAATTCCTTCTTGAACCCAATTCCTGGGTTTAAAGGACACTTACTCGTGTTTTCTAGTAAGAAGTTATTTTTGAGACAGTCTTCCTAAGGAATCTAGTCTGGTATGTAATAATTATGTCTGAAGTTATTCTTACTTGTTGAATATTTATTCCTTGTAATATTAGTTTGTGTTTTATCATTTTATTCCCTAAAAACTTGTCTATTGACTTCCACAATATTCACCATTTATAGCTTAAGCTTTACATTTTCCTTAAGTCCAACCCATTCCTGTTCCTTTGTAATAAAGAAATTCCTTATCTTGTCATTGTCTCTATTGAGTGATGTATGGTAAGCCACATTGCAAACCTACTCAACCTTTTCTCTTTAAACTTTGAGATTGTCCTTCTCTCCCTGTACCTCAACCCTACCACATCTTAAGGAGAAATTGTTTTTCCCTACTGTTCTTTTTCATTCTCTATAGTCTATGGCTAACTGGTGTGTGTGTGTGTGTGTGTGTGTGTGTGTGTGAGAGAGAGGGAGAGAGACACACACACACACACACACACACACACACAGGCAGAGGCAGAGGCAGAGGCAGAGGCAGAGGCAGAGGCAGAGGCAGAGGCAGAGGCAGAGGCAGACATAAGGTCCCCAGAGTACTAAACAGGAAACTGAACACCTTCCTTAACCTTCTTTCCTGCTCCCCTTCTTTTCTTCTTTTTCTTTTAACCTTCTTCCCTGCTCTCCTTCTTTTCTTTTTTTCCCCCCCCACCCCCCCCACCCCCGCCCCCGCCCAGGACAGGGTTTCTCTGTGTAGCCCTGGCTGTCCTGGAACTCACTCTGTAGACCAATCAGGCTGGCCTCAAACTCAGAAATCCACCTACCTCTACCTCCCAAGTGCTGGGATTAAAGGCATGTGCCACCACCACCCGGCCTATATAAGACTTAAAAATTATTTGAAGAAGCAATTACAAATGAACTTGGAAGATTTTTTATATTTATAAGTTAAATTATGTGTACATTAAAAGAGGCCAGACCTGTTACATAGTATTCAGATTTGCAAAACAGCTTATTTGACTCCTGATTCTGGTAGCTGTTAGCTTTGTACAGGACAATTCCAGTGTTCTAACAGGTGATCCTCCAGGCTGTGTCACAGCTCAGTTGTGATGGTAACAAAGCAGAAAGGGAACCTGGGAACCTGCAGAAGGGGGAGCGAATATGGAGTGGACTAGTGCTCCAACAGCCATCATCTCATTAGTCACAGGACACAGAAGACCCACTCTTCCTGACCTTGTTTACCCTCTGTAGGCCACCCCAACACTACCCATTAGGTCTAAGTTTCTAGCACATGAACCTTTGGGAAGCACATGAACCTTTGGGAAGTTGTGCTTTCAAACTATAGCAGGGACAAGTATCTTTCAGTGATTAAACTGTTTTAAATTAAAAAATGATATTTTAAAGCCCAAGAGTAAATTCATTTTCACTTGGCATCTAACAAGCTTTCCTAAACTATTTAAAAAAATAATCTTGAGAATTTTATATAAGTGCAATGAAATATGTCCACCCTCCTCATTTTCCCTTCCAGCATCCCAAATCTCCCAATGTGCCTCTCTCCCAATTTGTAAGCCATTGTTTTTTCTTTTTTGGTAGTATCTTAACACTCAGTGATTCTACCATTTCAGAATTAAGTACAGAATAATAAAGAAAAGGATATTCTATGTTATTTTCTTACAGATGCAGTCTTGATGGTGTTATTTCCATTCTTACCCTCAACTTTCCCTTCTGTCATCTTTAAACCTGGGAGCCATGCTTCTTGTTGTGCCTTTCTACTAAAATTGCCTTTTACGGAAGGAAAGCTATTGAATGCAATTTCATTTTTGTTTTTGTTTTTCCTGTTGTTTAGTATGTGACATGCTAAAGCCAGCTCCATTGCCATTGCCTAAAAACCAACAAAACAAAAAATAACCAAGCAGTAGGAAGTCCTCTGAAATTCAGCTTTGATTCTTATGTCACCTAGACTTGGACCTCCTGAAAAACCTCACTGTTCTGTGCAGCAGAGCCTGGCACTTAATGACGTACAGCCTGTTACATCATCAGACTTCTGTAACTGTGTGTTTGTATTTCTCTGAATACATCTGACATTTCTATCCACGAAAAACACTTCATTTTCTTTGGTGACTTTAGATTTTTGTTACATAGTCTATCAGAAGTACTTTGTCAAATTAGGAACTCAGGTGAGCCCCTGAGTGGGTAATAGCCAAATATGAAGGCTTGGGACATTACTGTGCACTCTGAAGATTTTATAGATGCTGAATATAAACATCTTTAAATTAGTACAATAGTATACTTTTTATAATAATTAATGTGGCTTTTTGGAACCTTACACTTCATAAACATTTGAATTTTAAAAACATCTTTTGTGTTGTGCTTTTAATCCCAGCACCCTGGAGACAGAGGCAAGCAACTTGGTGAGTCTGTGGCCATCTTGGTCCACATGGGGAGTCCCAGACCAACCGCGGGTGTAGTGTGAGACTAGTTCTCAAAAATCCAAACCCCGAAAGACCCACTGTGTATATTTGCACAAAAACACTATTTATTCTGTAAGGTTCTGTTTCAAAACTAATTTACTTTTTATCTTTATACTTTAGTAACTTTTTTGATAACTAGGACACTAACATAGCCTAGGGCTGCAGGGTAAAAATTATTAATATAACTATTTTCCACCTGTACATCTTGTCTTCAAGGGAGATAACATATAGAGCTGTCATCTAATGTTCTTGGTGTCTTGTGTCCTGTTTGAGGCCATTTGGCAGCTAACTTTTTATTTTTTTATTGGTAAGGTATAGCTAATGTGTAGCTATTAACATTTAAATTAGTGGAATTTAATAAAAGTACCCAATAGTCACATTTAGCTAGTGGCTGTTATATTGGATAGCATCAATTTTGCTTATTGTACAATATTTTATCACGGAAATTTTATAGAACTATTTTAGAAAAGAGTTAATTTACATGCCAATTTAGATGAAACAAAAAGTCCCTTATAGATTATATTTCTGCCTACCCTTGAAGTAATGTATTAGTATTGCTTGAAAATAAGTTATTCCATTTAAAAATGCTTTCCTAAGCTAGGTGGTGATACCACACACCTTTAATGCCAGTATTCAGGAGGAAGAGGCAGACTGATCTTTGTGAATATAAGTCTAGCCGGTCTATAGAGCTAGTCTCTGACAGTCAGTGCTACACTGAAACCATGTTAGAAAACAAAATAAAACAAAACACAACAAACAAAAAATGCTTTCCTAGCCTGAGTCCTTATGATTTTATTTATAGTCCAGCTGAGAAGTGTCAGTGTTAACAGTTGGTTTATTGTTTTGTTATTTTGGTGTCTCAAGATGGGTTTTCCCTGTGTAGCTCTAGGTGTCCTAGAACTCACTCTTTAGATAGACCAAGTTGGCCTTGGACTCAGAAATCTGCCTGCCTCTGCTTCCCAAGCATTGGAACTAAAAAGGCATGCAAAACCACCACCTAGCTGAGTATTATATAAATGTTAATATAATACTTTCAGATGAGAAGTAAATTATAGATATATTTGAGGTTTAGTATATTAAGATATAAATTCATGTATTCTTGTTTTGGGAAATAGTATGCATAGTATAGAAAAATAGTTTGAGTCTGAAGTCATTTTGTAGCCATTTTCTTGGTTAAGGGACTAGGTGCTAGATTTTTTTGAGGAATTACAGGCTTCATTTTAGGTATGGAAAACATCAGGTAATTCGGAATCATTTGTTTAGTGCTTTTTCCACATTGTTCTCTTAAAACAAGTTGTCTTAGAAATTGTGTAATTGAGTATTTTTTTGTCACAGAGATTAAAGTGAAACATTTCTTGTGACAGCCCCAAATTCATCTTGAGGGAAGTAGAAGAACAGGCATATTTGTATCAGCAGGATTTTCTGAAATCATGGATTTGTTTGATTTTTACTAATACTAGTTTGTTGACTTGTAAAATTACTTTTAAAAGATACTGCTAATATTTTTTAATTTGCTCACTATATTTTTTAATGCTTTTAAAGTCTTTTTGGGGGGTTGGAGAAGTAGCTCAGCGGTTAAGAACACTTGTTCTTTCAGAGGACCTGGGTTTGGTTCCCAGCACCAACATGGTGGTTCACAAACACGTATAACTCCAGTTCCAGGGGACCCAAAGGCACCAGCTAGCAATGTGGTGTGCAGAGATGGATGCAGTCAAAACACACAAAATAAGATGAGTAAATAAAAATTAAAAAAAAAAACCCTCACAAACCAGAAGAATAAAATACTTTATTTCTAAGGATGATAGTGATTGTGTGTATGTGTGTGATAACTATCTTTTTTTTTTTTTTTTTGGATAGTAAATATGAGGAAATTGAACCAGTCTCAGTTTTTGTCGCTCTGATGCATTTTCCCATATTTTAACATAAGAGACTGACTTTAGGTCCATATGAACATATATGGACCTTGAGTGATATGTTTGTTTTTAATAGAGATTGAACCCCAGAATTACACATACTGGAAACAATATGGTGAAGTGAGCTACTTCACCATCCTTTCTGAGAACAATTTTAATAAGCAAAATGCATGCTTTTAAGACTATTCTGTCCTCAGCATCCCACATTGAAAAACTATATAATAAAGGGTTATTACTTTAAGAAAAATTTAAAGAGGGGATAAAAATAGGAATAGAAAATTAAGTTTTGTTTTCCTGTCTCCTTACCTTGGTGTGGTGGTGGTGGTGGTGCTGGTGTGTGCATGCGCGTGCCTGTGTGTCTGTCTGTATCTGTCTGTGATATACTTATAATAAGTTCTTCTGCAGGGAATCTCTGGTTTAGTTGTAGTAGTTGATCTAAGAAAAAAATACTAGTTTACAGTCCAGTTCTTTATCCAAGTAGAAGCTTTGAGCTTTTAGTTTCTTAGAGTTCTTAGTTCTTAACTACAATTGAAATTAATGAGCTAATACTAATACTAGTATAGAGACATTATAATTAGCTAACAGTAATACTAGTGTACAGTAGAGGAAACATGATTTTTTAAATACAGTATATATGGATATCTAGAAAAAGATCCCTTCTATAATGAAGAAAGATATATTTAAATGGAAACTGTCCATTCTTTATAGGTTTTTTTTTTCCCCCTATGGATGTGCTGGAAAATAAACCTCTTGTTTTTGTATCAAGAAAAAGAAAGAAGGAAAAGAAAAAAATGATTGAAACAGCAAATGTTGAACTCATTAAAATGTTTCTAAACCAGAATTTCATAGTTGGCTCTTTGAATATTAGCATTTTATCTGATTATGCTTGCAGCAACTTTTTCTTTCTATATAAGCAAGAGTACATTTCATTTAGTAATTTAGAATACATGCTGTCTACCTTTGCCCTCAGACATGAACAAATGAAATGAAGTGTCATAACATTAAAGCAGACCCATTATCATTTCACTTGTCCCCAGAGAAACTGTTGCTATTCTCCAAAGTTGTATTGTTAGGACTTGTGCATTTGATTGACTCACTTCTTGCCCAGGCAATGCCAACTAAACACCAAATGAAAAGTTTTTTATTCAGGACTTTATTTAAATAAAAAGAGCAATTAAGGGCTTACATTGTTAAAAGAAAATACATACCTAAATGGAGCAAAAGAAATTCATACCTAAGTGGAACTGTAAAGCCATCACTTATGGCTGAGAAAACAAATCTGAGCCAACCAATTTAATAACTAATGTGTGAATTGCTGTGTCCATACAGTATAGAGCTAAAGTCAGAATCCATAGGCAGTTCATCAGCTGAGGGTAGCTTGATGGATGCCTTACAGGAATGACAGTGACTGAGGAACTCTAAAGTGCCTAGAAAAATCAGTGAGTTGCAGCCACTCTTGACCTGTGGTCATTTGTTTCCATGTTGCTGCTTTTCAAGGCTCTAAGCAAACAAGATGTGTTGGTAGAACTACATTTACCATTATAGAGTGATTAGTTCTTATCAAATCAAATATTTGCTAGGCACATATTCACACCTGTAATTCCTGCATTTGGGAGGCTGAGGTAGGAAGGTTGCTTTGAGCTTCAGGTCTGCCAAGGCACTGTAGTGAAACCTTGTCTCAAAGGAAAAACATATCCAAATACTTCATAGTACTTACCATTGCCAGGTATGCTGTTAGAACTATGGTCTGTTGAAAGAAGTGGACCTGGCCATCAACCATTAGAACTGCATTGCTCAGCAGCAGTGCCTGTTGTGCTTGATAACCACTGAGCACACTGGTTAGCCACTTTAACTATAAAGGTAAATTACATAGACAGCCGTGATTGACACTATGACCTAGACAGTTTACTAGACTGTAAACTAATTCTAAGTTCTTTTGCTGAGACAGTCATGAAAAGCTATTGGTTACGATTTAAACAGCAGGTTGGAGGGGTGACTTAAGTGGTTAAGAGCATTTGCTGCTCTTGCAGAGGATATAAATGTGGTCCTTAGCATCACCATCAGGTGGCTCACACTGCCTGTATCTAGTTCCCAAAGATCTATTGCTGTTTTCTGCCCTCCATGGACACTGCATGCACACACACATACTCATAAATTCAAAATATTTAAGTTACATATCTGAGGAGCAGTAAGTCCAAAGTGGTGGGATAATGAGAACCACATACATGAAAGCAGGAAATGGAAAAGGGGGGTTGTATTTTTTCTTTTTTTGAGGCAAAAAACAGCAACAAATATATAAGGAATAAACATTGTAAAACACCGGCTGTGCTTTTCTTTGTGTTCTCGCTTCCTCTGCTTTGGTAGACCGCCTCGGCTTACCGCTGCTCCTCTCTGGGATGGCAGCTCAAGTTGAGCAGCTACAAAGGAAGGCGGCTGGGACTCAGCAGAGTGTGCTCATGTATGGTTTGGGTTTTGATTTTTAGTTTTCACTGAATGGGGATCTACTCAATAACTTTTTGCTTTGTTCCTAAAATTCTGTTTAATCCTATAGCATTGTTTTTGTAATTTGAAACATTTTGTTCTTAGGAATAAAAGCTATGTTCTTTTAAGGATCTGTATAGCTTTTAAAAAGTAGACTGGACATGCTGGTACATGCCTTTAATCCGAGCACTTGGGAGGTGGATTTCTGAGTTCCAGGCCAGCCTGGTCTACAGAGCAAGTTCCAAAACAGAAGAGAGAAACACTGTCCTGAAAAAAAACAAAAAATCTTGAATTAGACAGATTCTGGCTAATGATCCAGTGTTATTCTGTGTAAAAATTGATTTATTAAAGATAAATGTGTTATTAAAATGTCTGCGGGAGAGCATTTATCTGATCATCTTATGTAAAAATAAAATGAGTTATTTCATGTATTACTATAAAATACATGGCATGTAAAAGTTTCATGATTTAAATTACCAATTAATAGCTATTTTAATTATCACTTACTGAGCACTTTTTATGTATCATGCATATGTTGATTTTAATTTACAATAAAAGTAAGAGGTATTTATTAATTTGTGTTACTGATTTTTTTTTTTTTTTTTTTTTTTTTTTGGGATTTGGTTTTTTGAGACAGGGCTTTTCTGTATAGCCCTGGCTGTCCTGGAACTCACTCTGTAGACCAGGCTGGCCTCGAACTCAGAAATCCGCCTGCCTCTGCCTCCTAGAGTGCTGGGATTACAGACGTGCGCCACCACCGCCCGGCCTGTTTCTGATTTTTAAATGAATTGGAGATATACCTCAGTGTTAAAGGCTAGGCTCATGACGGAAAATACAAAAGTAATTATATACTACTTCTGTCACCCTTCTGTCTTGTTAGCTTACTGTACAGATTAAATGAAATGTAGCATTACTTATCTTATGAAATTGATCTTAATCAACACTCTCACTGTTGTACTTTTTTATTGCTGTGTTAAGACACCATGACCAAGGCTACTGTTAGAAGAAAAAGAGTTTATTAGGGACTTGCCTTTTCAGAGGGGGAGGTTCTGACCACTGCAGTGAGGGTGGTGTGATGCCGTTTGCAGGCAGTCTTGGCACTGCAGTGGTAACTAAGATCTTATATTCTGACCCACAAACATGAGGCAGAGCTAGCTGACAATTGCATGGACTTTTGAAACCACAGCGCCCACCCCCAGGTGATACCACCTCCAACAAGGCCAGTCTTTCCCAAGCACTTCCACTAACTGTGGACCAAGCATTCAAATATATAAGCCGATGGGGGCTATTCTCATTTAAACCACCACACTTGACCAGCAGTCCTCATCCATACAGAACTGCTGAATAATTCTTTTTTAAAGTCAGTAGTTATCTTTTAATTGATGATATGACAGTTACTTACATGTAATACTATAAAACCTAAGGCATGTAAAAGTTTCATGATTTAAAGATTCAAGATTCACTGTTTTTATTAAGAATTATTTTAATTAGGACTTACTTTTATTATCATGTATTTGTTGCTTTTTAATTTGCAATAAAAGAGATATTACATGAGGCACAGAGAGGTAAAGTTTTATGTCCATATTATATGATAAATTAGCCCAGTTGGAATATAGAAATAGCTCTGTGTAAACCTAAGATAATGTTCTTTGTTATATATATATATATATATATATATATATATATATATATAAAAGTGATAGTGGAAGTTTTCATATTTTGAAGTATTTTCTTCGATCTCAATGTGATTTGTAGAATTTTGGAAAGCAGGGAGTATTAGTGTATAGGCCCATGACATTTGAGAAAAATGTCAGTTTGCTATCATTTTACAGTCATCAACATGAGACTTGGTGAGGTTTGGTGATTTGTCCACTAGATTTGTTTCATTTTTACCTAACAATATTTGCAATAATTTAAAGGTAGTGAGTATTTATTTGGCTATTCTGGAAGTTCTAGGCTCAGATCTGCCAGATAACAATTGTCGGGAACATGTAACAGAATAAACTACTGGCCTCATGTTTAGGAAACTACAGAAGAAACAGAAGGAAATTAAGGTTCCCCAGTTCCTGGCAGCGCGTGCTGTCACTTACCAAAAGACCTTTCTGCTAGGTACATCTGCCAGCATCATCATCTGAGTGACCAGGCCTTTGACACTTTGACAGACACTTAGCCAGAAACTAGCACTAGAATAATTCTATTTTTTTAATTTTTTAAAAAAATTTATGTGCAGTGGTATTTTGCCTGCATGAATGTTTTATATGAGGGTACCAGATACCCTGAAAATGGAGTTACAGAGAGCCGTGAGCTACTCTTGAAGACCAACCAGAGCCACCTGTTCAGTCCCAACACCTTGATTTTATTAATATGGAGAAAATATTACTGTCTGTAGTAAGTGACCGATACATGTATGTATGTATGTATGTATGTATGTGTGTATATATATATATATATATCATGCAATTGGTAAGCAGCAAACCACATATGTTTAAATATGTAGTTATACTTTTTGACATACTTTCATGATTGTGAAATTATCACTGTAACCAATATAATAAAAATGTCCTTTACTCTAAAGAGTTTTTGTGTAATCATTTGTAATCCTATATTTCCGCCATGACTTTCTTTCTCTCAGTTTCTGACAACTTAATGCTTTCTGTCTCTATCCATTCTTTTTGTATTTTCTAGAGTTTTCCTGTGTTGGGGGGAATAAATGTAACATGTGCTTTGCTAGGGACCTGAAATTCATGCACCTACTGATTTTAAGAATATACCATGTTCTTAAATATATTAATAATTTACTTTTTTGTTGAGTAAGATTTTATTGTGTGGATTGTGCTGGGATTCATTTATCTCACTATTAATAGGCAGTGTAATTATTGGTAATTTGGGATATTAATACAAGCTTTTTTTTAAAAAAAAATTATTTAATGTATATGAGCACATTGTAGCTGTCTTCAGACATACCAGAAGGGGGCCTTGTATTCCTTTACAGATGGTTGTGGGCCACCATGTGGTTGCTGGGAATTGAAGTCAGGACCTCTGGAAGAGCAGCCAGTGCTCCTCGGAGCCATCTTTCCTGCCCTAATATAAGCTTTTTATGTGAAGTTTATTGATTTATTGTGATAAAAATCAAAGCAACACTGTTTTCAGTATTTATTTAAGGAAATATATGTTTATCTAAAGCATTTAGCAGCAATATATTTTTTTAACTCATTTATACCTATATTGTAAATCTTTTTTGTGTTATGGCTATATAAATTGGTTATAGTTTTATTCCTGCTACAAATTATGGCATGACCAAAACTTTTGTGTTTTACATATATTCTCTCTCTTTCCCCTGACCCCCACATGCGCGCGCGCGCGCACACACACACACACACACACACACACACACTGAACTCAGTACCTTTAAGTCTGCCTGATAGGCAAGTGCTGTACTGCTGAGCCAACTTCTCAGTCTTATATGTTTTCATTTTCAGTTTATTATATCTAGATGGAATTGCGGGTTCTACAAAGCTAAATACTGTAAAGTTCATCTCATAATTACTGCCAAACTGCTCTCTATACTATAGTTTCCTTTTTATAAGGTTATATTTTAAAGATTTCCAAATACTTGGGTAAAAGGATTTACTGTTGATTGTATCTCCCTGATTATTACAGAGAATTGTTTTTTTTTCACTCACTTAGTGCCTATTCTGGATTAATTTTGTATGAGTGACATAGTTCTATTTTCCTTGCCAAAATATTAAGGGAAGACTTTTTTGTTTTGGTGTTGGTGTTGGTTTTGGTTTTTTGAGACAGGGGTTCTCTGAATAGTCCTGGCAGTCCTGGAACTCACTGTGTAGACCAGGCTGGCCTCGAACTCAGAAATCCGCCTGCCTCTGCCTCCCTAGTGCTGGGATTAAAGGCATGCGCCACCACTGCCTGGCAGGAAGACAATTTTTAATCTTACATTATGTCAGAGCAGTAGATAATGACAAAAGTAACCTGTATAATTTAAAGTGTAAATGTTCTTGGGGGGGTATCATTGTTGCTGCACTTCTCTTTGGTGTTTGTAGGAAACCTTACTAATGTTCAGTAGCTTATTGGATATAATAATTTATTATTCTGCCCTCTTCCCAAGTATGTTGTGTATGTGTGTTTTCTTATGTGTGCTGGAAACTGAATCATAGGTTGTGTTTGTGCTAGGTAAACAGTCTACATTAGCCCTAGTTTTGGTTCCCACCCAACACTTAAGGTCTACTTATATTCTGTACATACACAGTGGTGGCCTCTGGTTATTCTCTAATTCGGTTTGTGTGGTTGAACCTGTTAAACCTGTACTTCTTGTATTTTGTGAATAAGAATAAGGAAACTAGTTGTATTAGCAGGTTCTCTATAGGCTTTTCTTGTTCAGCTTCACCTACAATGGAATGTGTCACATTGGAAGCTTTTTTCTGTTTAATGATACAGTTTATTATAGCTCATGTGTGGCTTTTCTTTTGAGTATTGGTTATGAGAAAGTTGATAGGCTGGAGTGATTCTTTTTCTTTCTTGTTACTTCTAAGTATGTTAATTTTATATAACTATTCATTCATTTAAACAATCCCTACAAACATATGCTGCCTTCAAAGTATTATTCTGAGGCTTGATCATATAATAAATAACAACATATTTAAGAGTAATCAGCATATTTTCTTTTCTCATAAAGATTAAAATATGACAGATAGTTGTTGAGTAAATAATTAGGCAAGGGTAGTGAGACCTGAAGGCAACCATGATCACACTTTTAAGAGCTGCTTGAAGTAGGAGAGTGAAGGGGGAGAGTGAGCATGCAGTCCAAATTGCCACTAAGGAGCAAAACCCCTGATTTCTGGTTTCAGAACACCATAATGTAAGCTTTTTTTTTTTTTTTTTTAAACAAAATGAGAATTGATATTGGGAATATACATACCATTTTAAAAATGTCACTGAGAATAAAAATGACATAGGTTTATATAAACATTTGACTGACTATAAATATTATGTTGAGACTTAAATTTATGATTTATTAGACTATGTATTTTTTTCCTTAAGTAGACTTAAAAAAATTAACTTAGGTCTTAAATTGAGCAATGACAAATCTTAGAAAACATTTTCTTTGTACATTACTCCTTTGGCTGTAAGAATCTATAAAGATTTCTTGCAGAGGGAATGAAAAGTGGATAATGTAGTATCTGGCTATTGATTGGATATTGAAGCACAAAGGAAAGAAAATATTAAAAGCGGATTCTAAAGAATTGACAATGAATGACTGAGGATTTTGCCATCAACAGAAATAAGGAGATTTGGAAAGACTGTTGAGGTGTTTGAGACATGTTTGGTTAAAAATCCATAAAACGCTTATGTAGCGAGGAATTATGTAGGCAGCTAGAAATGAGAAGCTGATTTTAGGAACCAGGACGGTGTGATGTACTCTAGGAAGTCGTTGGATAGTATTGAACCATGCTGTTAGATAAGTTAGCTGGAGTGTATAAATGTCAAATAATTAGGAACAGTTTGCCTGAAGGTGAGCTAATGAAAGAAGGCTTCCTAGAAGTGGCCTGAGATTCTAACAATCCTAAAATGTTAGAAAGAAGAGATTTTCTGGGGCTCTCTTCATGTTGTCTTCTCTTCTTTGTTGTTTTTTATTGTTTTTGTTTGTGAAACAAGGTCTGTCATTTTAGCCATGGTCTGGCCTGGAACGCAGTATGTAGGCTGACCTCGAACCCTCAGAGATCAATGCTCCAGTGCTGGAATTAAAAGGCATATGCCACCAGACTCAGCCTTACTCCATATTTTATACAAAACTGATTAAGGAGGTAGTTCTTACAATATCACCTTGAATTCTATGATGTTCATACTTTTCACATTCTCTGGTCAAACTCTTAGTTATTTGAAATTGATATAGCTGAACTAGCACTATTTTAGAAAAGAAATAATTGAAGTATTTGAAAAATCCTGCAATAAACCAAGGACAGACTATTGCTATAATTTAGGTTTTTGTATTCAGAAAACCCTTGTCTTAGTCACTGTTCTAACACTGTGAAGAGACACAGTGATCAAGGTAAGTTTTAGAAAAGAAAGCATTTGATTGGAGGCTTGTGAACAAGTTTCAGAGGTGCACTCTGTTATCATCATGGTGAAGGCATGGAGACATTTGTTGCATTGAAGCAGTAACTGAGAGCTACATCCTGATATACAGGCAGAGAGAGACTGGGCTTGGCTTGGGCTTTTGAAACCTCAAAGTTCACCTCCAGTGACACAAGGTTAAACTTCCTAATTCTTCTAATCCTATCAAAGAGTTCTACTCCCGGGGGACTAAGCACTCTGTATTTGATGCTGTGGGGGCCATTGTTATCCAAACTACCACACTTAGTCATTTTAAAAGAAATGCTTAGATATTCCATACATGAGTGTTTTCTGTGCATGTATACACTGTGTGTGCCTGGTGCCTGCAGAGAATGGTAGACATTGGATCTGCTGGAACTAGAGTTACAGGTGGCTATGAGCTGGACCAAGCCTGGGGTTGTCTATAAGAGCACCAAGTATCCTCAATGACTGAGCCAGCTCTCCAGCCACCTCCTACTCTCTCCATCTACACTGAGGAGGAACATGCTTTCAATTATGACTATGTGACTACTAATAATGTTGTCAAAAACAAAGTAAGCTATAGTTTAAATTATTCAGAACATAATATGTATGATTTTAAATGATTATTAAATCTAGGTATGTTATAAATTATTAATGGCATTAACATGTGAAAGAAAGTAATTTAAGTTAAGCATTATAAGTCAGAATCTACTTAAGACTGTAGTTTCTGTTGACTGTTTCTGATATATTTACTATTTTTAAAGCCTGTTTTCTGTTGTTTTTTATTTAAAAAAAGTTAATTGGTAGATTAGTAATGCCAAAAACTTTATCTCTTCTTTTTCATTTCTCTGACCAAAGATCTGGGACTTCTTCTTGGGTTCTTTGTTCATTTGTCTCTCTTATTTGTCCATTTCCATTTAATTTTTCCTTCCTTTGGCTTTGAAGGGAAAATCTGCCATAAAGAGACTGTGCAGAGAACTGACTCCTGCCATCCTCATAACTGGAGTCCCTATGGCCCGCTTATCCCGTTCATCTCTCAGTGGCCTCAGGGTTATGTGTTGTTTGCCTGGACTGACTTTGTAGGCGCAAAGATAACAATTTCTTCTTTTCAAGAACCAATGATATAATAATTCTGGCTTTTATTTTAGTTCAAGCAGGGACAGCTCTTCTGTCTCTCCTTTTAGATTAACTCTTAATCATTGCTCAAGTCTTAAAATAAGTCTTACTTCTACAGAGCATCTAATATATCTTTCTTCAATCTTAACCTAAAATTTGAGTGTGTTTTTGACAAAATCCTTTTCTCTGCCTTGGTCTTTTCCTTTATTGTATACGCATTGTTTTTACTTGTGACTTGTCTTTCCATTGGATAATACTTAAGTATAAAGGTTATGATTTTCTAAAAGATTTTTATTGGATTAATTTGCAGAAAAATGGATAGCTGTGTAACCACTATTCTCTTACTGAGTTCAATTTGTACTGCTGTATATTAAAGGAGATGGACAGTAGGACCCAGATTTCTCACTGAGTAAGAATTTACATATTGGCAAAGGGAAAAGATTAAAATATTAGACATAATAAATATATATAAAATAATAATAGACATGATCTACATAGTCATAGATTGAGCTGTGTATATCACTATGAACTTGTTCTTAGCTTACAGTGTAGATTCTTTTCACCATTCTATGTCAAGTGTCCAGGAATAGCATCTATTACATATATTTTAGTCAATATTTTTATATCAAGTATTTATCTTTTATTTTGGAGGATTGTAGAGTTTGTATTTTCATAAAGATGGTATGTGGGAAGATGTTAAGAAAACTAATATTGCATTGCTTGTTAATTTTTCTGTTATAGTAGTATTAAAATCCCCTTTCTCAATTGGTGATACTTCCATTGAGGTTCCATGTAAGAGTAATTAGTTACAATTAGTGAGACTACTTAGAATCTGGATAAACCATAGCTTCACTCTCATGGGCCATTTTTCTTCATACAAACATCCTGTGATTCTGAAAGAACATTAGGTGTTTGTTCTGCTGGCCTGAGCTGAGTTCACTGATGCAGCTGTAGTCAGCTGGTAGCAAGCTGGAATGTCCACTGTGGGCTCAGTGTCTGGCATCTCAGTTATAATAGCTGGGACAACTGGGGTACTTTGTTCTTTTCTAAGAGAACTCTGTCCATGTGGCACCTCTCATTTTCCAGGGCTCCCTGCTCTTGCTAACAGAAGAGCCTAAGTTTTATGTAACATTTAATAATCACAAATTTTAGTGATTCTTTGAGCCTTCTTAAGGCCAACCTTGAAGATTTCCTGAATGACACATTGCTGTTGCTTCTACACACACCTTTAGAAAGAATAAGTCAAAGACTATCCCAGAGACAGAATGTAAGGAAGGAGGGTAATGCCATTTGTTTTAGTGTACTGTCCCTTCGTGATGGCTTCCTTGTGTTTTTCTTAACACAGCTCTATTATTTTGCTGCCAAATTCTTCCCTGATTTTTCACTTAATCATAGTAAAAGTTAAAGACTTAAATTAGTAGATGAGGTCTCTCCTGTGTGTTTTCCTATAGTCAAATCAGTATTTATGATGCTGAAGAAAAGAAACCATCATAAATTATTTGTGTAGAGGGATGTAAATTAATACATTTGGTATACCAGTCAATATGAATATTGAAAGTAGAATAGCCATATGATGAGGGTGTGCCTCTGAGTACATATAGCTGAAGAACTTTGGTTGACATAGAGCAGTGAACATCATAAATCATAAAGGCATCTTCACAGTAGCCAACTTATAGTCAACACAGATGTTTATAAGTAGATAAATGGACAAACAAAATGCAGAATATATACATAGTAGGGTTTTACTGAAGCTGCAAAGAAGAATTAAATTATGTTATTTGTAAGAAAGTTGATAGAAGAGATTCTCATGTTAAGTGAAATAAGGCACACTCAAAAAGACAAATCTCGGGTTTTCTCTCATAATACCAAATCTAGATAAAAGAAGTACATATGCCAAACCTGTAAGACTTGAAATAGAGTTAGGACTATTTAGAAGAGGAAGGGGATAGAGACCAAGGGAAGACTGTAGGGGTGTGTTCCAGAAGAATTGGGATAGCTAGAACGCAGCCTTTTTCTCCTCTGTTATTCATGGTGAACTGGCTTTTTTCTTGTTTGTACTTCATCACAAATGGTTGCTACATTTTCAGGTTTTGGGTCTGTATTCCAGGCAAAAGAAAAGAAGCTATGAATTCCACCCCAAGAGGGGTTGGTTCTCTTTCACAAGAATTATCTGTGTGCTTGTTTGTAGGTGCATAAAAGATTAGTAAAGTGAGAATCTTATCTGTACACTTGGATGCATCTAACCAAAATGAGTATTGTCTTAGAAAAGATAATAGGGGTAGGTGTTAGGAAGGAACCCAGTTTCGAGCACTGCCTACTCTGTTCAGTGCTGTGTGCCAGGAATGGCACGGTTGCTGTGAAAGCATATTTCTTAGTCCTGGGGGTAACCACTGTAAAACCCGAGAAACAGTAGATTAAGGTAGTGGGGATGATAAGATTGAAGACATTGAAGCTTTAGTGTGATTGGAATAGTAGGCATGACTTCTGATTCTGAATGCATCACATTTTTCATTGTGTTACATTCTACCTTGGACTTCTGTTAAATAACCATGTAGCCTGCATTTGTGAGAAGGTTTTGGAGCTGGTTTTCTTGTGTTTCTTCTTAGATAAGTTGAACACTTAAAAAAAGAGTGTCAATATATTTTCACTACTCAATACTGTTTTTAATAAGTAGTTTAAAATATAGGAAAACCAAACCCCTATTTTCTATATTAGCAAACTGGGAAGAGGGAAGGTTGTGGGATACCATGTTTGTTTGATAGCTCCTAATTGGGCTACTGTTTGAATGGATGTTGCATTCATAGTTGAGATCATGCTTCTGAAGTATAAAAGGATAGGCTAGGATGAAATAAGAGAGGAAGTCCTGTGTTTGCCAGGGTCCCTGGCTCACAGCTGTAATGCGAATCAGTTAGGTTAAGGGTTAGTTCAAATATAGTAAATGAGTATTCCAAAAGGCCATTCCTTAAGGTACAGAAGAAAAGAGCACTGAAGTCAAAAGACCAGTGTGCTGAACCCAGCCAGGATTTCCTCAAACTCCAGTCAAGACGATTAGGACCAAATGGTCTTTTTTAAATTCTTGGAGCCAAAATAGTATGTAAGTCATGGCGTTCAGTGTTTTCATGGGTATTCTAACATTTCTTGGCATCTGTCAAGTCAGACTGTTTTATATTTCTTTTTTATTTTATTTTATTTTTTATTTCTTAAATACAGAAAATGTAACGGCCTTGTCACTTCTCTGGGAACTTTGTCAGTGAGGAGTAAACGTCCTTTCCTGTCTCCTCTTAAATGAAGTACTTGGTCACAGTTGACAGTCTTAGTAGTCTTCATTTTGTTTTTCAGATCTGGTCCCGTTCCTTTCTCTTAAATGTATCGTGAATTTGTTGAAATATAGTAAATTGAAACTGTCAATTTATGTTTTAGGCTAAAACCAGAATTTTTTGTTTCATAAAGTATATATTTGACAAATATAGCTTTAAAAAACCAAACCAAAGAATACCCATGGTATGCAGCCACTGATAAGTGGATATTAGCCTAGAATCTTGGGACACCAAAGACACAATTCACATACCAAATGATGTCTGATAAGAAGAAAGGAATGGACACTAGTGCTGGAAAGCATCAAAGTATCAGTGTAGGGGAATACCAGAACAGGGAAGTGGGAAGGGGTGGATGAGGGAGCAGGGGGAGGGAAAAGGGCATGTGGAACCTTAGGGGGGTAGGGAAACAAAAAAAGGGAAATGAAATGTAAATATAGAATATATCCAATAAAAAAAAATAAAAAAGAAAAGAAAAAGAAATACCTGGCTGGCATATGATATGGCCTACTTAAGGAAGAATGTATAGTTTCATCTATTAGAGAAGAAATGTGTTGAATATAAAAAGCTTAAAAGCAAATACCTGGTATCACCATTATAACTTAAACTTGTCAGAATTGAAATAAAGTGAATGTAGCTTTTGGTTTCTTCTAAATGTTCTTATTAGGCAGGCTAAGAGAATAGAAAAAATTGTTTCCAAAACCAGAGAGAATATATAAAATTTGGATGAACAGACTAAAAATACCTGTTAGTATTTTGATCCAGAGATAATTATGACTATTTCAATATCTTTTTGTCTTATGTTAAACATAACATTTGAAATAAAACTCTGTATACTTAGCAATGTGCCAAGTTAGATATACTATTGTGAGATGGTTAATGAAATCCATAATAAATAAGAGAAATTTATTTATTCTGTAAGCTTTTGTGATGACACTTAAGTAGCATCCTAATTGTTTTTTACTGAAGATAAATTCTTTTATAGTTGTGTTTTTAGCTAACAATAATTACTATTTATTTTCTTCTGTTATATTTCTACAGTTAGAATTACTATATCAAAAATTGTAGGTTTCTATTTATATTAATAACTTTCTGTGTATAGTCAGTAGTATAATTTTTTTTAAAACCTTTGTCAAATGGATAAAAAAATGGTGTAATCATCTTTGTCAAATGGGCAAAACACTGTAGTCTTTTTTGTCAAAGCATCAGTTTTCTTTAATGAAAATAATTCAGGTACACTTTTTTATTTCTGTGTGAGGAATTTACTTTGCTCAGTTATCTGTCTGATGCTATACTAATCATCTTTCTCTTACTGAACCTATTCGCTTAAATTTTTTAAATTTATTTTGCTTCCTTTGAACATCCTTGTAACTTTTACCTTGTCTATTATTCATTTAGTTGTTTTTATTGTTCTACCAATTAAAACCTCCTTACTTAAATTACATCATTTTCAGCTTCAATATTAGTCAGTGGGATTAATAATGAAAACCTTATTAAAACAATTTTGGTCAATAATTTGGTAATGTTGGATTTAGATTAGTAGCTTTTTTTTTTTTTTTAAAAAAAATTGAGTCTTGGCAAAGCAAAATAAAATTAGAATGTAAGCAGCAAGTTTCAGATGGTTTTGACTAGAATGAAATGGCTAAGCATGCAGCTTCAGTGATAAAAGGTATAGGCTTTCTATATGTGTCCTCAGTGATGGTGGATGAACAGCAGAGCTGATACTTTTCTCTTCCTCTCATACCTT
>OZ030007.1:17685950-17853450 GCA_964023405.1 Apodemus agrarius
TGCCCTCAGAATTTAAAAATATTCACAGCAATGCTGTTAAACTAATATCCATTATCATTAGTCTAATTAGACAAATAAAACGTAGCTAAACTGTAAGTTTGGCTGATTTACATGTAGTTTGGGTTTACTTAACTGATGTTCCATTTTAAGAAGAATAATTATATGGGTTCTATCTTAGCTTTTAAGACAAATTAAAGTTATTTCCTGTTAATGATGTTTTTGTGTTGGCAAGTAAACTTAACTGATAAGATAGTTAGCCATGAACTATATGAATAGAATTTTGATTATCATCTTCAGAAGCCTAATACATATGGTACTATGAAAGGTACTTATTTTATTTTGCTAGTTTATTTTCATGTGATTTTTCTTTATAGAGGAGAATATTATTTACCTTTAGAATTTAGTAATTTTTATTTATTTATTTTTTGATACAGGGTTTCTCTGTGTAGCCCTTGCTGTCCTGGAACTCACTCTGTAGACTCAAAAAATCCGCCTGCCTCTGCCTCCCAAGAGCTGGGATTAAAGGTGTGCACCACCACTGCCCGGCTAGTAATTTTTTATTAAGTGATTAATGAGTCAGAATTATACTTGAAGTTTCTCTTAGAATGTTTTGAATTACAAAATATTTCTGAAAGGCCACTAATTCTGTTGTTTTGATTTTGTAGATAAATAAATCAACTTTTAAAAGATTAAATAACTTGCCCAGAGTTTATAATTTGTGATTGACAATTTAACCATCTTTACACAACCCTGTGATGTCTCTGTATGTAGATGTATTGTAATGTAGATGTATTGTTTATGTATGTAGCTAGAGTTTTTAAGATATAGTCTTGCTGTATATACCAAACTGGCCCTGAACTTTGCAATCCTTCTGCCTCAGATTCCCTTTGGGATTAAAGATATCAAGCATCATGCCTAGGTCACTTTAAGTGTATTTGTCAAATAGTATCACTCAGTAAATGGATATTGGAACTTATGGTTCCATATGATTTTAACACAGTAGTGTTTCCTATTAAAGAGAAAGTTAAATATAATTCAGTTAATAAATAATCTCTTCAAGATCAAACACCTATCCTTAATGTTGCACATTTGCTTTTCCAGACTCCTTTATTGTATACTTGTTTACTTAGTTTTCATTTACTTATTTTTTTTATTATAGGGAGATTCCAGGACTCTTCCATTTTCTGAGAACGTGAGTGCTGTTCAGAAATTAGACTTTTCCGATACAATGGTGCAACAGAAATTGGATGACATCAAGGATCGAATAAAGAGAGAAATAAGGAAAGAACTGAAAATCAAAGAAGGAGCTGAAAACCTGAGGAAAGTGACAACTGATAAGAAAAATTTGGCTTATGTAGATAACATTTTGAAAAAGTCAAATAAAAAACTAGAAGAATTGCATCACAAGCTACAAGAATTAAATGCACACATCGTTGTATCAGATCCAGAGGACTCTGCAGGTATTATACTCTGTTGGCTGTTTCTCTGATGTATTAGTAGGATAAACATCCTTCCAGAGAATTTTGTTTTATGATCGTAGTTTTTAACTGTTGGAAAAGTACAGAGACCATTTTCTATATGGTTAGGGTCTTGTTTCCGTACTGCTCAGGTTAGTGAGTTTATGGCTCTGAAACATTTACTTAGAGATAAATAACTGTTGTATATCTCCTTAGCGAGTAGGACAGGACTTGAAGTTATTTTCTAGTATTCTTTGGTACTGAGTCAGCCTCTTACTCTTAACCTTATGATCAGTAGCAAAGTGGACCGGATGATTCAAAAGTGAAAAATTCATTCCACAGGTCCAACAAGATAGCTTAGAGAGGAAGGGTGCTTGTTCCTTAGGCTGAGTTCTGGAGCCTGAAGACTTGAAACCTTTTAATTCCCAGTAACCACATAATGGAAGGACTGATTTTCTTCTGACTTCATGTACCTCCTCCCAAATAAATAAATGTGACAGAAAGATGTGTTCTCTAAAAATCTATGCTAAAGATTTTTCAGCTATTAACCAGACTTAGCACCTTGGTGCTTTGTGCACTGTGAACCTGGATCAAGCACTTGAACTCACAGGCACATTGCTTAATAAGAACAAAAGTCAAAACAAAACAAAATCCCAAACACTACCTTTTACTTTTCTGTAAGTATAAACAATAAGAGGGAAATGTAACTCATAGTTCCAAAAAGACCTTTTTGTTTTTTAGTTGGAGTGGGGTTGTTGAGTCAGAATTTCTCTCTGTAACCCTAGCTGTCCCAGAACTTACTCTGTATGCAAGCTGGTATCAGAATCACAGTCTGTGTCTTCGGAGTGCATATGCCACTCCCCCGACCCCACCAGCTCCATTTTTTTTTTTTAAACCAACAGATATTAGATACTTTCTCAATAGTACGAGAAGTGAAGATAGGAAAACTGCCTGCCTCCTTCAGACTAAAGGCAATATTGCTTTTTTATTGTATAGCTTTTCAAGAAAAATTTAAGTAAATTAAGCTCTATAATCCTTTCATTTGCAGAAAGAAAATAAAGGAAAAATCACTTATAAAAAATAAAACACTAGTATCAAAGATTTTAGACAAACATGTCATTAGCTAGTAAGATATAATAGATGTAAAATCAACAGTCTAAAAAGTGTCAGAAAATACAGTATTTAGTGTTTTTCATTTACTTAATTGTTGTATATATGTAGGACTCAGAACTCTTATTTGGAGGTTTTGTATATAGATTTCAACCAAGTGCAAGAACTTAATCTTTAAAATAACATAAATAATAGGAAACCAGTCCTTGTTTCACAACTGAAACAGTCAGTAAGGTGTGAATTAATTTGTTCAAAATGGTCAAACTAGTTATACAACACTTTCTATTTCTACTCCTCAGCTAGGAGTCTCTTACTCATAAATTTAGTAATTATATTATAAATAGAAACATGTATTATGAAAATTCCGTTTTTAGTAGTAGTATTTTATAAACTAAGAGAGTCTGTTGAGTTTGGATCTCTGCCAAGTCCTACATGTCTTGAGTATTGCGTCTTTAGAATTCCAAAATAAGAAACTGCTAGAGCTTTAAACTCTATTTAGAGAAAGCATTTTTTCTTCATAGAATGCTGAAAACTGCCTTGTGATTCATTCAAATATGACTGTTTTAGTAACACAAATGTGGCCCACTTGGTTTCTCTAGTCCCTTTTAAAAAATTAATATTAGTAGAATAAAAACCCCATATAAATAAATGTGTGAGTGTTACATATATGTTAAAATATATGATTTGATGGTTTTTTTTTAAACAAATGTATATAATGTATCTAGGGAGATGTCATTAGGTCTACTCAGAAAGCTCCATCACTTCAGTGATTCCATTCCATACTGTCCCAGTCAGTTCCCACTCAGTCCTCAGCCCTAGAATCCACTAGTATATTTTCTTCACTTAACATCAAATGGTTTAGAGTATTGACCATTTCTTTAGACATTTATATAAAACAAACAAACAAACAAACAACCCTTTAAGCTCTACTGTCAAATCCATGGGCTCCGTCTGAAGACAAGTTGCTACATTGTGAAACCTTCTCTGACTGTTTGTTCTTTACCTCTCTGTGCTTCTTTGTTCATTTATTGTTGTATTGTAATTTATTTCCATCCACGTTTATCCCTCACTAAATTGTGTGCTCCTTGAAGGTTCACATATTTCATCATGTTCTCCAGGGTTATTATAGAAACTGGGTCATAGCAGCATATAATTGTGACTATTATAAATGTTAAAAACCCAGCAAATCGAAATTGCACCTTCATTTTGTAATTATTATGAAAGCATATTTTGTCATTTCACTTTAAACATTAAGTAAGGTAGAGGATAAGCCTAAAATTAAGTTTTAGGATAAAACCAAAACTATGTTGTACTGGTAATGTTTTGTTTGTTTGTTTGGTGGCTTTTTTTAATGTTTAATATTTACTTCCTAGATAATGGGAAACCAAATGTATGTCAGTTAGTGCTTTGATACTTTAGTGTGTTGTAACAAACTTTTGTAATTTTGTTAAAATCGTCATTTTGTGTGTGTGTGTGTGTGTGTGTGTGTGTGTGCGCGCGTGCGTGTATTCATTTAGCACAGGCATATACAAACATGCCCTGGTACATACATGGAGGCTGGAAGAGACAGTTTGTGTGTCAATCCTTGCCTTTTATCGTGCTTGGTATAGGATCTTGGATTGTTAATTGCTGTGTGTGTGTGTGTGTGTGTGTGTGTGTGTGTATATATATATGTGTGTGTGTGTATATATATATGTATATGTATATATACATACATACATACATACATACATACATACACCCGGCTAGCTGGCCAGCAAATCTGAGGTTTCTCCTGTCTGCCTCCCATCTCCCTATAGGAAGGAACGCTAGGATTGCAGATGTTGCATTACCATGTCTGACGTTTATGTAGTCCTGGGGATCTGAACTCTAGCTGTCAGTCTTGCACTGAGTTTTACCTCAGCCTAGAGGCTTCTTCCTCATTTACCTCTGAAATAGGTCTTAAGTCAGGGTTACACACTTGCCATGGCATATATGGAGGCCAGAAGAGACAGCTTTGTGTGCCAATCCTTGGCTTTTATCTTACTTAGTACAGGATCTTTTATTGTTTACTGCTATGTACAGTAAACAGTTTCACCTATTTGTAAAGTACTTTTATCAGGTGGACTTCTTAATTATATAACGCTGAAATCTTTTTTATTATAAAGGCCCGGACATTTGGGGCTGGTATTAAAAATTAAGGTGTTCATTTGCTGTTCCAAGTTACATGAAATGAATATTTGCTGTTCATGTGCCCAGAACTTCTTAATCTTACATTCATTTTCCATATACTTTAAAATATAGGGTAAAAACTATCTCAGTAATTGCATTAAAGCAAATGACAAAATTCAACCTCTTTCATGATAAAAATTTAACAAATTAGAGGTAGTAAGAATTGTACTCAACATACTCAAACACACGTACACATTCATGTATGAGAGATAGAATCACAGTTCCTATCAATTATTTACCTATCATGGTAAATAATTGAAAGCCTTTTCTAGAATGTCAGAAGCAAGACAGGATAGCCACACTTAGGGTTCTCATCAGTAAAGTACTAGAAGTCCTCGCCAGAACAATTAAGGAGGAAAGGAACTAAAATGCAACTAGATAATAAAGAAGACATGAATTATCTGTCTCTGCTTACTGACAGCATTAGACTTTCATCTAACTCCCCCAAATTCCCCTCAAAAAAAAAACCTGTTAGAACTGATAATGAAATTTAGTAAAGTTTAGAATATAAAATTGGTAGCATTTCCTTACGTTAATAGTATGATAAGTAGAAAGGAGAAAAATACCCACAGAAGGAGATACAAAGAAAAAAGGTTGAGCAGAGTGTGAGGGAAAGACCATCCAGAGACCACCCCCCAGGGGTCCTTCCTATATACAGGTTCAAAACCCAGACACTATTGTGGATGCTCACAAGTGCTGGCTGACCAGAGCCTGATATTGCTATCACCTGGGAGGCTCTCCTAGTGCATGACAAATACAGTGAGGGACACCCTCAGCCAGCCATTGAACTGAGCACAGTGTCCCCAGTAGAGGAGGTAAAGAACCCAAGGAGCTAAAGGGGTTTGCAGCTCCACAGGAGGAACAACAATATGAAACACCCAGTATTCCCAGAGCTCCCAGGGACAAAATCATCAGCCAAAGAGTACACATGGAGTTACCCGTGGCTCCAGACACATTGGCAGCAGAGGATGGTCTTGTTAGACACCAAAGGGAGGAGAGGCTCTTGGTCCTGGAAAGACTTGATGCTGTAGTGTAGAGGAATACCAGGACAGGGAAGCAGGGGAGGGTTGATTGGGGAAGGAGAGATGGCTTATGGGATTTTCGGGGGAGGGGGAAGCCAGGAAAGGGGACAACATTTGAAATGTAAATAATAAAAAGAAAAGAAAAGAAAAATAATAAAAAAATAGTATGATAAATGAAAATAAAATTTTAAAAAATCCTACTTATTAATAGTATAAAATTTCACATATTTAGGATTTAATCTAACCAAGAAAATGAACCATACAATATAAATTGCTAAATATTAGCTTAAGAATAATTAATATTCTTAAATATTAAATACCATAAATCGGAGGGAAAATGTCCTATGTTCATAGGTAGAGTAATTAGTATCGTTAAGTAATGTAGTGCAGGCCTGTGAACTCTTCTAACTTAGAATGCTGAGACAGGAGGATTGCAAGTTCAAGGTCTACCTGGTCAACAAAGTGAATTTAAGGCCTGCCCAGATAAGTGAGTAAGGCCATGTCTGAGTAGAGGATTGAGGGTGTAACACAGAGGTAAAGGCTCTGCCTAGCATGCTTGAGTCTTTAGAAGGTATAAAATAATAATAGTAATATGTCCATACTTGTGAAAGAAATCTATAGATGTAATAGAGTCTCTGACAAAATCTTAATATTCTTTTATTAGTAATAAGTGGGATGTGCATACTTATGTACATGTATGTATATGAACCACATGTATAGAGGTCAGAAGACAGTTTCAGGAATGCTTCTCTCCATCCATTGTAAGTTATGGGATCAGAGTCAGGTCCTTACCTTGCATAGTAAGCACCTTCATCTTTTGGGTCAGTTTGCCAGCCTTCAATATCATTTTTCACAGAGATAACAATAGGAAAAAATATCTGTAAAACTTGTGTGAAGCACAAAAGACCATTTAGAAAAGAAGAACATCTAGAAGTATCATATTACTGGTTTTCAAAGTGTATTTTAAAGCTATATTAACTAAAACAGCATGATATTGGCTTAAAACAGACATCAACTAATAGAGTAAACTGGCCCAGAAATAAGTCCATACATTTATCGTCAATTTTTGCAAAAGTGTTAGGAATGAATGCTCAACAGAGAAGGCCTCTTTAATAAATAGTTTAGAAAACTGGATATCTATATGTAGAAAAATAAAAATTGACACATAAGCCGGGCAGTGGCAGGTGGATTTCTGAGTTCGAGGCCAGCCTGATCTACAGAGTGAGTTCCAGGACAGCCAGGGCTATACAGAGAAACCCTGTCTTGAAAAAAACAAAAACCAAAAAATAAAATAAAATAATAAAATAAAATAAAATAAATAAAATAAAATAAATAAAATAAAAAATAATAAAAAAATAATAAAAAATAATAAAATAAAATAATACATAATGCAGCCTTACATTGAATCAATTAAAAATGGATTAAAGACTTAAATATAAGGTTTGAAGCCATAAGCTATAAGAGGCAAACTAGGAGAGAATATTCATGTCCTTGGCCTGAGAAGGGCCTTCTTGAAAAATAGGTAAATGGGATTATAATAAATTTTAAAAGTTTTAACATGTCAAAGGAAACAGCAGATTGAAGAGACACAAGACATAGGTTACAGAAAATATA
Source organism: Apodemus agrarius (assembly GCA_964023405.1). NCBI lineage: Eukaryota > Metazoa > Chordata > Mammalia > Rodentia > Muridae > Apodemus > Apodemus agrarius. Next base: position 17,693,365 of record OZ030007.1, read on the forward strand.
TGCCAATAATATATTAAGATATTATTCAATAAACTTAGACTACCAATAAAGAAAATATTACCCTAGTCTTTTGGGGTTTTTTTGTGGGCTTTTTAAATTTAAGTTTTTTTTAATTTTTTTTTTGTTTGTTTTGTTTTTTGTTTTTTGTTTTTTGTTTTTTCGAGATAGGTTTTCTCTGTTTAGCCCTGGCTGTCCTGGAACTCACTCTGTAGACCAGGCTGGCCTCGAACTCAGAAATCCGCCTGCCTCTGCCTCCCAAGTGCTGGGATTAAAGGCGTGTGCCACCACTGCCTGGCTTTAATTTTTTTTTAACTTATTCGCTTTACATCCTGCTCACTGCTCCCCTCCCACAATCCATCCCCAACTCCTCCTCTGGGAAGGTGGGGGCCCCCTTGGGTATGCCCCTACCCCGACACTGCGAGGCTGGAAGCTTCCTTTCCTAGAGAGCTGTAGGTGTGGTTCACTGATAGTGTAAGACTCTGGGCTCTACTCTGCACCACAAATATGAGCAGGATATTAAAAACCAAAACCAAAACCAAACAAACAAAAAAACCAACAAAGCAAACCCTAAATATAAGTACTTCTTAGAAGAAAGGAAAATTGAATTGTTTAATAGCTAATCATTGGAGAACTGTAACTGAAAAACATGAAGAGATGTTTCTTTCCACCTCTTAGGGTGGGTTCTTTATTTAGATGTTGAAGGGTCCATGTTGGCAAGGATGTGGAGAGGAGGAAATCTCTGTGTTCTCAGTGCTGCTGCAACTTAGTAGAACTAATATGGGAAACAGTATGAAGGTTCCTCATAACAAAAGATAGAAAAAACTACTCAATGGTAAGAGTATGGAAGACCCCCACTCCATCTATACCACTACAAACACAAGCAAAGCAATTGCCACATGAGTCAGTAATCTTACCTGCGTATTTGTTCAAAGGAATTGAAATTATCACATGAAAGAGATGGTGCACATGCCCCCATGCTCCTTGTAGTAGTTTTTACCATCACTATGCTGTGCAAACAATTTGAAGTTATTAACAAATGGATTAAAAATAGGGTTTCAATCTGAGAAACCCTATTGGTAGAGCTCTTCCCTTCTAAGCATAAGGTTCTAAACTCAATTCTTAGTGCCACCACTCCCTCACATGGTTTTATGTATGTGGGGAATACCATTAAGTCATTAAGTGGATGGAAGCTGTCATTGGAAACATAGATTAACCTAGCAGGCATTATCATAAGTCAAACAAGCTATTAAGAGGAGACAAGTACTGTATCATATTATTTGTATAGTAATTTAAAAATACCAACTCAGAAATAGAGCACAAAGAGCTATTTAGTTAGCCTATTTTGAATATTCCTGGTGTACATGAAAGATTACACTGTATACAACAATTACTCACTAATTAAAAGTATAATAATGCTTTTTAAAAAGAATTCTCATTTTACAAAGAGAATAATTTTATGGACTGTTATTTTTAGCACACATAGAAATTGGGAATGTATGGTTAGTTGAAACTAAATGTACCTTACATGAATAATTATGGATCTCTGTAAGATGGAGCCACAGTTAAGAATTAGCACCTGATTCAAAAGGATCTATTTGAGAAAGAACTATTTCTGAGTTGTAGTCTTTTAAATGAAACGTTCTTAAAAAAGAGGTTAAGAAAATGATGCCAGGCTTTTTGGTGCCCAGTTAGATACCAGAGACAGGAGGATCAGGGGTTCAGGCCAGCCTGGGTTAGGCTGCATAGTGTATTGCAGACCAGCAAGTGCTACACAGTGAAGCTCTGTCTCAAAACACACAACAAACTCTACCATATGTGTCGGCCATGGTCTTATAAGCCTTAATTCCAGCACTTGGGAGGCCTAGGCCCTGTCTCAAAAAACAAAACCAACAAACACAGCATGTTTTAAGTTTCCTGTTTTCATCTGCTAAAAATTGTTTATTGTGTTGTATGAGGAGAGGGGAGTTGGGGTGTACAAGCTACAAGTTCAGGGACTTATTTCTGATTAAGCTTGATAGCTTTGTCCACTGAGCTGACTCCCTGACCCATGTTTCTCATCTGAAGTCATTTTTCTATCTTCTCATACCCTCAGAATACAGTGATTAGTTACAATTGTTAATTGTAATTATTTTCTAGTGATTACTTTCTTTAATATCTAGTATATATGAGGGTTTTTTTATTTTTGTAAGCAAGTAACAAAATTGAGGTTTGTATTTGTTTTGTCAAGAGAAAATTAATCTTAGCTTTTTTTTTGATGATGAAAGTATAATTTATTAAGCCATTCTTGGATCAATAGAAGTATAAATTTAATTTTGCTGCTATCATAAATGTGGCATGAAAATTAAGATGGAATTTTATATGTAGTATAGTATAAAGGATGAATCTATGAAATGGTTTGTTATATAATTGCTTAGTATTCTTACTATCTAATGTCTTCCTCACTTTTGAGCAAACTTTAAATTGTAAGCTCACTAAGGGTGACTATGTGACCAGTGTAGCAAATCACTTTTTTCCATCCCTGGATTTGTTTCCTGTTTGCCATAAGCATACAACTAAATGATGTGTAGATCCTTAATATTTGAATTCTTGGGCTGGAGAGATGGCTCAGTGGTTAAGAGCACTGACTGCTCTTCCAAAGGTCCTGAGTTCAAATCCCAGCAACCACATGGTGGCTCACAACCATCCGTAAAAGAGATCTGACGCCCTCTTCTGGTGTGTCTGAAGACAGCTACAGTGTTCTTACATATAACAATAAATAAATCTTAAAAAATATTGAATTCTTGTTAAAAATTATTTTTATCTTTTTATTTAATGTATATGAGTGTTTTGTCCACATGCATATGTACATGCATATGTGCATGCCTTGTGCCCAAGGAGGACAGAAAAGGGCATATAGTTGGTGGACCTCCATCTGCGGTTCCAAATGCTCTTAACCACTGAGTCATCTCTCTCCCTCCATTACTTGAATTTTTTGATGTAATTAAAAAAAAGTACTAATAAGGTAAATTTTTGTTGGGGGGTGGTTTGTTTGTTTGCTTGTTTTTTTGTTTTTGTTTTAATTTTTCTTTATACCATCCTGGTAGTTAACATATTGTGGCGTATCATAACTTAGACTTACTGAGAAGGAAGTCTCAAAAGACAATCACTGAATTCAGGTGTGTAGCAGCAATCCTGGAGCAGAAGAAAAGAATGTCTTTATCTGCCACCCCCATTCCTCCCCAAACTCACTACTGCTAAGCCTTGTAGTTACTCCTCTCCCCAAGTCCACATTCAATGGCAACTATTAATGAATAGTTTTACTTTTAACAATTTCATGAAAATAGAAATGAAGTATATAGTCTTTAGAAACTAAAGTTAGCCTATTGCCTTTAAGAGTTATCCAAGATGTATATAAGTGTCAATATTTGTAAAATTCTTCTGAGTAGTCAGTTGTATAGATGTATCACGTTTTATTTATTCATCAAGCATATTGGAGTTACTCTTCTGTTTTAGGTAGTAGTCAACCAAATTGCTATAAATATTCATGAATGGTATTTTGTAGGAGTAAAAGTTTTCACTTCATTTTAATAAAGGCCTAGGACTAAGATTGCAAAGATATGTGCTATAGTGTCTTTAAATGTGAATTGCCAAAGTATTTTTCAGAAAGGCCATATTATGTTTTCTTCTCACCAGCAATGCATCGGAATTCTATAATACCACATGCTCTCCAGTCTGATATGTATAATGGTTAACAGTGTACCTTGTTGTACTTACAGACTTGAAGGAGGATAAAGAAAAGTTTAAGGAGAATTTAAAAAGCATCTGCATATGCCTTATGCTTCGAGTATATGCAGAATACTCTCCTTTCCTAGGAGGTGCTGTGCACTACTTTCAGACAATAAAATACAACACAGGAGCGATTCTGAACAAATATTGCTACCAGTGTTGTTTCACCTTAATCAAAAGCTGTTGCACCCAACAGTCCTACCCATGTCCATTGCTTGTAATGCATTAAGAAACCTAACCTGAGTTGACATTGGTTTATTAAATATTTAAGCAAAATTTCTTCAGTTGATAGCATTTGAAAAAGGTACCTTAACTATACAAAATAAAAAAGCTCCATTATGTTTTGAGTAGGTTTCAGGTGATTTTAAAAGATAAGTCTCCCAGTAGGTAGGAAAGTTGAACTTTTCTAGGAGAAATATAAGCAGGTAGTTAACATGACAGGACTCTGGAGCACTTTTGTTTTTAATCCATCAGTTTATGAATACCAAATGAAAACCAAAACGTTGGTCAGTGAATAGTACTTAGTGACTGGTAGATAGACGCTTAAGAAAATAGATAAGTGACTAGTCCATCTATATAATATTACTTTTATTAATTTAGATTTGGCTAGGCTTCCTTCCACTGTCTTTCCTCCCAACTGTTTTAAATGAAGTAAATAGCTTTGTTCCCATTAAGAAGACACTCTGGCGATACAAATGCACTTTTATGGATTTTGAGTCTAGAGTCAACTAGCTATAAATGAAGACCAAAGGTAATCTGTGATCTGAGTAGTCATCCAGCTAAGTCAGTATATTGCTGTATGGTTGCACACCACTTGGATGACCTTCAGACCTTGTTTTCATTATTTATTAAAAAGAAAAAGAAGCTAGGCAGTATGTTCCTCCCTGGGGTGTTTGTGAACAAGATGTTTTAATAGAGTACAGGTCAAGCATGAGGTACCTAAGCTCACATGAGCAGAATGTAAAACCTCTCTAGATGTGGGTAAAAATCTTAAGAAAAGTTTCTGACACAAGGAAGAAAAAAACTCAATGTCAACCATATTTCTAATCTCAGAAACATCAAAGTGGCCTGGAAAGATGGCTAAGAGCACTTGATGCTTCTGCAGAAGGCCTGGGCTCAGTTCCTAGCATACACATAGCAGGTTATAACTACTTGTAACTGCAGTTCCAGGGGGTCAGCCTCAGCAGATACAGGCCCTGCATGCTTGTGGTAGACTTATATACATGCAGACATAAACACATTCCACATGAAATAAAAGGAAATATTTTTAAGAGGACAGTTAGGGAAACAATTGATCTAAAAATAATACTAATTCCCATGATGTAAACCTTTAATATATCTTTGAAGCATTTATTCAGTTGTGGTTTTATCAAAAAATATTAAAAGTTTTAGAAGCCAGTCAGCAACATGGCTCAGTGGACTAACGGCTTTCCACCTCACCGAATGTCCTGGCTATCCCCATGACACCTATTGTGGAAAGAGAGAACTAACTCCTATGCGTCGTCCTCCAATGTCTGCATCCACACCGTGATACCTGTGCACATGTTGCACATGCATTACAAATGTGATTTAAAAAGAAAAAGCACTGGAAGCAGCTTATCTGATGTACTGTAGATTTGTGGTGAGGGAGGGTGATAACAAACCAGTTATTGGTTCTGACCTTTAGACTTTCTTCTCTAGGGACTCTTTTAACCATGTTGTATTTTCTGGTAACTTCCAAGGTCACCAGATATGTTAGCCAGACTGTTCTCTGAACTGTACTGATGGTCTGTGGACAAGAAGGCATCCTGATGCCTTTCCCTTGTATCATGTCTAAAGTTGAAAAGTCTTTGCCTGTGTTGTCTGTCTTGTTAATGACATGATCCCAGTGGCTCGTAATTAAACCTTGACTTTAAGTATGAGCATCATCCTGGCCACCTTCACTTTCCCATTCAGGACACAAAGGCCTGATTATATTTTATAACAGAGCTATTATCTATATCTTTTCTTCTTGACAGACAGATTTTCTTCATTCTAACTTAAATTGCTGGTAGCTTTATTTTTTAACCCAGTTTCACCGCGGAGTTGGGTTTTTGTTGATTGGGTTGGTTAGCTTATTTGATTCCATCCGTGTATTTTTTGTTTTTCTTTTTGTTTTGTTTTTTGAGGTGGGGGTAGGATCTTGTAGCCCAAGCTGGCCTCAAATTTGCTGCAAGATAACAGTGACCTTGGACTCCTGAGTGCTGGGATTATAAGTTCATCCCAATACTGATTCCATCCTGTTGTCGTTTCCTTATTCATGTTTTCAGTGAGTCTCCATCCTCTCTGCACTCATTTGTATACAGTGCAAATTTATAACATGTCCGAGATTCCCTGGTGCCTGATGCCTGATATCTGCATGTTACTTCAGTTTTTGCTGTTAATTCCAAATCCAATTTTTCCTGTAATAGTTATGTTTACTTTTTTACTTCCTTATACTTACACACACATTTATATGCAGAGGTTTTTTATACTCGGTGCGATTCCCTTGGAGAAACTATTTTTCTTTGTGAATGATTAATTAGAGATCCCATCTCAGCGTTGAGAGCTCATGTCTATTTCCCCTCTCAATACTGGGACCCAGTCTGGTTTGGACTTGTATGACCCTATACATTTTAAAATCATTTTATACTTTTCAGTTTTATGTATTTGCTATTTCATATTATTTCATATTGCATATGATATACATGAAATTTCTTTAAAATGTAGTCTTTGAAGATTTCATATATGTAAACAATATAATACAGTGTTCACTCCCCTCCTCCTCAAGGACTCCTTTTCCTCCTTTCTTTTTCAACTAGAAAATAATTAATGCTAACATATTTTGTGTTCATGCATGTGAAACTATCCACTGGAGCATGCCACACTGTTATGGTTTGTATATGCTTTTCCCAGGGAGTAGAACTATTAGGAGGTGTGGCCTTGTTGGAGTAGGTGTGTCAATGTGTGTGTGGGCTTAAAACCCTCACCCTGGCTGCCTGGAAGTCAGTCTCCCACTAGCCGCCTTCAGATGAAGAGATAGAACTCTCAGCTCCTCCTGCACCATATCTGCTTGGATGCTGTCATGTTTCTGCCTTGATGACAATGGACTGAACCTCTGAGCCTGTAAGCCAGCCCCAATTAAATGTTATCTTTTATAAAACTTGCATTGGTCATGGTGTCTGTTCACAGCAGTAAAACCCTAACTAAGACACACACCAAAGAAGGATGAGTGTCAACTGCCAATAGCCCTCAGTTGAAACAGGGCCACATGGGTGCCTCCACCATCTCTGTTGGAACTTTGGTGGGCTCAATCTTGTGGAGGTGACTACAGCTCTTCTGTGAGTCCTGTGTGCAGTAGCTATGCCATACCCAGCACAGAGCATTTCCACAGTAAGGCTGTATCTTGCTCTTTTACATTCTCCTGCCCTCTCTAGTGTGATGTTCCATGAGTCTTGCAGGGTGGACATTAGTTGATAAAGATTTCCCATGGTTCAGAGACAATGGTAAGAACATTCTGCTTTTCCAAAGGGCCTGAGTGTGGTTCCCAGCACCCATGTTAGGTTGGTCACAGCTGCCTGTAACTCTGGGTTTCAGGGGACCCAGCATCTTCTGAATTCTGCAGGCACAAAGAGTCAATCACATATTCATACACAGAAACATATTTCAGAATAAATCTTTCAAGATGTCCCATTTAGAGCTGAGCACTTAAATCAGTAAGTGAAGTCTTTACCAGGCTAATTCCATAGACTTTTTTCTTATTTGTGGCTTCTTCACTTGAGCATTGTGTGTTTTTAACTGTATTAGAACTTTGTGTTAATACGTGTTGAATTGCAGTTTCAATATCTGTCAGTTTTTTTTTTTTATGGCTATATTTATCCGTATGTCTGGTGAATTGGAATAAAATCTATCTTATTTGTAGTCTGTCTTTAAGGTGAGAGTTTTGTGATTGTAGGGAATAGCTCATTCCCATTTTTTACTTTCTTTATATCTATATAATGCTCTAGATACATTATGTTTTAGGTCTCTTGTAAACAGCATATAGTAAGATTTGAGTAAGTATATGTGTGTTTCTGTGTGTATACATGCAATCAGGAGACAACTTCAGGTGTCGTTGCTTTTGAGAGAAGGTCTCTCATTGGTTAAGAACTCACCAGGTAGTCTCTGACGATCAGCCAGAGAACCCAGAGAGCCATCACTCTCTGCCTCTTGTGTGCTGGGATTACAAGCATGTGTCACTACACCTGGCCTTTTATTTGGATACTAGTGGTCAAGTTCATGTTCCTGAGCTTGTAGGCAAGTGCTTTATTGGCAGAGCTGTCTACTCAGCCTAGATTTGATTTTATTTTTTCAGTCAACTCTTTGCTGTTTGACAGTATCGTTTATATTTAAATAATTACTGCTGTATTTATATTTGTAAAAAATATCTTTATTATTTTAGCATTTGCTTTCCTTGCCTTTAAAAGTCAATTACTTTGTAGGTAATCATTTATGTAGGTGGTACAACATTTATACTTAGCAAAATCTATACTGATGATTACGATTACCTGCCCCGGTCACCTTCCCTCTCCATTCCTTAAAGTTGATTGACAATCCTGAATCTGTGTATTGTTATCTCTCACTGGGCCTACAAACTTTGTCTCCATATTTTCAATGCTTGCCTAATTTGTATGTGTCTGATATACTATTAATCTCATCTGTTATAGTAGGTAAGACCAAGAACTAGTACCTAAGATGTGTAGAATCTCTGCAGGAAAACTGAATTGAAAACAGATCAATGTAATAGTGTATATAAAATTCCAATCAAGGGAAGAATATGTGTGTCCAGTTAGACTGAGGGATATTAATGAATGTTTCCTAGAAAAACTGATGCTTATTCTAATAGTAGTATGGAAAAATGCTTTTCATTTTCCAGAAGCAGCTGAACTTTTTACTTAATATCAAATTTGCCTGGAAAGGAGTAGTGGTAGGTTCGCTTGGAGCTGCACAGCATAGGTCTTGCGAGCCCAGTTGCTGATTTAGGCTTTTACTTTGTAGACAGCCATTTAAAAATATTTCTGTGAAAGAGTTAGTCCTGCCCACTATCCATCTTAAAACATAGCAATTTATATTAGTGTCCATAAAGACATTTCACTGAGCTATGTCTAATGCTGTTTATTTATATAACTTAAAAAAGTAAAACATCTTGATGTACAATCATTCAACCAAATTTATTGACTTTGTTGTATACTATTTTGAAATAGAGTAATGATGTTTAGAAGATTAGATTGATGCATAATTTCTTATGATAGCCCCCTATTTATTTATTTATTTATTTATTTGGATTTGGTTTTTTCGAGACAGGGTTTCTCTGTATAGCCCTGGCTGTCCTGGAACTCACTCTGTAGAGCAGGCTGGCCTCGAACTCAGAAATCCACCTGCCTCTGCCTCCCAAAGTGCTGGGATTACAGGCATGTGCCACCACCGCCAGGCCAAATTATTTTATTTATTAGTTAATTTTTGATAAGTTTAAAAATTGATGCATGGCTTGGTCATAATAATGGGACTACCTTTAAGTGGCAAAGTGTATGGTAAAATCAGGCATGATATTGCATGAGTAAAACTAGGACTCAGGAGTTTCAGGTTGCTCTGTCTATGTAGTGAGTTCCAGTGCATAGTGAGACTCTGTTTCAAGCTAATATATTAACATTTTTTTCTTATAACTTAAAAGGCAGTCTTAGAATAATTTTTTTCATCTCAAGCAATTATTTTTTAATTTCCTTTACAATTCTACTTATTACATTTATTTATGTCGTGTATACAAACTTAGGAGGGTGCGTGTGTGGAGGTCAGAGGACAACTTCTGAGAGCTGTGTTCTCTTTCTATCATGTGGGTAGATCCTAGGCATTGATCATAGAGAGGTCATCAAGCTGATGCAATGACCTTATACTCGTTGAATTATCTCACCAACCCACAGAGAATATTAATGAAGACTTTTTGTAAACACAATTTTGAAATATTAACAAATACACTGGAAACAATTTGTTTTCTGATGTTGTGACTTATCAGTAATCTATAAAGGCAAAACGAGAAAGTAGCAAGTAGGAAAGCGATCAGAGTCCACATACCCTCACTTGCTTTGTGTGTGTGTGTGTGTGTGTGTGTGTGTGTGTGTGTGCGCGCGTGCGCGCGCACACACTCTTCATAATAACTGCAACACATCTGTGTTAAGTCTGCAGCATAACCATACCAATAATTAATAGCCACCACGTCAGCCCTGCAGTACGCAATCTGGGGCTCTGGCTCACCTGTTTTTTCCTGTGCTCCTGTGGTCCTTCAGACTGAAGAGAGTATATGCTATTTCTTTAACTTTACATATAGTAAATATTTCAGTGTCATAATTGACTAGCAGTAATAGACAAGGATTTAATATACTGCATCTCTACCAAAACATAATAAAATTTTAAATATAAATATTTATATTTATGTTTCTAAAGACAAAGAACTTTATTACATCATCAGGCAAATCATATTGTTGTTAGACAGCCCTAACAACCAGGAATTCATCTCGTGATACAACTTGTATCTCCACCATCTTGTATCCACTAATTCTCTGGCCTATGTGGAAACAGGAAGAGGACAGCTTTCATTTCATTTAAAGGCAAATGTTTAGACAGGGATCACTTCTCCCCTCATCCCAGGCTAAACACCATGCGCTGTTTTACAAACAACACATTCCTGTTCTCTCTTCAGCAGAGGGCTTTGTACTTTCTATATACTTTAGTTCTTTTTAAAATATGCTTTTATGGTAATTATGCTCTAGATCTGTGTGATTTGGGGTTTTTATACAACCTTTGTATCACCTATGTAAAAAGGGAAGTGGAAAAAAAGTTTTTAAAACTATACTTTAGATTTTATTATTATAACCTTAGTGGAGTTTATTTTCTACAGTAACTGTGGCCAGTTAATAGTTATTAAATATTTACTGTGCACCGCACCCTTCTCAGGTCATTATACATAGCTCATTTAATCTTCACAATAATCTTTGCAGCACATGCTGTTTTCATTACAGATGAGGAACATGAGACACAGCCATTCAGTAACTTTCCTGTGTTAGTGTTTGAGCTGGATCTCAGTATTAAAGTAATGCACATCTAAGTGCTCTTATTTTCTTTCCTTTGAGACAGGGTTTCTTTCTCTGGGTATCCCCTGGTTGTCCTGAAACTTGCTCTGTAGACCAGGCAACTCAGAGATCTGCCTGCCTCTGCCTCCTGCGGGCTGGGACTAAAGGTATGTGTGCCCACAAACTGGGCATGGTGGTTCACACTTTTAATTCTAGCAAAACAGGAAGCAGAGGCAAACAGATCTCTGTGAGTTTAAGGCCAGTCTTGAATAGTGAGTTTCAAAACAGCCCGGGCTTTTAGGGGGAAACCCTGTCTGTGAAAAGTGTATGTATGCCCTCATACCTAGCTAGCACTCTCAGCCCTGTACTCCATATGGTCAATAATTCCTGTGAGCTAACCTGAAAATCTAGGTGCATTTTATATCATCTTTCTATAAGACTGTGTCATGTATAAAATGATTTTGGTTAATTCAGTTAAATTAGCAATCTTTCCTGAAGTGAATTCTAGCTAATAACTTGGTGGCCTTGTCTGAGTCTTGAAATAGATAATATCTGTCTAAAGGGTTACTTAAGAATGTAACATACTGCCGGGTGTGGTGGTGCACGCCTGTAATCCCAGCACTTGGGAGGCAGAGGCAGGCGGATTTCTGAGTTTGAGGCCAGCCTGGTCAACAGAGTGAGTTCCAGGACAGCCAGGACTACCCAGAGAAACCCTGTCTTGAGAGTAAAAAAAAAAAAAAAAAAAAGAATGTAACATACTCATGTGACACATGATTATACTGTTGTGTTCTTAAATATTCATAAATATACAGATTTTGGTATAGTTACACATAATATAGTACAGCAATTAGTAAGGTAGTGGTCAAAACAGAACTGATTAGGTTCAAATCTGGTTTTGCCACTTTATAACAGTATGACATGGGACATGTTTCTTAATCGCTTTGTGTCCTCGTATTCTTATTTGTAATATGAGTGTGATAGTTCAGGGCTGCTTATGAAGGTTGACGTTGCTGCTTGTTTAGCATTTCTACTTATTACACTTGGTATTTGGATGATTTGGGGTGTAGGTGCTGGCAAGCATGTGGCAGTATGCATGTGGAGGTCAGAGGACAGATGGCATGCATGTGGAGGTCAGAGGACAGACGGCTTGTAGGATTCAGTACTCTCCTCCCTCATGCAGCTCTTAGGGATAAACGCAGACATCAGCTGTCACAGGATCTTAGTCTCCATATTCTCAGATTGTAAAATCGTTTTCATTAGTTCTTGTATCTAGTAAATTGTATTTAAATGTTTGGGGTTTTTGTGTTTTCTGAGGCAGGGTCTTGCTCTGCAGTCCAAGCCGGCCTTGAACTTATTGTTTCCATCTCCTAATAGTCACAGGTGTGACTTACCATGTCTGGCTTATTTGTTTGCCCTGGATATGTAAGAAACCAATGACCTTTGATATGAACATTTAGAGACAGTGTCAAATTATTAGAAGTCCAACAAAGTCACTTTTAAAGTCATTTGTATTTTATTTTTAATTTAAATATAAGCAACAGTATTCTGTACATGGTAGACATAAATGTTTGGTCTCTTTATCCCTAACCTATCACAATTTGATATCAATGAATATCCTTGAACAATTCTATTATAGTTAAGTCTCTTGCAGTATAAAAAGGGTGTGAACATTTTTTTATTGAATATATTCTTCATTTACATTTCAAATGTTGTATTAGTCTGGGTTCTCTAGAGTCACAGATCGTATGGGCAGTCTCTATGTAGTTAGGGAATTTGTCGATGACTTACAGTCTGTAGTCCAACTCCCCAACAGTAGACAGCAGCAGCTGTGGATGGAAGTCCAAGGATCTTGCAGTTGCTCAGTCCCACGAAGCAAGCCGGCAAGGAAGAAGCCGTCTTCCTTCTTTCAATGTCCTTATATATGTCTCCAGTAGAAGGTGTAGCCCAGATTAAAGGTGTATGTATCCATGCCTTTAATCCCAGGTGATCTTGAACTGGAATCCATGCTTTAAGATCTCCATGCTAAGTCCAGGTCAGAAACTTATATCTCTGAGCCTCCAGATTAGGATCATAGGTGAGCCTTCCAATTCTAGATTGTAGTTCATTCCACATATAGTCAAGTTGACAACCAGGAATAGCCACTACAAATGTTATACCCCTTCCCGGTTTCCCCCCCTCCCCGAAAACCCCCAACTCATCCTCCCACCCTCTGCCTCCAAGAATATGCTCCTCCACCCAACCCACTCCCACCTCCCCCACTCCATTTCCCCACACTGGGGCCTCTATTAAGCCTTCACAGGACCAAGGACCTCTCCTCCCTTTGATGCCCGACAAGGCATTCCTCTGTCACTCTTTGGCTGGAACCATGTGTACCCCTTGGTTGATGGCTTAGTCTCTGGGAGCCCTGGGGCATCTGGTTGGCTGACATTGTCGTTCTACCCATGAGGCTGCAAAGCCCCACCCCAGCTCCTCCAGTCCGCCCTCCAACTCCTCCAATGTAAACCTCGCACTCAGTCCAATGGTTGGCTGCTAGTATTCGCCTCTGTATCTGTAAGGCTCTTACAGGGCCCCTCCAAAAGACAACCACAACAGGCTCCTTTCGGTTCACACTTCTTGTCATCCATAGTAGATTTGGGGTTTAGTGACTGTTTATAGGATGAATCCCCAGGTAGAACAGTCTCTGGGTGACCTTTCCTTCAGTCTCTGCTCCACACTTTGTCTCCATAGTTGTTCCTGTGAATATTTTGTTCCCCTTTCTCGGAGGAATCAAGACATCACCCCCTCCCCCACTTTGGTCTTCTTTCTTGAGCTTCCTGTGGTCTGTGAATTGTAACATGTTTATTTTGAGCTTTGGGGCTAATAGTGGGTGTGAATATTTTTATGCTTAATTCATGAGTACTTAATGTTAGTACATTGTAAAACTCATACTAAGTTCTGTTTTGCAGAGAATTCCCAGGGTAGAAAATATGTAATATTTGGATATTTTATTCTCATCAATAATGTGACAAGGGAGAATTTACTGAATAGAGGAGTTAGCTTGTGTAATGATATAGTTTAAGTGTAGTAGTATTTGAAAAACTTGGCAAACTCATCTTACCACAGACTGGTTCCAAATTCACCAAATATCCCACAACTGGCCTTCATCATGTAACGGTCCTTTGGACTCAGCCTCCTGTGTAGGGATTGTACTATGTCAGGCCCCAAGTGGTCACTTCAGTAGGGAGTAAGCTGAATAAGGTAGTTCCTTTGTTTGAGTTGGTTGATTCTTTATTATCTATAAGCATAAGGAGATTTCATTTAAGTGACTTGAAACTCATTTCAAGCTCTTGTTATTCTTTGAATATATTAACTTATACATTGTTTTCATTGATAATTTTTATTAATGTATATCAATTGTATAATATAATGTGTTTTATTGTGCCATTTTCACACATGCAGATAACATTTTAGTCCTATTCACCCTGACATCCCAGTTTTAAGCAACACTTGATTCTAGTAACAATCACGTGATATTTTATACACAGATTGTCCGAGGACTCCAGATACTCCAAATAGTGACTCCCGTAATTCTACTAGCAACAATAGATTGATGGCCTTACAGAAACAACTGGATATAGAACTTAAAGTAAAGCAAGGTGCAGAGAACATGATTCAGATGTACTCAAATGGCTCTTCAAAGGTAAGGAAATCATCCCTAGTGTTTGTTTGTTCTGTATAGATGAGTTTGCCTACACCCTAAAATTCCATTTGTTGTCCCAGGATCAGAAATAGCAGTAACTTAACTGTCATTGTCAGCCTTTCAGAGTGCTGGATGTGGTTCGTCTGGCAGTCCAAGCCCCCTGACAATGTCAGCAGGTGACTGCTGCTCCACAGCTCTCTGCTGTACTAGGAGGCCTTCCCAGTCCAGGGCAGGCTCCACTTTCACATGGTTATGGTTTCGGTTATTAAGTGTAGAGTTTTGGTGATCCTGAGACAATTTTAGCTGCAAAGTTGGAAAATATAGTCAAAAAAATAGAAATGTTTTTAAAATAATAGTATAAAAATTGTGTATTCTCTCAAAACCTACTTAATGGGTAAGGAGCATTTGTAACTTTTCTCTAAACCTAAAATTACACCAAAACAAAAAGATTATTTACAAAAAACATCTAGGCTAAAATGGGTTTTCCGACCAAGCCGGCTCTGGGAAAGGGCAAGTTAAAGCTGACATTCTGGCGTTGCTTGTGCAACTGGCTTACCATTGTACGTTCTTGAGACTGTTACTGTACCTATCATTTGCAGTCAGTGTTGAGGGAACAGTTCATGAGAACATGTACTTGCAGATATACTGTGGTAAGGGTATCAAAATGTTAGCAACTTCTGAGCCATAATTCAACATAAGATTCCATTGATTTTATGATTCTGAAAATCTGATGTGTACATATTATAAACTCTCCTGTCTAATCTCAAGTTATTCTAAGCATTCTTATCTCTGAACATCAGTGTTTCTTCCTTTTCCAAACTTAGGTGGTGCGTGTGTTATTTTTGTGTATGGTGTGTATGTGTTCAGACATGCATGTCACAGCCTGATGGTGGGAGTCACAAGACTACTGTAGGAATTAGCTCTTAGCCTCCACCATGGGAATTTCAGGGGTCAAACTCAGATCATCAGGTTTTGGCAGCAGGTATCCTTACACACCAAACCCTCTCTCTGCCCCAGTATTTTTATTTGTATGTTTTTGTGTATATACATGTATATATAACATATGGATATATACATGTGCATGTATATATACATATATGTATCCATATATTAGATATTAAAACTTCAAAATAAAAGCTCTATGCTATTTATTTTTGTTCTAATTTGAAAAGAATGTAAAGCAAGAGGGAAAGGATCATTTTTTAATGTCTTGCTGCCCTTGCTTCCAACAAACAAAGAATATGTGTATAATAAGTAAGGTTTTAAGTTTAATTATGAAAATTAGCTAGATTAACAACATTTAAAAAAACTTAGTGGAGTATGCTTCTAATGCTCGACAGATAGCTCATCGGGGACAGGACCCCATGAGCATTTTAGTCATGCCTGTCTATTGACAGGCCTATCTTGTTAGAGCTACCAAACCTTATAAGGATCTATGTTTACAGAGGCTGTGTCTTGCCTCAAAGATGACAATTCATGTCTGTCTTCTGGTTATTACATTTCTGTACACCCCATTTTCCATAGTGTTCCTTGGTGATATAGATGTCTTGGTTAGGAATAAGCACTCAACTGCCACTTGCTCTCGGCATTTTTAGGAACCACAGATCTCTGCATTTACCAAGTCTTCTCTTATTAATGCTTTATTGATACAGTGTCTCACTATCTGCACAGGCTGCCTCAGATCCACAATCCTCCTATCCAAGTACTGGGTTATAGACATTTTCTAATGTGTCTAGCTTGGTTTTATTCTTGGCCTTTACTATAGGAAAGCTTTTTATTTTTATCAAAGGTTGTTATGAAATTTTCTACTACATGATAGCAAGCATTTTAAAATTAAATTGAGCCAGTTAGTGCTTTCTGTCATAAGATTTTTTTAAAATCTCAGGTTGATGGATTAATTTGAGGGGGTTTAAGACCCCTTTAAAGTTAAAGTGTGGATCAAAGGACCATCAGTTCCATTGTATTATACTAGTTGTCTTTGAGACCTGTAAGACTAAGGACGAACTGATATAAATTTAAGTGTTATGAACATACTAAAATCAAAGAAGTACATGGATAAATTATAAAAAACTGTAGGTCCAAACTAAACAGATCTGTGAGCATAGTGCTAAGACAGATATTTAATATTCCAGTAGCTTTTGAATTTTAATTAGGAAATCACTTTATTAATGGTACTTAGAAGACCAAAGCCTATTAGCAGCTGCTATAGTCTCCAAGACCGTCTTAACATGTTTCTTCTGTCTAGACATGATCTTAACTGTTAACTTCTCAAAAGATCAAAATACATTTTTATGAGATTAGAGATGAAATTGAGTTGAAATTATGTAGAGCATTGAGAGGATCTAGTTTAATACTCATGGTAGGTTCTGGGATATAAGCTTTCAGAAAACCTGTCTTAAAAAAAGAAATAGCATGTATGAATAATTAGAAATAATAATAGTGGCTTGTGCAAGTGACTGCAAACCTGAAGAAGATTCACTGAAGTGCCATAACAAATCACTTATGTCTTTAGAATTTGAAAAACAATTTGATACTTAAAAACTAAATTCAGCAAAGCTTGGTAGCCCATGCCTATAATTCCAACACTTAGGACACTGAGACAGGAAGAGCATTACTATAATGCCAGCACCAGCAGTGTAATGAAACTTTCTCTACAAACAAAGAGTAACTACTGTGTCTATGGTGGTGTGTGTGAGCAGCCTGGTTAAGGCACTGGGGTGGTCATTAGGGGTATAACACAAGTTAGCTAATTTAATTGAGAGTGAATAGATTTTGCTTTGTGTGTATGATTTACACATGTATGTCCAAGTGCATATGCAAGTGCAGGTGTGTACGTGAGGAGGCCAGTCGTTTAAGTGGTCTGCTTTTACAGGGTCGGATTAAATGACTCCTTATGTCTTGAAGCAGCAACGAAAATAAAGGAGATAGAATCAAGCTATTGGTTTAGAAAGTAAGCTACAAACATGATAGAAAAGTTAAGATATTAATGGGTTCAGTTATTTCATAGTTGTATATTTGTACGATATATGTTATCCAAACATGACTTCACCAAAACAATATTTTAAAATTTTACTTATTAATTCATCTATCCATCTATCTATCTATCTGAGGCAGTTTCCCACTATGCAGCTATGGGTGGCTGGAACTTGCTGTGTTGTCTAGGCCTTGAACTCACACAGATCTGTTTGTCTTATGTTCTAAGTGCTGGGATTAAAGGCATGCACCACCATGATTTGTCAAATGTTTTTTTTTTTTACGTACAGAACTTCTCCAGCCTTGATATGAGGGCTTTTGCCTTGTCTTATTGCATCTTGTTTTGTTGTATTCAGTTGTTGGGTTGTTGTCTCTTGGAGGCATCCTCTTTTCTGAATGGAAACTGAGAGAGAGGATCTGGAAGAGAGGGGAGGTAGCCTTTGGGAGTTAGGAGTGTAGGGAGGGGAGACTGTTCAGGAAGCTTTGTGTGAGAGAAGAATTCTCTTCTCTTCTCTTCTCTTCTCTTCTCTTCTCTCTCTTCTCTCTTCTCTCTTCTCTCTTCTCTCGTCTCTCTTCTCTCTTCTCTCTCTTCTCTCTTCTCTCTTCTCTCTCTCTCTCTCTCTCTCTCTCTCTCTCTCTCTCTCTCTCTCTCAACATTTTATTTATTTACTTATTTACTTTACATTTCCCTGTCTCCCTCTGGTCAGAATCCTCCCCATTCTCCACCCTTCTCCTCCCCCTGAGTATTCACCCACACCAGCACATCAAGTCTCTGTGAAACTAGGCATGTCCTCTCCCTCTGAGGCGAGACAAGGCAACACAGCTAGAAGAACAGGCAACAACTTTTGGGATAGGCCCCGCTTCAGTTGTTTGGAACCCACATGAAGTCCAAGCTGCACCTCTGCTACATATGTATGGGAAGGCCTAGGTACAACCCATGTATGTTCTTTGGTTTGTGGTTAAGTCTCTGAGAGCCTCAAGAGTTCTCAAGTTAGTTGATGTGGTCGGTCTTCCTGTGCAAGCTGCAATCCTTCCTCCTTTTGACAGGAATCTATTTTCAATAAAAGAAAAAAAGAGCAACGTGTAAGTTAAATATAAAATATATAGTTATTTTTGCTTATAATTATAAAATATATATTCAGAATAATTATCAAGCATTGTAAAGTGCTTATTATTAGAATTCATTTTAATTAGCCTATTAGGTTAAACCATAAGAAGTCTTTTTTTTTTTAAGTTCAAAATGTTCAAAATAAGTTAAATATTAGCATTTTCTATAGCAAACCCTAATAAATATGAAAATCTTCCCAAAGGCTTTATCAATATAAAAGTCAGCAGTTCTCAAGTATGTAAACTAGCCTGTATGCCCTGAGGCAACTTTACCCATTGCTTTCTACATACTTAGATACTCAATAAAAATCCATTGAATTTCTAAAAGCACAAAACTGACAATAAAAATTTATTAAATACTGGGATGCCTAAAACTGGTATGTAGTAACTGTACACTCCTAAAGATGGTATAGGTGGTGTCCAAAGTTAGTTTTCAAAGGCTCTGTACACTGTGACATTTGTATAGCTCTTCTAAAAGCAATCTGGGCAGGAAGTTCATTTGGTTTTAAAATGAAGTATAAGTGTTTTCCTGTGCATTGTATTAAAATAGTTAACAGAACCTCTGGACTGAGAACATAGGTTGGTTGGTACAATGCTTGCGGGGGCATGCACACAATCCTCTTTCAGTCCCTAGCACTGCATAAACCAGGCATGTTGGAGACAAGATTAGAGACTCAAGGCCATCCTCAGTTACATAATGAGTCTGATGTCAGCCTTGGATAGATAAGAAGCTGTCTCACGTGGGGTGAGAGGGAGAAGGGAGGTAGAGAGAAAATAAACTATTATCACAGTGATAAAATAATGAAGGTAATGGCTTTATTGAAAAGCATAGTATTACATAGTTTTCTTACTCGTGATAATTTTGCATTTAAAGTTGAGATAGTGAACCATTCTTTTGTTGCCCTAAAATATTTTTAACTGTAATTACGTAGTGGGCGGTATAATTTTAGTATTATCTAATGCTGATGCTCTGTATTCAGAGAGCAGTATCTCCATTTACAGTCTGGAAGAAACGAACAGCTTTCAGAAAGTAGTTATTTTCACACATGAGACAGTTTGATTCATGTCAGATTAAATTATGAGTTTCAGAGCAAACATGTTCTTAACACTCAAGAAGCAAAAGAAAAGGAAAAATGTTTTCCCTGTTTCATGTTCTTTTGTCTAAGGGAACACAAATATGTCTGATTAGTATTTGCCTATGCATTTGACACTCTCTGAACTTGTAACTCAAATTTAAAGATTTACATTCATTGTTTTAATTATATGGATATGTATGTGGGCGTACGCATGAGAGTCCAGGAGCCCACAGAGGCATGAGCGAGGTAGTGGGGGCCCCAGAACTAGAGGGAGCTGCCCAGCATGGTGCTGGGCACTACTCTGGTGCCCTGTGAAAGGAGCATGCTCTTAACTGCTGCGCAGTCTCTCCAGTCATAAACTTAAAATGTTTGAAGTTTCATTGCTAAGGTAAACATTAGATACTGTGCTTCTGATTTTAAGAATTATTGTTCATACAAAAGGAACATTTAACTTCTTTGGTTTAAAACAGTCATAAGGAAAATAGAAATTTTGAATTTTTAAAAATATTACTAATATTCCAAGAGTGTCCACTACCTGATGAATGGACAAGTTGTATGATACACATGCAACATGCAATGAAATAATACTATGCTACCTTTAAAAGGAAGATTCTGGAGACTCTCTCAGCAGGTGAAAGTGCTCGCTGTTCAACCGTGCTCTGAATACAGTGTCAGGATCCCATGCTAGCAAGAGATCCACTTCTTAAAAGTTGTCCTAAGACCACTACATGCATGCCTATATACACACACCACCACCACCACCACCACCAACAACAACAACAACAATATATTTTGATTTTTCATTTGGCATGGCGATGTACACTTTTATTCCCAGCACTTGAGAGGCAGAGGCAGGTGGATCTCTGAGTTTGAAGCCACCCTGATCTACAGAGTAAGTTCCAGGGCAGCTAGGTCTACACAGAGAAGCTCTATCTCAAGAAACCAAATTAAATAAATAATTTTTAATTTTAAATGGTGACTTTTTTTTTTTTTTTTTTTTTTTTTTGGTTGTTTTCGAGACAGGGTTTCTCTGTGTAGCTCTGGCTGTCCTGGAACTCACTTTGTAGACCAGGCTGGCCTTGAACTCAGAAATCCACCTGCCTCTGCCTCCCAAGTGCTGGGATTAAAGGCGTGCGCCACCACCGTCCAGTGACATTTTTATATTTGTAACAATATACCTAAACTTGGCTTCATGCCAAATGAAATTTGCCAGGCTCAGAAAGAAAAATGCTGTATGATTTCATTTGTATGTGGACCCTTGAAAAGAAAGTTGAATAAATAGAATCCTTGTACTAGGGCAAGGTGAAGGGAGAAATGGGAATAAGTGGGTTCCAGGCTACAAGTTTTTAGGGCAAATGAATAGGTCTATAGAGATTTCCAATATAGCTTGAAAACTAGTTAATATTACATTTTGTACGACTGGGTTTAGCTCAATGCTGAATAAGACTCAACATCACAGAATTAACAAAAGTGTGTACTGAAAAATTTGTTAGAGGTGTAACTTTTAGGTTCCTTTAGGACACATATACACTAAAAGCATACATAGAAGAGGATTATGGATATATTACTCTGCTTATAGTAGTCATTTTGGTATATTTATATATGAATCAAATATTTTGTACCGATCAAATATATACATAGCCGGAGATGTAGCTGAGTGAATGGTAGAATACTGACCAATTATGGATAAGACTCTGTATTCAATCCCCAGCAAAGTGATCAGTCAGTCAATCAACCAGTAAGATTCATAAGTGTGTGTGTGTGTGTGTGTGTGTGTGTGTGTGTGTGTGTGTGTAAGATTATTCATTAGAAGCTGGACATGGTGGCACATATCTTTAATTCCATTACTTCGGGAGGCATCAACTGGTGAGTTTCTGTTCCAGGCCGACGAAGGCTCCATAGTAAGTCTTTATCTCATAAAACCAAACATTATTGTTAGATTGTGCATAGTTCTTTTAACCCTTTCAATTACTAGGGTAGCAATTGATCTTTTCAGAATATAAGAGTTATCCTTTTCTCTGCTTTCCTTTTCATTTGGATAGGATCGGAAACTCCATGGTACAGCCCAGCAACTGCTCCAGGATAGCAGGACAAAAATAGAAGTCATCCGAATGCAGATTCTTCAGGCTGTCCAGACCAACGAGCTGGCTTTTGATAATGGTGATGCAGTACACTTAAATTGTGTTGTCTTTTACAAGCATAGGGTGCTAAATAAATGTCATTGCAAAAGAGGCAGCTGGGGCTAGAGAATCAGCTCACCAGTTAAAAGCACTGGTTTCTCTTGCAGAGAACCTGGGTTTGATTCCCAGCACATACCATCTCATAACCATCTCTAGATCCAGTCCCAGGGATTCAAGACCCTTTCTGCCTGTGTGGACACCATTCATGCATATGGTGCAAATACATATATGCAAGCAAAAAAAAAAAAAAAAAAACATGCACATAAAATTGAAAAATAAATCTTTAAAAACATAAAACAAAACTTGTAAAAAGGGAAAAGAGGCAAATTACTCAGGGTTAAAGAGGAAGAAAAGTTTCAATTTGAGAGGTTGGTTTTGTTTCCTTTTACCTGGGATGGTTGCTTTCAGCTATCTGCCCTTTGTTTTTTGTATGTAGAACATATTCTTCATTTCAGAATGCTTTAGGATGTGGGTTGCTATTTAAAAGTATTTTCTTTGTTTAGCATTTTTCTTCCTTTTTTTTTTTTTTTTATTCCAATGGGACTCTTGAGCTAGTTGTTAAAAGTAGAGCCAGGAGAGCTGGGCGGTGGTGGCGCACGCCTTTAATCCCAGCACTTGGGAGGCAGAGACAGGCGGATTTCTGAGTTCGAGGCCAGCCTGGTCTACAGAGTGAGTTCCAGGACAGCCGGAACTACATAGAGAAACCCTGTCTCGAAAAACCAAAAAAAAAAAAAAAAAAAAGTAGAGCCAGAAATTACAATTGTCTTTCAGTATCTTCAGATTGGTTTCAAGTCCCCAGTGTATCCACCCAACTCTGTGGATCCTCAGGTCACAGTGGAATAAATCATGGTATCTGCAGAGAGTATCTGTGCATCCTCTCATATCCTTTTAAGTCATCTGTGGATTGCTTATCATAACTAGTGCAATGTAAATATGATGTGAATAGTTGTACTGAATGAAGCTGGGCGTGGTGGCGCACACCTGTAATCCCAGCATTTGGGAGGCAGAGACAGGCGGATTTCTGACTTCGAGGCCAGCCTGGTCTACAGAGTGAGTTCCAGGACAGCCAAGGCTACACAGAGAAACCCTGTCTTGAAAAGCAAAAAAAAAAAAAAAGAATAATTGTACTGTTTAGGAAATAGTGACCAGAGCAAAAGTCTTACATTACCAATCCAGACTGGGGTTTTCCCTCAAACATTTTGTCCCAGGGCTGGTTTAGTCCCTCCTATGGAGCTTCCTAGTGTGGAAATGTACTGTGTTTCCATCTCATAAGGTTCTGTATAGCAATGTCTTCAGGTCTAAAGCCTTTGACAGATGTGTGATTTAGATATATAATGGCTGGCTAAAACAACATTCTGTATCTCAGCCCTTTATTTCTTAGTACTATTGTGCTTATTGAGTTAACTAAGTTCATGTCAATAATTCATTTCTTTCTCCTGATTTTTTGAATCGCTAGATTAAAATGATTCAATTAATAAGTACATTTTCTTTCTTTTTCCTCCTAGCAAAACCTGTGATAAGCCCTCTTGAGCTTCGGATGGAAGAATTAAGACATCATTTTAGGATAGAATTTGCAGTAGCCGAAGGTGCAAAGAATGTCATGAAATTACTTGGCTCAGGAAAAGTAACAGACAGAAAAGCACTTTCAGAAGTAATTTTAAAAACAATTTTTAGCTGTTGAATATGTTATTTGAAGACTAGCTTGGCTTAAATGACAACAATATCTCTTTCCCTAACCAAGGCACAAGCAAGATTTAATGAATCAAGTCAGAAGTTGGACCTTTTAAAGTATTCACTAGAGCAAAGGTTGAATGAACTCCCCAAGAATCACCCCAAAAGCAGTGTTGTCATCGAGGAGCTTTCGCTTGTCGCGTCGCCAACCCTGAGTCCACGGCAGAGCATGCTGTCCACACAGAACCAGTACAGCACACTGTCCAAGCCAGCGGCGCTGACCGGTGCGTAGCACAGAGCTCGTGCTTTTGTTTATATCAGAGTATGGAGCAGTAGTTGTGTACAGCTCTCTCCTTCAATTATAGTTTCCGTTCATATAGTAAACTTTATTATTTGCTGGTACTGATGGCACAGCATGTAAACGTAGCTATGTGGGATACTGAAGCAGTAAGTTACAAGTTCAAGGCTTGCCTGGACAGCTTACTAAGACGCTGTCTAAAAATAAAAATTAAGTGGTGCGAACGTAACTCAGTAGAAAAGTGCTTGCTTAACATACACAAGGGTTCAAGTTCTGAAAGAAAGCTTATTCTAAGAGGCTCGTAATATAATGTACAGCCATTATTACCACTGTCAAGTTCAAGAACATTTTCATCATGCCTAAAGAAAAACAGTGTTCATTCAATGCCACTCTTCTTCCTAGGTCCCAGCACACTTGGGTTCTTGTCTTCATGCATTTGTCTTTTCTAGAGATTTCATGAAAATGGGATTATACACCCTGTAAAGGCCTTCCCTATCTGTTTTATTTTAGCAAGCACACTTATTCATCTTTTGACTGAATGATGTCCATGTTATTTCATAGCATGTTCTGTTTTTTCATTTGTAAGGATACTTAGGTTCTTTTTTTAACCAGCAGGATATTGTGAATAATACCTCTGTAAACATTTCTTTTTTGAACACCTGTTTTCAATCTAGAAGGACACATCTAGGAATGCACTTGCTAGGTCATAAGATTCTTTTATATTGAAAATTTGAACAGTCATCAAACTTTGACAGGTGTTATGCAATTTAACATTCTCCAAAACAATGCTTGTTGAGTTCTTTGTATCCTCATAAGCACTTGTCATTTCCTTTGCTGTTGTTGGTTTTCAAATTATTATAGCTATGCTAATAGGGCCATTCTTGAAAGTGAGCTAGAGATTCCTGGCTGGTTTTCTGGAGCTGTCTCTATTTCTTCTTTCAGTTCTGTATGTGTTTGTTTCACAGTTTTTGGCTCTGTTGTATCTATGCATATAATCGTTATATCTTCCTCATGAATTGACTTCTTTGTCTTTTAAAAAAATACTGATGACAAGTCTGACTTAGCCGATATTAAGTAAGACATCATCAGACTGCCCTGTGGTTACTATGTGAAGCAAATATCCTATTTGGATATAATATGAATCTTTGTGATAAGATGGAATTTGATCATTTTAATACCTTATGTCAGTGTCTTATAACTATAGTTTTAACCATTTATATTTACAATAACTGCCAATAATATATAATAAATTCTAATGCTAATTATTGGAAATTATGTTAAATTTTATAAGCTTATTCTATATCCTTGCCTTTACTTTAGACATACAATTATAAGACAGTTTCTAGATCATCTGTACTTCTGACAGATGACTGCAAATTCTCAGAGCCTTAGGCTCCATTCTCTGAGACACTTCACCAAACTCATGGAGGACTATATGTACCATTACAGCTTTATTATAAAGGATACAAATTAGATTCAGCCAAATATCACATGTTTTCTCTTGTATGGGGAGCATAGACTTAAGAGTATGTTGTATGTAAGAGATAAAACTAAAAAAGAGGATCATGAGAATGGATGAAGAGCTCTTAAAAGAGGGTAGAAAGGGGGAGGAATGAAAGCTATGTAGTAAAGCAGAAGAGGGGAGTGAAGGTCCAGGAAGCACGGGGGGGGGGGGGGGGGGGGGCGCGAGCGTGCAGCACAGCGACACACATGCGTGAGAATGTGGGAATGAAGCTCATTAGTATGCTAACCTAAAAAAATTAATTCAAAGGGGTTGGGGGAGAGGGAGTAGGATGAGCCAAAGGCAAAATGCAAGACCTTGGCAGGTCTTAAACATGGCACTCTCTGGCTCTTAGGGTCAGTGCCTTTCACCACTTAGGCAGGTCTCTTGAGCTTTAGATGTCCTCATGTTTATTGGGACTTTTATTATGTGGGTGTGACTGAATGAATCATTCCCATGTGAGGGAAGTTGCCCTGCATAGGAGGTCAGGGCATGAGTCTCAGATGACTCAATGTCCCAACCCCTAATGTTATGATTAGTCTTTCTAAGAATGTCTTCCTCCCTCATGAAGCTGTCTAGAGACCTACTGTGTGACACCTTGTTAGCATAAACTCCAATGTGGTCTAAGGCACCAACTTGAATAACAGAGATGTCTGTACTGACAAAGGTTCAAAGGGGCTAGATCTCCCTCCCATAAACTAAGGGTAAAAACCTCTTGGATACAACAGGGGCACTTACTAAAGAATGAGACCAGCCTGTGCAAATATGAGACCCCTGTTTCAGACCATAAATGAAAGTCTGTGAGATGATTTATTTTACAAGATGTCCTCTGAGCACATGCATACATACATGTACACACAATCATACAGTCCGTCAGTTAATGTAATTTAAAAATTTTTTAAACAAAACATTTGCCTCTCCCATTTTGCTGTTTGGTCTACAAATATTTTTCCTATGATATGAACTCTGTAGATTTTTCTAATCTTATCCTCTCATTTGTCTTTTAATTAGTTTTAGTTAATAACCTGGTGTTCTTAGAAACATTATAATAGGCACATACAGCATTTGTACAAGTAGTAGAACAGATTCTTCATAAGCCCAATTTCTGTGTACTCATCATTTCCCTACTATCAACATCTTAAACTACACCGGCACAGATGTGTTTAGATTTATAGTTTCCCCGTCTTTTTCTCATTTGTGTTTTAGGGGTGTAGTGTTTTGATGCATTCACTCAGTATCCCAAGATGGCACTTATAGTAATACTTTTGCATAGTAGAGTTATGGCATGAATCATAGAGTTTTTTAATTGGTGAGCCTGCGCTGACACATCATTATCTGAGGTTCACAGTATATAATAGCTCACTCTGTGTGGACATCTTCCCAGTGTTAGATGATGATGGAGATCTGCTTTTATATTTCCCTTCTGTATCTTGTCAGTCCATCTTGTCTCTAATCTACAAGCCTGGCAGGCAGCCCCTCACCTTTTTCTCTTTTTTTTTCTAATGATTTTGTTCCTTTCCCTTCCCCCGGGTTCTGGGACTATAGATAATTTACCACCACTCCCAGCTCTTACAGGTGGTTTTTTTTCCAGGATGTCATACTTTTTTTTCCCCCTTTCCCAAGACAGGGTTTCTCTGTGTAGCTCCCGCTGTCCTGGAACTCACTCTGTAGACCAGGCTGGCCTCGAACTCAGAAATCCGCCTGCCTCTGCCTCCCAAGTGCTGGGATTAAAGGCGTGCGCCACCACTGCCCGGCTCAGGATGTCATACTTTGAGTTATGAAATGTGTAGCCTTTTTAGAGGTGCATTGATGTGTGTGCATGAGTTCTTGTGTGTATGTGCACACACTCCTATGTATATGAATGTGAGTGCGTGCATGCGTACATGTCTTTAATATCCTACAGAAACTGCTCTATACAGGTGCAATTTCCCCTTCTTTCTGCTGTTTTACATTATGTCTGTGCACATGATTTGCTTATTAAGAGGTTACGATGTTTTTAGGTATTTGTCTTAAATCACAAGCGAAATTTCAGAAGGAATTATAAACCAGAAACTCCTGGTATTTACCTTAGTATTTGCTGTGTGTGTCATTTGTGTCACCTGTTCACTGCTGTTGTCCTTGGTTCTTTTAGCTTGAGTCTTTTCACAGAAATGTAAACAATTTTCCTTAATTTTTCTTCCTAGCAGGTTTCATGGTGAATACTGCTTTAGATTTTGTTTTTATGGGGGAATCTTTTTTTTTTGTATTATAGTTTTGTTGTCTACAGAATTTATTGACATTTTCTTTCAGCATGGTGGTGCATGCTAGTAATCCCAACCCTGGAGGCTGAGACAGGAAGATCAGGGTTCCAGATCAGGCTGGGCCATGTAGAAGAGCCTGATTTTCAAACAGCAATAGCTATTGCAATACTGAATTAGGAGAAGGATTTACCTGTTCTAATAGAATTCATAGCTACTGCTTATGAGTACATTCTGTTCTTAGATTCACTTGTGTTATATTTTTGTAGGTTTAGGAAGGCGAAGAATTTTACCCTATTTCTAATGTGGATCTAAGCAATTGTAATTATGCCAGCTCATAAAAGAATGAAACCTCTAAATATTTTAATAAAGATCTTAACTCTCTCTGGATTTTTTTTTCCCCTAAATGAAAGCAGGTGGTAAGCATTGTCATGTACTGATATGTGGAACTTATTGAAATATTTAATAAGCCACCAGGATTTGAAGAAGTAACCAGATGTTTCCAGTTTTCCCCAGGATAACTTTTACAGCTGAGTATTTGCACTTGAAATGAGGAAAGTTTGCTATTACAACAACGATACAAATAAAACACAAGCACAACAAGTCATTTCTTTAAAACTAAAAGAAAAAGCATACCCACTCTGCTTAAGCTTGTCTTGTTGCTACACAACCTAACAAACTTGGAAAAAAAAAATGGAAACTGGTCTGTTACCCACCTTAACAAGTTTGTTAACTGCCTTGTTCAGTGTGACTCACCCATCTTAAGTATGCAGGCTAATGACTTTTTTAGTAAATACATATCTTTGTACGATAATGACCAGTACTCACTTTTTAAGACAGTATTACAGGAGTGTTTTAGGCATCAGATATACATACTGAATACAATTTTGCTTTAGTTTCCAATAAGAAAATTCCTATTATCCTAATCTCTGTTCTTCTATATATAGTGTTATTTTCTTCTTGCTGCCTGTAGTGTTTTCTGTTTATCACATTTTGTTGTTGTTTTGTTTTGTTTTGTTTTGTTTTTTTGAGACAGGGTTTCTTTGTGTAGTCCTGGCTGTCCTGGAACTCACTCTGTAGACCAGGCTGGCCTCGAACTCAGAAATCCGCCTGCCTCTGCTTCCCAAGTGCAGGGATTACAGGCGTGCGCCACCACGCCCAGCTCTGTTTATCACATTTTGAAAAATTAAAACATATACTTCCCAATTCTTTGACTTGGTATTCATGAGCTTCTTGTGCTTATAATCTTCATAAAATTTTGAGAGCTTTAAGCCACTTTTTAAAAATACCTATTTGTTTTCTTTTTGTTTGCTTTTTATCAGAAGTGTCAGTTAGACTTCCATGGTTCTAAGTTAAATCATAATTTACGTATGGGTAGTGCTTTTCCCTGTGTCTCAGTCCTTCCTGATGCTGCTGTCTAACTCAGGCAGCCTTTCCTTTTGCTGTGCTCAGACAGCCACCAATTCCATCCAGTGCAGAGTTTTTAAATTTTAGACAAATATTCTTTCTGACTCTAGACATTTTGTACTTTGGAGCTTTTTCATTTCTTCCTTGTCTCTGTTCAACCTTTGAACATATGGAATTTAGACTTAATTATGTTAATGTCCCTGTCTGCTAACAGTAACATCTAATTCAAGTTTCTTAAGTCATCATGTGTTAATTTTTAATGTAGTAATACAAAACAAACTCACATGATAATCTTTGATTGGCTTGCATTGTTTTCCTTGCTGAGTAAGTATTCTTAAGCTTTGGTCTAGGAGGCAGCTACCTAGGAAGAGTTTGATCTTATATGTATAATTTTTAGGGTCTGCTGTGTACAAGAATGTCATTTGAGAGTAATTACCTTTTACTATTGCAACAAAAATTTTTCTGAATACTCCCGATAGTGTGCTGTGAATTAAAGTTTTTTTCAGTTGTGGTTGGTAGAATCACTGTTCCTACCTGTATATAGAGAATATTGTTCTTTCTAGTCTTTTCTTATTGTTTCCTTCCCTGCCTCTTGTATTTCATTCTCAGACAGGGACTGACTAGTACCAGAGTGAATGTGATGTAAGGGAACCTGGAGACCTAAGGAGTCTCTAGCTGTCTTGTTCTCCTTAAGATCTGGATGTTCTAGAAAGTCCAGCAGCCTTACGGCTTATTTTTCATCCTTGCCAGGCCTCCCCACTCCCCAGGGCTTCAAGTCTCTCGATGGGTGGGTGCATCTTCTCTCACTGAGGCCAGACCAGGCAGTCCTCTGCTGTCTATATGTCGGGGCCTCACATCAGTTTGTTTATGCTGCCTGGCTGGTGGCTCAGTGTCTGAGAGGTGCTGGGGTCCAGGTCAGGTGAGACTGCTGGTCCTCCTATAGGGTCGCCCTCCTCCTCAGCTTCTTCCAGCTTCTCCCCAATTCAACCACAGGGCTCTCAGCTTCTTTCCATTGGTTGGGTGCTAGGATTTGCATCTGACTCTGTCAGTTGCGTGTTGGGCCTCCGGGAGGGCAGCCATGCTAGATTCCTGTCTGCCAGCCCACTACAGTATCAATAACATTGTGAGGCCCAGCTGCGTCCCTTTGAGCTGGATCCCAATTTGGGCTTGCCACTGGACCTCCTCTCTCTCAGGCTTCTGTTTTTGTCCCTGTAGTTCCCTCAGACAGGAACAGTTCTAGGTCAGAGCTTATGTCTGTGTGATGGCAACCCCATCTTTATGTGTTTCGGTGTTGTTGTTTTTGTATCTGTTTTTATATACATGCAGGCTATTCACTTAGAGGACACAGAGGGCGTCAGATATTCCTGAGCTGTAGTTACAAACAGTTGTTTGCTACGTTGTGAGTGCGGGGACTTGAATCTTGGTCCCCTGAAAGAAAAATAAGTCTCTTAACTCCTGAGCTATCTCTTCAGCCCCAAGGCAGCATTTTGAATTATAAGTTTAGTCCAAGCAGTGACAAAGCCCTGTGTCCAGATAGCTTTAGTCACAGTTCTTTATCTTGCTTTGAAATACCTTTATTATTCATTTTTCTTAGAAAATTAGTTATTTTATTTATTATAACCAACTTGACTATCCTTCCAGAAAGGAAAAATAAAATGGTGATTTTACATTTTAAGTAGAACAGGAATGGTTTGTTTATGCACAAAACCCTGTACTTTTCTGTGTACTCTATAACTAGTACTATGTAACCGTTAAGCACAGCTGTTATTCCCACTCAGAATTCTTTGTATCTAATCCAAATGATAATATTTAACTTTATTTTCCCCTCATGTCCTCTAGCCATATAATTACATAATCTTTGATTATAAAAGGAATATTTTTATATGTGTTTTATGTAACTTACATTGTGCCCTGGAGTTAGCTTTGGTAAGTACTGTTCTTCTGTGGTTGTTTTCATCTCCTGTGACACCCAGGCTGGACTAGAAGGCGCTATGACTCATAGGCTATCCCCAAAAGCCTCTCGAGTTCTAGAGTAGCAGGTATATCCTACCAATCTGCCTGGTGCTGGGTTTTCTTGTATACAAATTGTTGCATTTGACATAATTAAGGTTTTTCAGTTGTCTAGGTTAAGAAGGGTGGTACATTCCTTACAGATCCTCTGAACAAGGAGTTTCTGTTATTTTAGCAAATCATCCTCTTTTTCCTCTTTCTGAACAGATAACAGACATGGCTTTGTAAATTACAATTGTTGTTCTTATTGCATATTTGTTATTAACAGGTACTTTGGAAGTTCGTCTTATGGGGTGCCAAGATATCCTAGAGAATGTACCTGGACGGTCAAAAGCAACATCCATAGCACTGCCCGGATGGAGTCCAAGTGAAAACAGATCATCTTTTATGAGCAGAACTAGTAAAAGTAAAAGTGGAAGTAGTCGCAACCTCCTGAAAACCGATGACTTGTCCAGTTCAGTAACCATTTTAAAATCATCTACACATTAAAGGGCCTTATCATGGAGACAGGCAAAAATGGGAAGTGTCCAAATAGGACCAAGAGATTTCAATTGCTATTATTTTAAGATTATTTTAAATTTATAATAGGAAACAAAAAACCAACACATTTTACTCTATTGAAAATAAATGAGACTACATGATAAATAAAACATTTGAAGGAATGAAATCCTGAATATCACTCTTTTTACCAAAATGAAGAGATATAGACAACTGAGATTTTTCCTCCTGGTAGATTCCATCTTAATTATTTTAATGGTTTGGTGACCATTAAAAACTGAACTTGTTTATGGATGAAATATGTGCTGGAATAGATAGTGGGTCAATGTTGGGAAAAGCAAAGGGTAAGCGATGTCGAGGATCACCATATATATTGATAAAACGGGTCTAAACATACAGGATCACCGTATATATTGATAAAGCAGGCCTAAACATACAGCTCGGAGGGGAAACAGATGGCAGGTCAGCATTCCAGAGAGTAGCTCTCTTGTGTTTAGATGGGAAATGGATGAGGGAGGAATGAACACGAATCATTTGAGGCAATAAGTTCTCTCCCTATAGACACAGGAGAAGTCTGTAGATGACTAACATAGATGCACTCTTAAATATGCAAAATATCATTTAGCGTTTATTTTTATCAAAACCAAAAGATAATTTAGCTGATACTAAAGAAAGCCAATTAAAATACAGACAGTTCAATATTGATTATAAAAAATCCTTTTCAAAGAGTCTTGTTTCTTCATGATGTAATAGTGATAATTATCTTTTAACAGTTTAAAGTTTTTAACCAAACTTACAATTGTAATTACAGATGATGTTTGTGCTGTTTTGAAGCTAGATAATACTGTGGTTGGTCAAACTAGCTGGAAGCCCATTTCCAATCAGTCGTGGGACCAGAAGTTTACACTGGAACTAGACAGGGTAAGATGAGGACTTCTTACTTAAAAACAGTATAATTTTTATTTATTGGAAGTCTTTAAGAAGTTTTGTTATTTTATTTTGTGTTTTGAGACAGGGTCTCGCTAAATGCCCAGACAAGCATGGACCTCACTATGTAGATCAGGCTGGCCTCTAACTCCAAGATCTTAAGGGATTATAAGCATATGCTACCACAGCAAACCCAAGAAGTTTATAAAGTTAAAAACGTGTACATATTTCTTATGTTTCTCATCTGAGGGATTGTATATAAAGTTGTCTTTAAGATATAGGTACATATCTGATTGCTGCAAATAGCTGCAGTGTACAATAATTTGAAAATGTGTGGTTTATATCAACTAGAAATGTCTCAGTGGTTGGTGAAGTCATGTATTACAATATGTATCTGTGCTTTGGCCTTGTTTTGTATTCTTTTTTTCTGTGTCACCTCAGCTGGCTCCCTCTCAGTGTTCCTTCCTCATTCTGTGCTCGGACTACAGCACCAGCCACTGCTGTGCTCAGCCACTGAATAATACTCAATCTAGTTACTGCAGTGGTTCTTCTGTCATTTTGAACAGAGCTCTTACTTTCCAGCTGCCAATGTGTCACAATGTCTCTCACAGATGATGTAAATAACTAGAATTTAGGCTGTGTCTATATAACAGAAGGCAGCACAGTACATTCCAATCTGCAAAGAACTTTATTTTAGATTTAAATCTATCCATTAGTCTAGGAGAAAAATTCTCAGCCTTTATTATATTTTGAGCTAAAATAAAGTAATAGATTTTACTACTTAATATGGTAGTATTATGGAGATCAATGGTATTTATGGCATTTTAAAGTCAGTGAAAACATATTTATGGTAGCTGTGGAAATGCTGCCAATTACCTCTAGCTTCAATCTGTAAGGTGTTCTCCTAATTTATCTGACTTATCTTCAAAGTAAACAGCCTGGTTCAGACTTTTATTGTCTCAAAATTATATCTGCCAGTTAACTTTTACAGATATACATGTTCACTAGTTTACTAATCTCAATAATCTTTGTACCTGGGCACCAGTCTGATCTTCAGCAAATGCTTTCATCCTAGAATCTATTCTTAGTTCAGAATCATTCAGTTATTATGCTCTCCTATTTATTCAAATATTTATTGATTACTGTTGCATCCCATGACTTCCAGGTGCAGATTGACAATGAACAACATAAGTCTCTCAGGTTCCCTTAAGAAATATGTACTTCATTGGCTTTTCAGTATCTAATTAATTGCAGGCTTTACTATACAACATAGCTATCCGTAATAGTCACTACCTTGTTTCTAAGACGTAACTTTATTCCAGTGATCCCATCTTAAAAGATTACAACTTTGCTAGACCAAGGTATTTATGCTTCATGGTAGGATGCATAGAAAATTCATATAAAGAAACCTGACCGTAGGATTTATGTGAAGAATAAATGTGAAGGAGAAGAGATGAAGGGCATGAACATTGATAGGTAATCTGTTCAAGAGATAGAACCATAAGACGTGGAGAGATGTGAAGCAAATTATGGGAGTAGGAATAGAAGAAAATATATGTGGAAGATGAAAGGCAAAGTGGATCTATCCACAGCACGGAAATAGAAAAGAAAATGTTACCACAACAGTTTGAAAATAATTATTTTGGACAAGGGTAGGTTCTAGAGTTCCTCTGGTTAGAGATCAGAATTCAGTTTCATCCATCTGTAAGACCATTCTTTGTGCTTATACTGATCAGCTTATATGTGCCAGGCATTTTATAGGTGTATAGTTTACAGAGATGCATAGCTGCATGGTAATTCACAGGCTTAATATTCACTGATTTTATTTTCTATGCCAAGCATCATCTTCAATGTTGGAAGTAATTGGTCAAAACAATCCTATAGAAAAAGAAGATAGATAGTAAATAGAGTTTAAAAGCTGCACATAAGTGAGGGAATAGAACTGTATTATAGGGTATCGGAAGTGAGCTGCATTACAGGATCAGAAGTGAGAGACTCTTACTCTTGTACACAAAGGAAATTACAGCTAACCTGAGACCTGGTGTGGGACAAAAGAGATGCATTGCTAAGATCCAAAGAGTATTCTCAAAAAAGGAAACTAATAACAGGTGGAAGCTTGATGTGTTGCCAGCAAAACAAACAAACAAACAAACCCCTGTGAGGTAGAGGTGTGGTGTGAAGTAAAAGAGCCGAGCAGAGAGGAGCCACATTACCAGTTACAGGCTACAAGGTGGAAGAAAGGAAGAGGTCACTTTGTTGTTGCTGTTGTCTTTGTTTTGTCTTGTTGGATGTTTTGTTTTGCTTTGCTTTGATCAGGATCTCACTTGTATCTCAATCTGATCTCAGACATGTAGTCTTCTGGCCTCAGATTGCTAAACAGTGCAATCTCTCCCAAACAGAATAATGTTTCTGTAGCCTTAGTGAGGCTTTGAGATAAGGCTATTGATTTGAATCTAGATGGGAAATGTTGTCTGAGTGATGAGGAACTAAATAGCTGATGTTCTTCTCCCTCTCTCAAACAAGTTGTCCTTGTAGTCTTGGATGTACTGCCTCTGCCTCCCAAGTGCATGTGCACCACGCCCAGCCAAGTCGCATCATCCTTTATCTCAAAGTCTACTGAACATAAACAAAATTCTATTGTAGAAATTTCATGCTTTGTGAAATGATCATAAGGAAACTTAACAAAGAGGCTAAGGATATGGGTCAGTTGCCAAACATGTGAATAGCACAAGTGTTTCAGAATATTAAAGGCTGGAAAGATGAGTCAGCTGTGAAGAGTGCACACACTCTTAGAGACCACACGTTTGGTTTCCACTACCCAGGTGAGGCAGCAAACAGATGTTTGTGGTTTCCAACTTCAGAGGATCTGACACCCTCTTTTGACCTCTACAGGTATTCTTCTGTGCATATGTGGCAGACAGACAGACAGACAGACACACACACACACACACACACACAAAGAGAGGGGTGGTGGGGAAGAACATCAGATTCCTTATTCCTCTTACCATCTGCTAGATTTTTTATATCTTGGTGGTTTTAGGTAAAGAAGTGTCCTGAAATCTTATTCCATTTCTTTCTTATCCCTCCTGTCACCTATATTAACCTCATTTTTTTGTCACCTCTGATTTTTATTGCATGTGTTCACATTCTTCCCATTGTTAAAGAAAAAAAAAAAAGCATTTCTTTTTCTTTTGCCTCTTCCTAATTCTTTGGTAGGTTTCTCTTTAACAGACAAAGATTTGAAAAAGGTATTCATGCTTCACTAAACTGAAGTTTCTATTATTGCTGGAAGTTCATAAAAAGACGTGTATTGTCCTGTATAATCCTCAGTAATATTATAAGATGTGTATAGTTATTCTAATTGTTTTAGAGATGAGTGTGATTTTGAGTCTTTAAGTCACTTTTCACAGACCCCACAGCAAAAAAGTAGCAGAATTTATACAAACTTTTGCACAGAGCCAAGTCTTTCTGAGGGGAAAGCCTGTGTTCTTCACTATAATTAAACTTGTTCTATATCTGCCCATCATTTTGCTAGAATAGATTTTCCTAATTGCAGATTACAGTAATAATAATAAAATTTAACATTTTCTGAGATTAACTTAGGTGTTATGCCTGTATTCCTATAATTCTCCCCAAATGGTTGATACTGTTGGGCATGTTTTATAGATGAGCAGACCAAAGCTGAGAGTAGCTACAGTGACCTGTCCAAGTTTCCAAAAATGTATACGGTGGAGCTAAGTTGAAACCTATTTATTATCCAAACGTTTACTGAGTTTGTATCCATAAGATAAATTAGTTCTAGCGCCCTTGTTTTTAACTGACTGTACTTGCCTAATATGATTTAGCCCATGTACTTTCCTCTCATATATATTATTTAGTGCTAGCTTTCAACATAAAGATGTAATTTTTCAGATCAAGCAAAGCTCTTATGGGCTGTGTCTGCCCTTTTATCCTTATTTTCCCAATAAAAGTATAAACTATTTGAAAATAAGAGAATTAATTAGGTTCCTCATCTTTTTCTCCATCATATAAGACATTTTATGTTGATATTCATAAGTATTAATAGGGTAAATAGAAATAATGTATGCAAAAACAATTATGAAAACTGAAATAAAATAGTTACTGGAAAGATGGCTCAGTAGGTAAGAATGCTTCCTGCTCTCTCAGGCACGTGAGTTTGAGTGTCAGCGCCACATTCGGCTGCTCACAACCACCTGTAACTTCAGTTCCAGGGCATCCTTCAACTTTTGTTTCTGAGGGCACCTACATACATGTGGATGTACATAAACACATGCACACACACGCTCATGAATAAAAGTTAGAGTTAAGATTTATTTTTACATAAACACCTAAAGCAGTTTCTCTCAGCCTTTGTGGTTTTTATTTCAGTTCATCATAGCTTGTGGATACATTATTGATACACTGATTCATAAATAGATTCCTGATAAGTACACAGCAGCTCTGTGGAAGAGTGGCAAATTTGATTTGAAATGTCTCATTTCTTACATATTTTATCACAGCTCATACAACTAACTCTTGATTTAATTCTCCATGTCACATATGTTATTAGAAAATAATTATACTCTAAATCATTGTTAAGGCATTTTGAAATATCTTTTCTATCTCTCCGGTTTTAATTTATACTTAGCACTGTTACTCATTACTATAGGAGAAATGAAAAAAATTAGAAGTGTTTCTTGTATTAAACGTCCTAAGATTGACATGTTAAAAAATAAATCATTTGTGGCAAAATAAAAAACTTCAAATTGTTTCTTGGAATCATAAAGCTGAACTCTACTCAACATGAGCTTGAGTCCAGTCTGAAGGTAGATGAGGATGTAACCATGTTGGGTGAGCAGAGTAGACAGGGCAGTCTGAGATAGACTGCAAAGCTGATGTGTACGTGTTCACAGAAGTACTAAACATGTCTGAAAACCTGAGTGGTACTGGATATCCAGATAGGCAGAGTTCTGAATGAATGAAAGCATGGATGGCCGGAAGCAGATAATAAAGTGTGATTGGTCCTTGGGAAGGAGAACTGATAGAACTTCATGAGAGTGGAGAATGTAATGTTTAAAGTTGAGGATGAGTTAAGTGGCTCTGTGACAGAGCAAAAGAAGTTATGTGGGTTATAACACGGGAGTTTTTAAGAAATTATGACAGAGGTCAAGATACATCGACAGAACAAAAAGGCCAACACCCTACCTTCAGAATGAAGGAGTAGGGAAGCCATTGTTTGAATTTCCCAGAGTCAGTTATAATTTTGAACTTAAGATTTGAGAGCTCAAGTTTCTAGCAGAATGAGTAAGATGCCTACCTCTTAAATGCAGAGAGAAGGCTGGAGTTGGTTGGAGCAGTGTTGTGACAAATGGATGTCATAGCCTTGATGGAGGGAGGGAGTTGGACTATCATGAGGTGAAAACCAGTAGGAAAGTCTACCCACTGGTTTTGTTTGGGAAGTAGATTCAGGTTTAGAAGTGGGAGCAGCAAGTGTACAGCCGTAAGACAGAAAAATAAGTTTGGAAATAAAAGGGAGACTAGGAGGTGGGTGTGTGGAGTGACGCGAGGAAGTCACACTGACTTACAGTCCTGCGGGGCGTCCTAGTGCACATACAGTGTCCACCTGCACCCACCCTTCTGAGTGTGTGGAGTGAGGCAAGGAAGTCACACTGACTTACGGTCCTGCGGGGCATCCTAGTGCACGTGCAGTGTCCACCTGCACCCACCCCACCCTTCTGTGGCAGGCTGCCGTGTCAAGCTTAAGTCCTTTCCTTAGATTGTTTGCTTGATAGAAAACCCCACATTTTCCTCATAAAATCACTAAAGAACAATAAACAGATAATTGTTTACATGCATCCTTGTAGAAATTTCACTATTTCTTATCTCATGGTTTTCAAAAACTAAATATTTTTTAACTTTAGTGTAAATTAATCATTTTTCTCCCCACCTTTTTCTTTTTAGTAGGGGAAATTTGTTTTTAACTTGTAACTCTCAAACTTTCCCAGTTTTGTGTTCCAGTCTTTTTTTCATGGTGTTTCTATAGGTGAAAACATAAAAATAAACAACTCTCCCACAGTTGTCTTCATTAGGAAGTGCTGGGTGAGGCACCCGTGTAATACCAACACTTGGGGCTGAGGTAGGAGAGTTCAGGGACAGCCTGGGATATGCACAGTAAGATCTGTCTCAGATACAAAACGGTAATGTAGTTATTAATTGGTATTTATATTTATGTCCTAGAAAGTCAGTATTGGGGGCACAAGTGTTAAATGCTTTTATTTAGCTCTTATTTAATTACAAATAATAAATAGTAATGTCTGTATATTGTTCAAAATATAGTTTTCCAAAGTTTAAAATCAAATGAACCCTCATTTCTTGCACATGAATAATTGTGTTTTTGTTATTGTTGGAAATAGAGTGTGGAAAAGCTCTCACCGTAGCACAATGGAGCTGGTGCTAGGAGTGACACTGCATAGAGTGGGCCTGGAGCTCTCATGGGCCACTCAGCAGCAGAGGGGCTCCTGAGCACACTGGGCTTGTCGGCGAGTCACTCGGGAGTTTGCCCTTCCTCACTCAAGCCAATTCCTCTGTGTTAGATGTGCATCATTGTTTATAAGTTGTAATATAGTAAGTCCCTTACACTTCTACCTCAGCTATACAGACAGCTGACTCAGTGCCGCTTGTATTTTTCTGATTATACTTTATCTGTGTTCTAGCCACACAGATCTACTATTCATACTCTGCAGTTTTCTTTAATTCTAAATTCAAATCCACAACATAGCAAAGTGAATCAGGAACTGCTATAGTCAGCCCTATTGCCAGTTTATACATAACTCAGATTCTATTGCCTAGTTCCCCCCCGCCCCCAGGTTTTCCGAGACAGGAACTTACTCTGTAGACCAGGCTGGCCTCGAACTCAGAAATCTGCCTGCCTCTGCCTCCTAGAGTGCTGGAATTACAGGCGTGCACCACCACGCCCGGCCCGCCTAGTCCTTTTGAATTGTACTTTTACTCTGTCCAGATTATACTTTTCCTGTCATTTAAAATTTCTTGTAAGCCTTTGCTCTACAGAACTCGCCTGTGGTTTACTTTCCAGACAGCTGTGGCATCTCTTTATCTAGAAGCCATCAATCTGTTTGGTGCTTTGCAACTCAAATTCTGTCTCTTGACAACTTTCCTAAATGACACTGGATGTTAGAGGTTAAAGAAACCTGACAGTTCATGACATAAATTATACTGAGAGTGTATCTGGGTCATAGCTAACCTCTCAGTTTGTGAAGAGTGTTCACAAGGAACATTACAAAGTAACAAAAGGTAAAGGATCTTGTCTCTGAAGCCTCGCACAACTCAAGAGACTTACCTAGCTCTGTGACTTCACATTCCATACCAGATCTCAGATTTCTAACTCTTTTCAGTTTGACATACAGACTAGACCCGGGGGTGGGGGTGGGGTGGGGGTGGGGATCAGTTAGCTAGTTTTAATAGATTTGCAAGAATGGATAAAACTGAAAATGAAGTGATTGGGTCTCTTCCACACAGTACCACCACTTCATCCATGTGAAGAACGGTGACTCCCTCACTGGCATTTGTGCCCCTGCAGTCTGATTTACCTGTGACCCTCTGCATCAGACATCTTCTTCATCCTTAACAAGTCTTCCTGCTCAAAATAGTGGAGGAAGAGAGATGGCAGTAGACCTCCATTCCCCTGATTTTGAAAAAAAAATCTACATTTCCAATTCTCAGCGTATTCTTCCAGTTTATTTCTAGAAAGTACTTCAAGATATTTCAACTTTGCGTACATATGTGCATGCACGGGTGCAGGTGTCCCAGGTGTGTGAGCCTATGCATAACATGCAGACACAGAAAGGAAAGCCAGGGATCCTGTTCTCTCACATTCCACCTTTTCTTTAGAGACGGGATTTGTCACTAAACGTGGAGCTCATCATATTTTAGTTAGGCTGCTTGGCAAGTGGGCCCCATCAATTGTCCTGCTAGCCCTTCCCAACCTTAGCGCTGCAGTTATCGTTACCAGCTCCCCAGCCACACTTGACAGCTCAGCGCTTTGTGCTGCAGCCATTTCTCCAGACCCTAAAATTCTTACACTACTAACGAATAGAATATAAAATAGTAATCAATTATGAATATACCACTGGTAATCTTAAAATACTTATATTCTCATGGTCTTAATTCCAAGGTATTTTTGCCATACTAATTACAAGTCAGAAATGAGGTGAAATCCTGGAATCATATCAGAAGTTTTATTTTCTGATTCTTTTCTTTGCTGGCAATGAAGTCTGTATTAGCCAGACTTTGTCACTATGACAAAACACATGAGAAAAATCATCTCAAAGGAGGGAAAGTTATACTTTCAGAGTTTGGAATTCACAGTCATTTGTCCAACTTGTTTGTAGACTCAGCATGAGACACACCTTATAATGGAAGCACATGAAAGAAGATGGCTGCTTACCTCCCAACAGCCAGAAGCAAAGAAAGAAAGGCTGCGATGCCAGTATACCTTTCAGTTGTACACCCCCAATGGTCTCCTTCCCACTAAAGCCCTACCTCCTAAAGGTTCATCCACTTCCCAGAAGCTCTACCATCACCTGGGATAAGCCTTCAGCAGATTGAGCAGGGATGCTAGGGATGATTGACACTTAAGACTGTGTGATAATACTACATCTGCAGGTTGTTTTGATTCATGTTTACTTCATTGCAGTTTTATAAATGTTTTCTCATTTTTGTCAATTAGTTTTATAATTTAAAGTCAAAATCTATTATGTATACTAGGAACTTATACATAATAAGATGCTTATTTTCACAAATTGAAAATCTTTATATAAAAGAAATAATTTATTGTAGAACCTAAAGGCAAATATATCACAAATTTATATCACATTGTGGGCAATCTGCATAATTCCTAAAAAACAGAACAGTTGAGTAGTCTGGTATTTTCTAATTAAAATGTACATAAATTGTAATGTTGCAGAAATCAGTTCATGACTTGATTCCAACTTATAAACTATTGTTTAAGGTATATTTAATAGTGCGTTGTTAAAACTTTAAGTATGTTTTCTCATATAAGCATTATTTCTGACGAGCATAGTATATTATCTTGTGTGGCCCAAGAGTGGATCAAAGACATGGGTTTTCTGAGGCATGCAGTGAGACATCTTAGCAGCAGGCCACCAAGCAATGGAATGTGAAAAAGAAAAAGCTGAAAGATTGAGGTTCTAAAGAAGAGGAGTTTCTGTGATTATTGATTATTCTCACTGTGGGCTCTGGCCTTGGCCTTTGGAAATGCCTTAGCAGAGATTGTCTGAATATAAATTTAAGTTAAAACTGGTAAAAGTAATACATAATTTTAAAATGTTACAAAGTTTTGTTTTAAATAGTGTGATTTTGGTGTGTAATTTGTTTATTGTATTTGTATTTCATATATTTTGTGATATTTTATTCAAGTGTGTGTCCAATGATGTCTTTTCTGTTTGTTTGTTTTTGTTTTTCTTTTAATTATCTTAGTCACGTGAACTGGAAATTTCAGTTTATTGGCGTGATTGGCGATCTCTGTGTGCTGTAAAATTTCTGAGGTTAGAAGATTTTTTAGACAACCAGCGGCATGGCATGTGTCTCTATTTGGAACCACAGGGTACTTTGTTTGCAGAGGTAATACATGTATTTTATTAATGTGCATAACCTCAGTAGAAATTGTATGTGTTTTCAGCAAGGTGTAGAAATGACGAGAGTGTTAGGCTGAGAGACAGATAGGCTGGGCTCTTGACTGCACGACCTTGAGGAAACTCATGTCTCCTCTCTAGGTCTGTGTTCCTAACTGGAAAAGGAAGGGGTTGGACTGATTGTAGCTAAGATTCCCTTAAGTCCTCCAGCTTAGGAATCTAGTATATGTAGTGAACCAGAGTCCTTACAATGTTGATGCCAATTTGTATTTTCTTTATTGCAGGTTACTTTTTTTAATCCAGTTATTGAAAGACGACCAAAACTCCAAAGACAGAAGAAAATTTTTTCAAAACAACAAGGTAATTACTAAGGATCAAGCACAGTATTTTATGTATAGAAAAATCAGGTGTCAATTTGAAAGTAATTGTGGTTTCTTTCTCCTTAGTTGTTCATTTCTAACACATTTTAAAGGCAGATTTAAGCATCCTTGAGAGGAATAACAAAACTGGAACTTGGGTGCAGTCCCATGCCTTTGTTTTGTTTTCAGTCTAGTAGACTATGTGACCTCAAACTGTGCTTGCTGTCTTTAAGAATGACCTAAAATGATCCCCCTGACTCTGTCTCCCAAGTGCTTGCATTATGGGCATACACCACTATGCCTGACTTTTCATTGAATTTCACTAATAATCAACTCACAACTGTCTTATCTCACATCTACTCTGCTTTCTGAGCTTATTTGAAGCCAACTCATATATCATTAAGACCTGTTGTTATCCCAGATAACTTAAACTTTAACCACATATAATACTAGAGTTAAGAAAGAATTCAAACTCTTGATCTATTTTTAAAAATTATTTGTGTTATTTACACTTGCTTTTAATAGAAAACAACATAGTTAAAAACTAGATTTTAAGTTACAAATTTTCTTCATAAATTATAAACTGATGAATTATGACTTTTTCTAATTGTGGCTTTCAGTAATGTATAAAGAAATTACTTATCCTGCTTTCTTTATTCACTATGTCTACAGGCAAAACATTTCTCAGAGCTCCCCAAATGAATATTAATATTGCCACTTGGGGAAGGCTAGTAAGACGAGCTATTCCCACTGTAAATCATTCTGGCACCTTCAGCCCTCAGACTCCTGTGCCCACTACAGTGCCAGTGGTTGATGCACGCATTCCTGAACTAGCTTCTCCAGCCAGGTACGTGTCTTAGAAGGCTTGAGTATAGCTTACATAGCCATTGCTGTGAAGTCTAACATGTGTTAGGTGGTTGTGTTCAGTCCCAGTCTTCCCAAGTAGAATTGCGAAACTGTTGCTCCTTATTTAAAAGAAGTTAGTTTGCTTTTATTTTGCAGTTACTTAAAAATAAAGACTTTGATTGCAGCTTTGGTAAATTGCTTTGTCTTCTATAAGTGATTCTACAGTAACCAAATTGGACTTTGATCTTGAACCTGAACCTCCTCCAGCCCCACCTCGAGCTTCTTCCCTTGGAGAGATAGATGAATCTTCTGAATTGAGAGTTTTGGATATACCTGGACAGGCAAGGCATTCTAAACCTTATTGTACAATTTCTTCTTAAACTAAAACCATGATAGTGGCTAAAGTGTACATTTCAATTAAACTTTTCAGTATGAAGTATGAATTTATGGTTTTCTAGTTCCTTTATGTTTGTATTTTATGAGTAAATTTTCTCAGGTAGATGATATTGATAGGAGATATGCCTTTCTTCCTGTTGGAACACCGTTATCATTGGCCTCTGTATTCTCAGAGGCCAAAAGGAATGCAATGGGTTGCAGACATTAGAAGAAAGTAATGTGTTTGGGGGAGGGGAAGCTGTTTGCTTGCTTGTTTAACAATAAGAACAAATGAGCCAATCTGAAACTTTTTCTCAAATACTTTTGGAATTATTTCTGACTTTTATTAAACCATTTGTTTACTGAAGTGTCCTAGTTTAATGAGCACTTGATATTTTACAGGGTTCAGAAACTGTTTTCAATATTGAGAATGACAGAAATAGCATGCGTCCAAAGTCCAAATCTGAATATGAGCTTAACATTCCTGACTCAGGCCGAAGC
Organism: Apodemus agrarius; assembly: GCA_964023405.1. Lineage (NCBI taxonomy): Eukaryota > Metazoa > Chordata > Mammalia > Rodentia > Muridae > Apodemus > Apodemus agrarius. The sequence goes on from OZ030007.1 coordinate 17,737,546, forward strand.
TGCTGGGGTGTGGGCGAGCTTGAGGACAAGAGGTAAGGCAGGAGCAGTCGCCTTCAGCCAGCGGCGTTTGTGGTTGGGTTGATCGCCTCATCTTTGATCGTTACTGTTTCAGATCTCAGCAGAGGTTTCAGTTCAGTCTACAAGACTTCAGGTGCTGTGCTGTCTTGGGGAGAGGACACTTCGGAAAGGTAATCTGTCAGCACTTTAGAAGTACATAGAGGATTAGAAATTCAAATAGAACTCAATTATTTTATTTTTATTTCAGGTGCTGTTGGCGGAATATAAACACACAAATGAAATGTTTGCAATAAAAGCCTTGAAGAAAGGAGACATTGTGGCACGAGATGAAGTAGACAGGTCAGTTTTTAAAAATGAAGTTTTACCTTGAGGTTAGAGATTAAGAGAGTAGACAGCAGTAAATCTGAGTTCCTAGAAATATTTGATGGTGCTAAATTTATATTCTATGGCAAAAATATATTAAATGCTATTTTTCTTTTCCGTCACTTTCCCTTCAGCCAAGTTTGTTGATATCAAGTAAAGACAGGGAAATGTTTAAACTAATACTGTTAAATTTTAATAAGTTACAATGTTTATAAAGTATTAAAATAGAATTGTTACTGATTTGTGACTTACTTAGTAAAACTAAACACATTTTAGTCTGTGAAGCTGATAAAATGTAATTTCCTGATAGTCTACAAATAACTCAGTAGTTAATATAGTCTGCTTTTTGAAATATACCTTTATGAATTTTCCCTTCTATATATTAAAAATGATGTTATTGGGGAAAGGATTGTTGGAGGGGTAACTGGGAGGGGGGCCGTGAGCAGGATTTAGAGTGAATAAGTAAAACATTAAATTAAAATTTAAAAAACATAGTTATTTACTGTATATATATGCGCATGCGCAGAGGCATATGCCATACATGTTGAGACCACAAACAAGGCATCGCCATATGAGTCATGGGGATCAGATCCGAGTTGTCGGCCTTCTCAGCAAGTACCTTTCCCTGCTGAGCCATCTTGCTAGGCCTCCTGTTGTGGGCTCTTCTTAAAATCCATTCTTTTTCTTTTCTTCTCTTTTCTTTCCTTCCCCCCCAACCCCCTAGTCAGGGTCTCCCTACATACTCTGTCCTAAAACTCACTGTATTAGACCAGACTGTGTTAGGCCTCGAACTCACATAGATCCACCTGCCTCTGTCCCATTAGTTCTGAGTTCAAACGTGTGCACCCTAATGCCCAGCTTAAATTTCGTCATCATTACTATTATCATTGTGTATGAGTATTTTTTCTGTACCATGTGCTTGCAGTGAATAAGTAGAGGATATTGGATCCCTTGGGACATGAGTCACAGACAGTTGTGAGCTGCCATGGGTGACAAGAAGTGAACCTGAGTCCTTTGGGAAAAAAACAGTGCGCTTAATGACTGAGCCATTTCTTTGAGTTCTCCACTTAGTGATTTTGTTTTTGTTCTTTTTTTTAGTATAGAGTCTTAACCTTCTTAAGAATTTAATAATGGTTATTATGGATACATCTTTATATGGGCATTAAAATGCAAGGACTTTAGGGATAAAAGATTCAAATTCAAATATAGTTTAATATGATTCACACACACACATATATATATGGAATTATTTTATGAAAATGACATATTTATCAGAAAGGCTTTCATGTGATATTTTAGTAGTAGTTTTTTTTAGACTACTAAGAGTCTTCATAGAAAGCAGTCCTGCAGAGACTGGACAGATGGCTCAGCTGTGAAGAACACTTGTTTGTCAGAGGACCCAGGTTTGATTGCCAAGTCCCACATCAAGCAGCCCTGCCAGTGACTCCAGGAGTCCGCCTTTCTTCACTTCCACAAGCCTCTGGACACATATAGTGCATATAAACTCACAAGTACACACCCACACCTGAAAAATAGTAACTGCATCTTCTTAAAAATAGATAGGACTCATTTGTTTTCTAAAACAGTAAGAAACTAGTTATATTATGAGCATCCACAATCTAAAGAAAAATCTAAAACCTAAATTGCTCAAAATCTAAACTTTTTAACTGAAGATGTGATGCCAAAATCCACAAATATTTCATACACAATTTATTGTAACATTACTTTTAGATTTTCGATATAAGGTATATTTAAAGCATAAATGAATTTTATATTGAGACCTTGGACCCATTGCTCTTGCTATCTCATTACCTGTGATCAGAAACAGCTCTGTCCTCAAGCACTTGAAAGTGTATTTAATCTATACTGTTGTGTTATCCTGATGGCATATATAGCTTTTTATTATATTGTTACTACTTTGAACCAAATCCTTGTAAAAAGATGCTTTCTTATTGACTCAAGGGGAATAATCCTAATGTTACAAATAAGTGTAGGTCAGAGGCTAGAAACAGAACCAGATTCTAGGCCGTTCCCTGGTGAAATTGAACCTAGCTTTAAATAAAAATTGACAAGTGACCCAAATTATTTCAGTTTTAAACTTTTCTAGTTTTGGGTAACATGGAAACACATCTCAAATATAAAAACCAAAAAGGAGATTCAGAAATGCTAAATAAAGCACACTCTTGGAGAAATTTAGGGAAGGTAGTACAAAAAAAAAGGTAATCTTAAAATGTTATCATGTCTAGAACTCATGAAAAAGAATCCATTCAAAAAAAAAAAAAGAAAAAGAAAAAAGGACCAGTTGGAGCCTGAGAGAGGACTCAGTGGTTAAGAGCCCTCGCTAGCTGCTCTCAGAGGAGCAGGGTTTATCCACAGCACCTGCATGGTGGCTCACAGCTGCCCGTTACTTCAGTTCCAGGGGATCCAATGCCCTCTCATAGGCATACACATGAGCAAGAACCAATGCCCATAAAATAAATAATTTTTTTAAAAAAACGGCTAGTATATATTTTAAATGATATATAACTTGAAAGTATAGCTAGAAAATAAAACTAGTTATAACTAAGTAGCCTCCTTTACGTTTACTTGGAAGGTTTTCGTTGTAATAATTCCATCAACTTCTTTGTTACTCCATGTTATTTTCTCTTTGTCATTATTGTTCCTGTCTTGGGGAGGACAAAGTCTATGTTGCCTAGGCTGGCCTGCAGCATGCAGTTGTCCTGCCTTCCTGTGCAGAGGCTAGCAGAGACTGCCAGGTTGTGCCCCCCAGCCCGAATTGATCACGGGTGTCCATTTGTTCTGTTACCTGGGTTATATTATTTTTTATATTATTTTGCTTTGAAATGTGCCACTTTGCATAGATTATAATAAAACGAAAGTTGGTTTCTGTAAATTAACATAAATTTTAGATGAAAAGTCTTATCTACCACTCAGGTTTCCTCCCACTGCGCTGACCCTCAACTCCCTCTCCCACCATAGGCAGTGCTGTGACTACTCACTCCGGCTCTTATCAAGTGACAGTAAATATAACAGTGGGACCAGAAATTGTTCTGGGTGTTTTGATTTTTGTTTTGTATAGTGTGTGTGCCTGTATTTGTGTGTCTGTATGTATGTGTGTCTTACAAAGCTTTTCGGGTTATATAGGGTTCAATCCTAAAACTTTAGTTTCATTAATAGTTTTGGTTCTCTACTAAGATTTATTTCTTTCATATTTCTTAAAAATTGATATAAACATTCTTTCATATCTTTTTAGTGACTGAACTCTGAACAAAACTGGTCACGTAGGCAAATAAGACATAAGAAAACATTGTTAGTAAAGGAGGCTAGATAAGTTTAATCTAAAAATAAACATTACAGACAATAACAGTTTATTAGAAGAATAGCATTACATACTGATAGATCTAGGGCTAGGCTTTTGTCTGTCTGTCTCTCAGTGTGTGTGTGTGTGTGTGTGTGTGTGTGTGTGTGTGTGTGTGAAGGATAAATTGGATTTATACTGTTCGGTAGCAATTGAAGGATACAGAATTTAAATTTAAGGAGCTGACTAGATGGCTCAGTGGGTAAAAGTGCTTGCCAGCTTACCTGGCAACTGACAGCCTGAGTTTATCCTTGGGACCTGGCAGAAGGAGACAGCCAACTCACAAGTTCCCCTCTGATGACTACATACATGTATGCAGTACGACATGTACTAACACACACTCAATTACCCAAAACATACATGAATGTAATTAGAAATATTCAAGTTTGAATAAGGTTGAATTGTTTTGTATCAAGTCATTAATAGTGTAATGATACTCAGAGAAAATACTTCATCTTTATGAGGGGCAGGTTGGGTTTTTGTTGTTGTTGTTTGTTTGTTTGTTTGGTTGGTTGGTTGGTTGGTTGGTTGGTTTTTTGAGACAGGTCTCTCTGCATAGCCCTGGCTATCATGGAACTGCTCACTATATAAACCGAGCTGTCTTCTAGCCTACAGAGATCTGGCTGGCTCTATGCCCCAAGTGCTGTGATTAAAGACATATGTCATCACACCTGGCAGCTTTATCATTTTTTAAAAATGCCCAAAATGAAATAATAGTAGTATATGTTTCTGTTTGGTTTTTTTGAGACAGGGTTTCTCTGTGTAGCCCTGGCTGTCCTGGAACTCACTCTGTAGACCAGGCTGTTCTTGAACTCAGAAATCCCTGCCTCTGCCTCCCAAGTGCTGGGATTAAAGCGTGCACCACCACTGCCCGGCTATTTATCCTCTGACCTTAAGCCCTTATGTTCCAGGCATTGGACTCAAGTAGAGCTGGTCGCCCAGTTGAGATATCACACTAGCTTTGACTTCTTAACTTTAAAATAAAAGTATTAAAGCTTTTTATAAAAGAATATCAATTTTTTTATTCACTAGAAATGAAGCTTGCTTAGTATTAGAAATTTACATTATTTCCTAGCAAGGTTTATCTATTGGCCCTTATTTTGAACAGGTACTAAAAGTTAGTAAGCTAACTCATGCTTCATTTGAATAATACTTGACATAGTTTTCTTTTACTTTGAGTTGTAAATAAAATTATATAGTAAATACTTCCAGGAAGAGGAAGACTCTTTTTGCTTTTGCCGTTTAGGCAGCATAAATGTTCCACATTCAGGGAGTTTTGCCATGTTCCTTTTAAGAATTCATCCTGTTGTTATAGGCTTACTATGGACATTTCTATGAGAGCACAGAAAATCATGTGGTTCTCAAAGGGTTTCTTTTTGAAATATGTTGTTGAATCCTGTTTTCCAGTCCATCTTCTAGATTAAATTTTTATAAGTAGATCAGTGTCACTCAGCATCCCATTTTATGAGATAAAAATTTGAATAGCTGATAAATTATAAATGCTGTCCTTGAAATTACCATGGTCATGAACTTTACTTACTGAGTTTCAATAAGTAAATAATTATAATAACTAGTTATGACTAGTTATAAAATAACTATAGTAATTGTAGTTAATATAAATTTTCTTTTATAGTTATGTAATGTAATTTACATTAACTATAATTACTAGTCCCATTTGTGCCAGGCATTTATATTCATGTAATTTGTATAATCTTTAAGTTTTGCTATGCATATTTTAATTTTATGAATATAATTTTAGTTAGCATTATATATCAAATAGAACATTCTTATAATATTTCAAAAGACAATTTTATAATTTTTAAATTTACAAAAGTTTGAAATTTTATTTCAAATTTTGGTAATTGTTTTTTCTTACAGCCTGATGTGTGAAAAAAGAATATTTGAGACTGTGAATAGTGTCAGGCATCCGTTTCTAGTGAACCTTTTTGCATGTTTCCAAACAAAAGAGCACGTTTGCTTTGTGATGGAGTATGCTGCCGGTGGCGACCTGATGATGCACATCCATACTGATGTCTTCTCAGAACCCAGGGCCGTGTGAGTATCGGGCATCCTCCTCACTTGCGGACTCCTGCCTTTCTGGGACTAAAAAGAGCTATGAACTTTATATCCTTGGTTCTTCCCTAATATTTCCCTGCAAGAAATATTAGAATTTCTGATTTTTTTTGTTGAATATATTTTTATGTTTAGGTTCTATATTGTCCTTGTTAAAAATTTCATGAGTTACCATTATTTCATACTTGATAATTTAGATATAACTGAGGTTACATTTAGATTATTTTTTATTAGCTTTCCCCCTACAGAATGATATCCTAGGATACTAATTTTAAAGGTATATTATACTCTGAACTAGAGAGATGGCTCAGCAGTTAAAGAGCACTGATTGCTCTTCCTAGAGGTCTGGGGTTCAATTCCTAGCAACCTCATGGTGGCTCACAAACATCTGTGATGAGATCCAGTGCCCTTTTCTGGTGTGTCTGGAGACAGTTACAGTGTACTCACATGCATAAAATAAATAAATCTTTTTTAAAAAAAAAAGGGTAAATTATGCTCAAAGTACAATGAATTTTTAAAATATAGAAAACTTGGTATATCCTATTTATTTAAAATATTTATATCTATGTTTTAAAAGGGGTAAGGCTGTGCCTACCATATTTCTCAAAGAATATTTAAAAGAAAAGTATAGTTTGAGTGTCCATTGTACAAAATGATTGAAGCCAAGCTCTCCTTAAAATTGGTGTGTATTCTAGACTGGCCTCAAACGTCATAACTGTCATCCTCCCAAATCTTAGGATTGTAGGTATGTACCACTACACCCAACCCTTAAACTTTCTGAATGTTGTGTTAGAGAGCCTTTCATATTTCAGATTTGAGGGTTAGGGATGGTCACCCTGTATTCTTAGTGCCTCTAAAGTTAGCTTATTCAAGCATTTTAGATTATTGTTCTAATTCTATATCTTTTACATAGAGGAAAAGTTCTAGAAAAGTTCTCCCATACATCCTGCATGCTAAGACTTACCAAGATTATTACATCTTTACCCTAGTCACCCAGCTATTGATAGTACCCAGCTCTGGACCAGTTTTTCATTTGTAAGGCTCATAAAAATCTCAACTAGCATCTCAAGTTGCTTTTCCTCTTTTCTGCCATCTCCCAGGACTGCTACTCTTCCAGCCCTCCTCATCTTACTTAGTAGCAAACTTATCTTCTCTGACGTCAAGCCAGACTACAGAGTGCCATTATCGGTTCTCTTTCCCTCACCTATAGCATACATACCTCTAGGAAATCCAGTCAGCTCTCACCACAGTAGTTCACAATCATTAAAATAGAAAACCCCAAAGCACCCTTATTGGTTTTAACTTTTGAATTATCATCTTGTTTATTATATCAACTGACATTCCTAAGGCAGTTTGACTTTCACATAGTTGATTTTGCATGTAAGCATTAGAGGTGTGTAGACAGTTTCAGATAAGAATACAGAATTAATTCTAATGCATAGTAAAGGATTTTAAAAGTAAGTTGAACAGTGGTAGGTCACTAATGATTCATTTTTTAAATATTTAATACTTCAAAAGTTTTTGTTTCATTTTTTTTGTGTGTGTGTGAGTGCCTACATGTATGTATGTGCACTACATGCGGTACCCATAAAAAGCATAAGATATTTTCCAGGTCTAACCATTTACCTACAAATTGCATGAATTCATTATTTTTAATTGCTGAGTAGTATTCCATTGTATAAATATACCACATTTTCTGTATCCATTCCTCCTTTGAGGGATATTTGGGCTCCTTCCAATTTCTGGCTATTATAAACAAGGCTGCTATGAACATAGTGGAGCATGTGTCTTTGTTGCATGCAGGGGAATCCTCTGGGTATATGCCCAGGAGTGGTATGACAGGGTCCTCTGGAAGTGACATGCCCAATTTTCTGAGGAACCGCCAAACTGATTTCCAGAGCGGTTTTACCATTTTGCAATCCCACCAACAGTGGAGGAGTGTTCCTCTTTCTCCACATCCTTGCCAGCACTTGTTGTCTCTTGAGTTTTTAATCTTACCCATTCTGACTGGTGTGAGGTGGAATCTCAGGGTTGTTTTGATTTGCATTTCCCTGATAACTAATGATATTGAACATCTCTTAAGGTGTAAATATCATCCTGAGTGAGTTAACCCAATCACAAAAGAATACACATGAAATGCAATCACTGATAAGTGGATATTAATGAGCCCAGAAGCCCTAAATACTCAAGGCACAATTAGCAAGTCAAGTGATTCCCAAGAAGAAGAAAGGAGAGGACCCTGGGCCTGTAAAGATTGGATCCAGTTTTGTAAAGAAACTGTGGGGGGAGGGGGAATGATTGGGAAATAGTTGGGGGGGAGAGGAACTATGGGACGTATGGTGGGGGGAACTGGGAAAGGGGAAAGCCTTTGGAATGTAAACAGAGAATATAGAAAATAAAAAAATAAAAAATAAATAAAATTAATTGAACTAAAAAAAAAAAAAAAAAAAAAAAGATTCCTGACCTGGGCTGGGCAAATCAGACTTTGGGTATCACTTCTAAGCAAGAGTATAGAAAATATACCTTTGTGGCTGTTTTAAATAGTGAATGCTGGGAACGGAATTGGTGTGTTCGATGGACTCTATCTGCAAAGTGTCACTCGCACAGAAGAGGATTCCAGGCTAATTTGCTTTACCATGGAACACAGTTTTGTTCCCCTGTAATGACTGAAATAAAATTATACTAAATACACACACACACACACACACACACACACACACACAAAACAGAAGATAGAGTAGGATCTCTTTAGGTACTTGAAATTTTTAAGGTAGAGGACACAGTCAGAGATGGTCACAGGAGGATCCTGAACTATATATATAGTACCTGTATTGAAAAAAGCGTAGAAAAATATATTAAGTGTATATTTAATTAGATGGGAATTACTTTTTATTTTGTTTGTTTGGGTTTGATTTCAAAAAAGCTCTTTTTAGCTTGTTATCTGTTCTGCTCCTCTAACTCCTATCCTGTGCACCAGCCACAGCAGACTTTGCACTAGTTGTCAAACTCGCGGCGTGCATGCGTGCCAACGTTGTTTTCCTCTCAGAGAGAGTTGCTGCTTTGCTACCCTTTCTGCTTTGCTATTGCACACTGTAATCCCTCCTTCAGAGCCCAACCAAAAGTCTTCTCTTGGAGCCTCAGTGCATCTACCCGGCCAAATGAATCTCACTCAGTGCTATAATATTCTCAGTTTTAAAATCCATCTCCAATAGCACAACATATTGTAGATAGTAGGAATAAATAAATATTTGAGGACTTGATCATGAAGTTATGCATTGAGGTGCAAAGGGTTCAAGAGCACTGAAGTTTATTAAATATTTGATTTAATTCTTTCAACAGATTTTATGCAGCGTGTGTAGTTCTTGGGTTGCAATACTTACATGAACACAAAATTGTTTATAGGTAAGTGTATTTTTCTTGTTTATAATAGTTTATGTACATGTGGATAAAATTCAAGATAACTAACAATGATATTTTGTACTTAACCAACTTTTTAGCTTTCTCCTACATGTGATAAGTGTATCCTACCCCAACATGCAGATTGTGTGATGGAATTCTTGGTTTGTAGCCCTCTACTCATTTCCTAATTGACGTTGTGAATGCATGAGTTGGCCTGTAGTGGCACATTCACCAGTGGTATTCATCTAGTGATTACATTTAGCTGTCTACTGCACAAAGTTCTATAGACCAGTTACCATGCAGAGAAACACAGATTGTGCCCGAGTGCCAGGCCACTCCTTCTTTACAGTGTCAGGGAGCGTGGGTTGAGCATATCGTAGAGCAGCTGTGATGTGTGAAGCGTGGTTTTGATAGCCAGCACAATCAGATATAAGTATGTGAGTAAAAAGTGTATGGTGGTTTGGCCCATTATATCTGGGCACACTGGCTGCTTAAGCTACAGAGCATCGTGCCAGCATCTGGGCCTGCACACATTGAGCAGTGCTGCTCTGAAAACAACCTTATTATGAAGAAACCAGTCAGAAGACGGAGTATGTAAATAGTGGTTTATTGTAGTGTCTGACAGTGTTTTTAAAGTAAAGATTTCCTCATGGTTCTATTTACTTAATAAATAAATATTTTAAACTAGCTTCATTTGTAATTGATTTGCTTTCTGTTTATTTTAAATTATAGTATTAAAAATTAAATCTTGGCCAGGAATGGTGGTGCACACCTTGCACACCTTTAATCCCGGCACTCGGAGAAAAAGGAAGGGGAATCTCTGGGTTTGAGGCCAGCCTGGTCTACAAAGTGAGTTCCAGGACAGCCAGGGGCTACACAGAGAAACCCTGTCTCAAAAAACAAACATTAGCTTAAATTCTTTCATGTGTGTAGTCAAACTTCAAATTGTAATTAAGTCTGATTACTCTAAATAAAAATTTAAATTTGAAAAAAAGGTATTTAAACTGATTTCTACATTTAAAGAGATAAAATATTCTCATCTAAGTAACAAGAAAAAATTACTTGAAAATTATTCTACTATACAAAAAGAAGAAAAGTGAGAGCATCTCCAGCCGTAACTTGGAAAAAACATTTCTTAGAAGACAAAATTAGGCTCCTCTTGAAAATAAAAATTATGTTTCGTCCTATGGTTTACTGACTTATTTTCATGTTTCCATCTTGAACAGAGATTTGAAGTTGGATAACTTGTTGTTAGATACAGAAGGCTTTGTGAAAATTGCTGACTTTGGTCTTTGCAAAGAAGGTAATTGGGTTTTGTAAATTCCTTTTCTAATTGATTACTGTTCCTTTTTTCTTTGGTCATTTTAAAATTTATATATGCAAACAATGTACTTTTTAATTTTAATTTATCCCACTACAACATTTGGATTGCTATGTATACCAGTAACCACCTAAGACAGTCCTGTGCATATAAACACTCCCTGCTCCAGAGACTGCAGTGCGAGGCGAGGCTTCTCTCCCATGGGTGACACTGTCAGCCAGAACTCTAAGAAGCACTGAGACCAGCTTGTTGATTGAGATTGTGCAGAATGAAGCACATGTGCCTAGTGACTTCACCAGGCTTAGAACTATTAATATTTTAAATTGGAAAAAATAGATGGAACTATCTCAAGATTGTTTACTATGTATTCAGAATTGAATAGGACAGTTCAAATCGAAGACCACAGGAGAATATATAAGATCGGTGTATAAATAAGATAGTATTCTCTATACTTAATGTTATAACTAATATATGCTTTCTCCTCTGTATACTAGTAGTTTTATTTTATTATTATTAACTCTGCTTCCTTAGTACATAAACACAGTTCTTAGATGTGGTAGTACTAATGGATGTTTAATGGGTTTGATGGGTTAAACAAATGTGCTAAGTCTCAGTATGCTTGAGTTAGATCACCACATTCAGCAATGTCATTTTTTTTTTCCTAAGCACATCTTCTAATTTTCATGGCTTGTTCCTCCCTCCCACCTTCCTTGCTAACACTTGAATTTATCTTCTTCAGGAATGGGGTATGGAGATAGGACAAGCACATTTTGCGGTACTCCTGAATTTCTTGCCCCAGAAGTTCTAACAGAAACATCCTACACAAGGGCTGTAGATTGGTGGGGCCTTGGCGTGCTTATATATGAAATGCTCGTCGGAGAGGTAAGCAGTAGGAAATTGGAGAGTGAAAAGATAGAAAAGACATGCACATGTATCTCATGTATAAGAAGGAACTCAGTTTTATAAATATCATAGAGTGGTAATGATTGGCTGTGTTTCTACAATATCTTTACTAGCCTAGTTTAGAATTTTATATGATAGATGGACTGCATTGTGAATGTCCTCAAGTAGCTTCTTATATTTAAATGTTGTGACATGGTTATGTTTTGTGATTTTTAACAGAACTGATATTTTATAGGGTAGACTGATAAAAATATACCCTATAGGAGGCATGGTGGTATATCTTTCCGTGTTTGGGGACTGAGGGAAGAGGAATATGAATTTGAGACCAATGTGGCAAAAACAACTTGTCATTGAATTAATGTAAAATAAATAAATAGATAGATAGATAGATAGATAGATAAATAAATAAATCTGAATCCATAAAGAAAAGTCCACTCTACATGTACCAGAAATAAATGTGATCTTCAAAAACAGCAGCGTTGGAGTGCTTAGCAGTTAAGAGTGCATATTGTGGTTGCAGAGGACCGCAGTTTCATTCCTAGCACCCTGTTCTGAGAGCTCCCAACCACCTGTAACTCCACAGGCATCTGTCCTCAAGGAGCTTCTCCCAGACAGGTCCACATGTGCATAACCAAAATACTTTTACAAACCAGGCATGGTAGCATTGGAAAGGCCAAGGCAAGAAATGTCTGAGTTTTAGGCCAGCCTAGTCTACAAAGTGAATTCCAGGTCAACCAGGTCTGCTACACAAGAGAAACACTGTCTTGAAAAACAAACAACTCTTTTACAATCCACTTTTTAAACAGAAGAGCAGAATTGGCCATCAACACTTTCCCCAGTTTCTGTATATTAGCAAAATTATTTTTTAAGGATAACTGAATTATATATAGAAATGTTTACAATTTGTGAAATAGGAAGTAAATGAAAATGATAAGGGGCCGAATTTGTTTTATGAATTGCTAAAGAATTATAATAGGAATGGAATTTAGAATGAGGGTTTTGTTTTTTGTTTTTTTGACAAGGTGGTTGAAACCTTTCTTGAGAGGGATTTAACTTCTTGGAAATTCTGGATTATTCTGGGGTTTCTCATTGCCAGCCAACCTTCCTTGGATATCCCACTCATGAATCACTTAGCAGCTGGATGAGGGAACAGACACCTTTTTTAGTGTCAGATGTTCTGAAGTTTTAGCCTGTGTATCCACGCAGTGGATAGCCCCTTTAGTGTTAGACTAGATTCTCTAGAAAAGGAAGGAAGGAATGACTCATTAAAGGGCTGTGTGTTTTGTACATATTAGCTTTCTTATTTTGCATCTATTTTATTAGATACAAAGTGGTCAATAACATGTCACAGAGTACTTGTGAGGGTAGGATTGGGATTTTTTGTTCTTGACATTTTTAGAACCTGTTTGTGCTTTAGGATCAGACATATAATCTATCCAATCTCATTTATTTTCCTAAGACATGAGTTCCAGATTGAATTTTTCACTTCTATTTAGAAAAGCTGCTATAGATATTTGGATGGAAAAAATTGATTTAACCTTAATATACTCATTGGTCTTACTTTCCGAGGTGTCAGAAGACTCATGATACTGCTGCTGGAGTCTGTGGCATACTTAGACTCTGTCTCCATTCCACTTTTGAAAAGAAATGTTTCTGTTGCCATATTTTTAAATGTTACATTTAAGTAAGCCTAAGATTTAATTCTGATCCAAAATTATGTACTTCATTAAAATTCACTTTCTGCCTAGAATAGTGGTGCACACCTTTATCTTACCCTTCAAGAGCAGATACAGTGAGTTTGAGGCCAGCCTGGTCTACATAGTGATCAGGACAGAACTATATAGAGAGACCCTGTTTCTATCCCCACCTCACGTTCTAAAAGAACTTTCTATGTTAGAAATAACATGCAGAAAGTACTGTTGTAGATCTTGTTGAACTAATAGGCTCTTGATCTTTGACTTCTGTTCAAGCTACTGGCTTAACAAACAAGCAAGGGAGTTCCTGCTTCATAGTTTTTGAAAGGGCTTCTAATTGGTTGAGTTTTAAACACACCCGGAAGGTATTGCTATTCCATTATATTTGCCTTTTAATTCTATTTATCTTTAGTGCCTCCACAGGAAGATAATTAAGAAAGGAATTAAAACCCATTGGTCTGCTTTATAGTTTTATAGTATTATTGAAGCTTCAATGATAATGTTTATTATTTTTTTTTTAACTTATTGGTTCTTGGAGAATTTCACATTATGCACCACAGTTCAGCGCATCTCCCTGTCCCATCATACCCTCCCTCCACCCCTGCAACATCCCCTGCAACAGAGAAAAGAATGTTATTGTGGAAGCTGTGTAGCACGTCACAGTGTCCCACACTATACCCTTTTGTACACACTTATTTGCTGGCAGATGGTGTTAATTGCAATGACTCATTTCCCTTATACAAGGCCTCTGGCTTCTGCTACTCTGTCAGCACTGGAACCTCACGTGGGCTTCTCCAGGATATCCTGTTATTGCTGTGTGTCTTGGAGCTCCTGTAGCTTTGGAGCTATGGAACCGGCCCCTTCATGCACTCCAGCGGTTCATCGATGGGGTACATGTTGGGGTGGGCCAATTCAAAGCCCTCTGGCTCTCCCACTCTGATGCTGGCTCTCCCGCTCTCACACGCTTCAGGCATGCGTGCGTATACACACACACACACACACACACACACACACACACACACCACACACACTCTTCCAGCAGCTCTACCCTGCTGCCCAAGTAAGGTGCAAGGCCAGATTTCCTGAGTGTTGCAGCTGGTAAGGGACATGGCCAATTTTCTCACTCTCATGACTAGGGCCCAGCTCTCCTCCCTGCCATAGGTAGGAGGCATGGAGGGCATCTGCCACCCCCTGGCAGACAAGAGACAGCCAGCTCTCCCATAACCACACGTTTTGCACAGCTTACCCACACATTCAGAACCAGCTCTCCAGCTTTCCCGCTCTGATGACATCTGGGCCAGCTCTCCTGCCTACCATTGGTGGCATGGGATAAGAAGTGAGGGGCATCTCTCTTCACCCATGTCACTCCAGCCTATGTACAAGGCCAGGACCATATCATATGGTCACAGGTTGTATCACTAGCAACTGACATCACGCTGTTCCTTACTATCCTTAAGGTTCCAGTTTTGTCTGTCTTTATTTGGGTCTTTGAGTGTCTGGGGCCATCTCAAGAATCCTGTGACACCCCCTCACCTCCACTCATGCATTATCTTGGACATGATCTGTCTACCATCCCCCCCCCAAGTCCTGTACAGCACCAGATTAGACACCAAGTTAGCTTCCTGTCCAGGCACCATGGTCTAGTGGTCATCTAGAGCTCATTCCTCACCAATCCACACAAATGACCACGTTCGAGGGTCATCTCTATCAGCCTTCCTCCTGCAGCAGGTGGGGATCGTGTCTCCTGCTTGCTCCCAGTCTATTGGGGCCAGCACAGCACAGGTCCTCTTAGGCTCACTTTTTTTTTTAGAAGATGTAAGGCGACTACTGATCATTCAGATGTTCTCTCCCCTTCGGATGCACATGTGAACAGTAGACACGCCTGCATCTGTGGTGCTTCCAGTGGCAGGGTTTGCTTGTTCGTGTTTCTGTTCTTTGTTTAGCTGTTGAAAGTGTGGATTGGCTAAACTGTTTTTTGTTTTTGTCCCATTGGGACATCCTCTCCATTTCTTGTGGAGGGGGTTGAAATAGGGCTTCACAGTGTAGCCCATGTTGACCTGGATTCAACTGTGGTCCTCCTACTTCAGTTTCCGAGTGTTTGCCTGATAGTTATGAGCCACCATGCTCAGCTCGAAATCAGAGCTTCTTATATATAGTGTTTGAAACCTGGCCTCATGTAGCCCAGAGAGAGCACAAGCTACTTACACTATGTAGCTGGGACCAGTCTTGAACCTCTCATCCTCCTGCCTTTATCTTTCAAGTGTTGGGATGGCAAGCTTGTTCCTGGAGACTGAGCCTACGTGTCACACTTTGGGCTGGCTCATCTCCAGGTCCCATTTTGTTTATCATTGCCTGAATCTTGGTTCTCCTTTGAATATAGGATGTTTTACTATCTTAGGACTTTTATATTTAGTTCTTATTTCTTAATTATTTCTTACTATCTTCTTATTTTTGTCTAGTCTCCCTTTCCTGGTGATGACGAAGAAGAGGTTTTTGACAGTATTGTAAATGACGAAGTAAGGTATCCAAGGTTCTTATCTACAGAAGCCATTTCCATAATGAGAAGGGTAAGAAATTAGAATCAAGAGGGTTTTTTTTCTAATTTAAATTTAAGCTTTTTGTTGAAAATAATTTCCCAGTTGCATTTCAGAAGTTATTTTTAATTCACAGATGTTGCATGCTTTAGAAAAATATAAACAAAACATTCTAAGTCTTTGAAAGCAGTGAAACTGTTGGTGAAACATATTTTATTGATTTCATCTTAACTTCCTAGCTGTTAAGGAGAAATCCCGAGCGGCGCCTGGGAGCTGGCGAGAAAGACGCAGAGGATGTAAAGAAGCATCCATTTTTCCGGGTAAGTATAAAAGGTCAAAGTTTTTCATGAAATGTGAGTGATTGGGAAGAGGACACTAAGCTGGCTGGTTTGTGTTTTGTGATCTAGCTAACCGACTGGAGTGCTCTGATGGACAAAAAGGTAAAGCCGCCGTTCGTCCCTACCATCAGAGGCCGGGAAGATGTTAGTAACTTTGATGATGAATTTACCTCAGAAGCACCTATGCTGACTCCACCTCGAGAACCAAGGATACTCCTGGAAGAGGAGCAGGAGATGTTCCGCGATTTTGACTACGTCGCTGATTGGTGTTGAGTTTCTGGACACTGTGAGACCAAGTGGACTAACCAGCCTCTTGAAAACAGCAGCCCTGCCTTTGCTTTCTGTGCCACCAGGAGCTTCTGAGGTTATATAAAGCACATGAAGATGTGGTTACAGTACTGTTTTATACCTTAATGTTTTCAACGTAAATCTGAACACTGGAAGCAGTTTCATGGAGTTTAGGCTGAGTGAACATTGGCCTTGGAAATCCATTACAAATAAATACTTTTACATCAATACTCTATTTTTAAAAAGAAGATGAACCACTCTTTTATAGTCCTCATCTTTGCCCTAGGCCTGCCTTAAGTGGAAGGAAGATTAATCACTTAACTATATTTTACAAAAGAAAAAATAGGGCTTTGGATGCTATTGCTGGTCATATAAAAAGTGATTCTGTTAGACTAAGGCAATTATTTTTTAAGAAATCACTATAATACGAAAAAATGTGTCAGTTTGTACACCTTTGGTGGCTTGATTTAAAGAAAAAAATGAGAATGTATTGATGTCTAGTTTGATGAATTTTCTATATTTATCAGGAGAACACTTTATTGCCTTAACTTTACCAACCATGTAGCAGAGCCTCACAGCTTTCCAGCAGAGCTACCTGCCAAATGACCTTTGTTTATTAAACAGTGCTGCAAAAAGATAGGAACATCAGCATTTCCTTAACATTAGCAATGAGGACTTCTGAGCAGCTGGAACCAAGATACCATGCTAACTGTGTGCATTCCCAAAGTCAAGGCTCCATGGAGGGTGTTCAGTCAGGTCTCCCACAGTTGGTGAACCTGAGTAACCCTTTTTCATATGCATTCTACATGTATTTCAACCTAGACATCTTGTTCCTGTGTCTGCTGTAGATGGGAACTCTATCTTTGTTAAACCATAGAGATTATCATGGTATACATGCTGTGAACATGTCTATGTACAAGTTGTAATGTATTCTGTGTTGTAGGCATATTATTTAATTTCACCATGTCATCACTTTTGTACAGTGGCCAAGCAGACACCTCCAACCCCAGCATTTCCAGTAAACACATTTGTATATTTAGGCCGCTGGATCCAGATTTTATATTGGCAGTTACTGAGGGCAAAAGCAATATATTGTAACAGAATGTATAAATATTTTTGATAAAACAGTCTATATTTTATAAAAAGTTATTATAACACTAAAGCTGTACCTCAAAAGACTCACAAATAATTTGATCAAATACTCTACACATCCTCAGAGGATCCGTTCGTGGCTTTTTATCGCTCTTATCATACACCTTTTTGCAAATCATGACCTTCACTGGGCTGGAATTTTTCTAGGTATTTGTTTGTTTTTACTTTTTTCTTCTAGCCTATCACTCCAATGTTCTCCCTCAGTTCAGTAATATCAATGATAACTCTGTGCTAAGCATGTTAGGGCCATGATACCTCAGGAACAGCAAATTGGTAACTAACCACACTTGAATTAACCATGTAATCACAGTGAGCTCATCTCTTATAATTTTCCAAATCTGAGTCAGTGAGAAACAGGAAAGTACATAAATACATGAGGAGTTGAGCTTGGAACAGCTTTGCTGAGATACATCGGCCTGTTGTTATTGTACTCTGAGAATGATTAAAATTGTCCAGAAATACTTTCTATTACCTTCCAAATTCATTATTATTTTTCTCCCAAGATCCTTTGGAAGAAAATTTTCTAAAAAGAGGAGCAATATGTTGCTGTAAATTGCTTTAAAATGCCAGTTAATTGCCTTGGAAAAGAACAATAGAAAAAATATCATAATTGTCTAGCTTTAATTTGAAGTGTTAACACAGTCTGAAAATAAAACACTAACTACTTTTGAGGTACAGTCTGCATACCTTTGTTGGTTCTGAAATATGCATAGAAAGCAACGTTTCAAATGGGCTTTTAGCATTAAAAACTGAGAGTTATATACACAGTGTACAAAAAAATTTTTTAATTGAAACCAATCACTAAAAAAATTTAGGGGTCAGGGTATAGTCACACAATTATGCTGAAAAAAAAAAAGCACTCATTTTTCTGTAGTTTAAAAAAAATATATATATATATTTTAGTCAGATTTTAAATTTTAAGAGTGTAAATAGATTTTGCTATTACTGTATGTGTATTGACTGCTCAAGCACTTTGTAAGGAAAGCGGATACGTTAGAATGGTACCCTATGCATCCAAATGAAATGTGCCTTTACGTCATTCTAAGAAAAAGGGGGTTTTGCAGTCATAAATTACCACAAATGCACAAATTAAAGTTTAAAATAGATTGAAATTTGTAACTTTGGTTTTAAGTTTTCATTCCTTTAGAATTGTCCTTGTGTTAAAATAGTTGGCTAAAAATGTTTGGTGAAGGTCTTGAGAAGATTACTTTTAGTTAGCTTTCTTTTTATCCTGGGGAAGGCACATTGTTCACCTCACTTGGAATAATGGGGAGATTTTATATTCTAGTCCTGTATTATGTAGCTTCTTTCATCCATGCATAGAATGCCCACTGTCACTAGATACCAAGACCAGGAATGTTGTCAGGAGGAGAGAAGCAATGACGTTTTCAAGACTAAGAAGCAAATATGCTAATGGTAAAGTGTAAGCAGTGGTGACATGGGAGCTTCCTCGGTAAGAGCAGTGGTTCTCATGGGGGCGGTGTCAAATGACTGCTTCACAGGAGCTGTATATCAGATGCTTATATTGCAATTTATAATAGCAAAATTACAGTTCTGAAGTAGCAACAAGGGAATGTTATGGTTGAGGGACACCACACCATTTGGAACTGTATTAAAGAGTCAAAACATTAGGAACTTTGAGAACCACTGCGTTAGAGGATAACATTTTAGTATTGAATCTGACATTTGAGAAAATTGGCAAATTAATAAAGCAGAATGCTAGTCATTTTGTAGTAATTACATTTTAAAAAGTATAATATTTAGAAATGTTTCTTTGGGGTGTAATGAACACTGTTATTATATGCTGGCCTAATCAAAACTGACTTCTACACTCAAATCTGACAGATTGTTTAAGTATTCCCTATCTTCCCCAAGCAGCTAAGTAGGGAAAACCCAAAGGGGAAGGAACCAGTTTCCTATGGGCACGTACAAGATTAAAGGTAAGTACCTAGATAACTTGGAAGTCTAAATGTCAAAATCGCTGTCTGATGCCAGACTATTCAGATCCTTACTAGGTGGAATCCCTAAGACACCGGAAACACTCAAGCATTATTGGTCTCATTAAAGGTAAGAATAACTTTGGCAGCCCATTATACCCAAACATGGAGGAGACCATGCTAAAATCCTGGTATATCTAGCTGTAGTCTAGATATACCAGGGTTTTAGCACCCAAAACTTTAGAGTTAGTAAACCCAAATGTACAGTTGAGGTGCTGTACACATATAGCTCCTAATATTCAGGCATTATTGGGAGTGAAGACAGCTCCAAGTATGAGGTCACGGTGGGGTCTGCCAGCCAGCACTACATTGTGTCATTCTGCCTCCTAAAATAAACCCGACATGACAGTGCATTGAAAGTAAATAAATTCAGTCTAGGAGGAGATTTGAACCTCAAGAGATGGTTTGTGCTATGAAATAGACATAACCTAAATAAATTGGGGGAAGATACCTATTTTATTACCTATTACTAGTAAATGTACTAGATCAAACATGACCAAGTCAGAGTCAGCAGCCTCTGAAATCTATACTTGCTGCATTAGCAAATTGTGCTCATTTTAGGATTGCAAGTATGGTTTATTACTAGGAAATCCATAAGGCTACTTGCCATATTAATAGATTCAAGGGAAAAAGTGATAGAGATCTCATTCCTTTTTTTTTTTTTTTAAGCAAAGTAAGTAGTTTTCTTAAACTGACAGATGGTGTCTATTAAAAACATAAAGAAATATTACATCATCCTCTGCATCAACAGTTCTCAACCTGTGGGTCTAGATCTCTTTAGGGGGTCAAACAACTATTTCACAGGGGCTGCATATTAGAGGTTTATATTGCGATTTATAACAGCAATGTCACAGTTATCTAATAACAACAAAAATAATGTTATGGCTGGGGGTTACCACAACATGAACTGTATTAAAGGGTCACAGGGTTAGAAAGGTTGAGAGCCACCGGTCTGTATCCTTTGAGGAAACATTTTAAGTTGGGGACTAAAGCGAGGACACCTGTCACTATTCTTGTACTGTTTATGAGTACTCAAAAAGGGAACAAAGTTGCCATTCTTTCCAGATGGATGTGGTTGTCTGCTTGGCAAATGCCAGAGGCCTGGGCATGTGGCTCAGCGCTAAAGCACTGGTCTAGCATGCTCAGTCCCCCTCCCCTCCAGGAAGGTCAGCCCGTATATAGACTTAAAGGCCAGCATAGGACACTTGAGGACCTGGAAGAGGCTGAGGGAGAAGCCAGACAGGAGGAAAATCTTAGGATTAAAATTTGCTACCAGTAGTGATTTATTCACGATGTCATATGTCAGCATAACATCAAGATAAAAGATAACCTAGAAACAAAAACAACAGCAGCAAAAACAGTTACCTGTAAGTTAGAAAAATCCTTTATTGGGAGACATTAAAGCAATCTAAGTACATATTTATAGTATGATGTTTCTCTCAAATTAGTTTAGATTTTATGCACAACTCCAGTCAAAATCCCAGTAGATTTTTGTGGATCTTTACAAGCCTATAGCCTATGTTACCTGGAAGATATGCAATAGACAATGATGAACTTCCACATAGGCGATTTCTCTTGAAACTTGGCAATCATACTGAAAATTAGCAAGAAGAATGGTCCTCATTCTGCTACTGAACCTCTAATGTGAGCTTGGACAGTGTCAGGGTTGGGATAGAAAATGGCCCGGTGGGCTCATGTATGAACACTTGGGCCACCAGCTGATCTGGTGGTGCAGTTTTGAGAAGTTGTGGGTCATCATTCTAAAATCGGGCCTTGCGGGGTGAAGCAGGTCACTGTCTCAGGTATTAAGGTTTATTGCCCCTCCCAGTCAGCCTCAATGTTTCCTGGCTATCCCCATGATAGAACCTGTTGCTTTAGCCTCTTATTTTCATGATTACAAACTGCTTCCTGCTTTACAGACTCATGTAAGTGACCTTGCTCTAAGTATTTTGTCACAGTGACAACTCCAAAGGTTTCAACTTGCTAGGAGTGTGTGAACATTTCATCCTCAGGTTTGCATCCATCAACTTTTTAACATTTTAGTCTTCAGTGTTGAGCCTACATAGACCAGTAGCCTAGCCACTTGGTCTGTCCCTTTCTGGAGTTATTCTTGAGATCCTCTAAAGACAGACGAGGCCTTCACAGTTTAACCATGTATTTGGTGACCTTTAAACTCTTTTAGAGGCATCATTGAATGTCTACTATCTACAGGACACAATCTGGTCTCCACAGAAAACAGTAGACTCAAAATTGAAGCTAAAATGCTTGTGTTATGGCCAAAACTCCAGCCCCATTGCGTAGTGAAATATAGATGGGCGTGTGAAAATAAAACAGAAGTTGGATGCAGAGATTTACTTACTGGGTTAAATATTAGAAGATGTGAAGGCCGTTGTTTAGTCTTCCAGTATCTCTCAGCTATAAAATCACAAGGAACTCCAAATGTACCGGGTGAGGCTGTTAAGGGGACTCTCAGGACTCAGACCAACAGCTGGCTTGACACCTCCAGTGAGGAGTTGAATGTAATCGGCAGGTGTTCACCTGGGAACCCCCTAGACTTTTCAGAGTATGGAATAGACTGAGTTCACTGAGAGCACTAGTTTGGGTTTGAGTGGCTTTAATTCTGTTATCTTTGTTGCTTTAAAACAGTATATTTTGGCATGAACATGCATGAAGTTTAGCACATTATCCAAAAGTATTTTGCATGCATACCAGCAGTCTTTCTCACGTGCTTTAAAACTAAGCATTCCATCAAATAAGGCCCTGATAGAAGCAGGCTGCAGACCAAGGAAGGCATAAGAATTGTTCTGTGGAGAAAAGCTGTTTTGTGATCGGCCTTTGTGACACTGTTGTGTCTGACATGGTTCCTTACATATGCCCCCTAAAACTACTGGGATGTTTTAGTGCCAGCTCCTAAGAAATGTGTAATTTCCTGAGTGAGTGTCCTCATGATGCTTGCCATGGGCAACCAACCATATGATTAGAGGGTAGAACTCCAACCCTAAGACCTGATATCCCTTGATGCCTAGCAAAGAGAGAAGTGCTGAGGGCTATGGATACCAGTGCAATCATCAGTTGCCTTACATAAGAACTGCCGAAAGCCTAAAGGGCTAGGTGACTCACTTCTATCATCTCACACATGGAAGATGAGGTAGAAGAGTGGCAAGTTCCAGGCTCCATAGAGAGACCCTGTTCAGAAAACACAAGTCACACAGCTCAGCGTGCAGTTAAGAATGTGATAGCTGACACCAACAGTTCCTGGAAGAAAGTGCCCAAAGAGGGTCTGGTGTTCTGCCCTTCCACATGCCCCGACCAGCAGACTGTTAACCTCTGACCTTTTATTAAAATAAAAAATGGTAAACATGCTTTCCTGGGCTCTGCTATAGCAAATTAATGAAGTGAGAGCTTCAGTTTTCAGCCAGCTGCCATTGGGGTAGCAAACTTGAATCTGAACCTGTGGCTCAGTTTTGAACCTATATTCCAGACACTACCTCTAGGTAGATAGGGTTGAAATTTTTTCCTAAGAAATTTCTATTTAGTAATTTTACTTGGTATGTAGGGAAACCGACATACACACAGGGAATCAAAGTGATTGGTATGTGAGGGAAAACATATCTTCTTAAAATCTGTCAAAAGCCTCCAGAAACTACTTTAAAGGCCACTCCTCCACCACAGACCCTGAACGGGTACTGAGTCTCTCTGACAGGAGACAACTGATGATGTCCTTATTGTAATGCCACACAGTCCTGAGGCATATGTGTAGGGATCAGGGGTGGGTAGAGCATAAGGATGTCTTGAGGGGGGTCAGGACGTCTTTCCGTAGCTCCACAAATGGTAGATGAGATTAAAATCCAGCATCAGGAAAAGTCAGGGCCACTGACAATTGGAAATATTAGCATGGGGCATAGAAGCCTTTTGCCTGGATTAGGACCAGATGGGTACAAGGCTGACCCCTTTAGTAGTTAATTATGATAATTAAAGTAAATCTCACACCTGTGATAGAAAATTAGCACAGGCCCCAAAGACAGCCATGGATAACGTGTATTTGCTGCTGTGAACACAAAGGCATACTATCAAGAGGCATTGAGTTAGTTGCAGGAGTTTTTAGTTTGCAAGAATAACTAAAAGAAATTTCAAGCAATTAACCCCTTGTCACTCAGCTGATAAAAGTGAACTTTTTTGCATGTATGTGGTGTGCTACACACACATTTGTGCTCGCATGTATGCAGGCATACTCGGACATGCATGTACAGGACAAGGTTGACTTCAGGTGACTCTTGACCACTCTCCACCTTGTATTGAGGCACGGTCTCTGGGCTAAACTCAGAGTTGATCTGTTTCTGCTTTCCTGCCTAGCCAACTCTTGGGGATTTAGGGTGGCCTCTCACATCCCCCAAACTTGCATGTGTGTTCTGTAGAGCAACACTGTCACTTTTGTAAAGACAAGGGTTTTCCTCCTTTTCTCCAATCCCTCAAAAGAATTTACTACTTTTTGTAAATTTGCTTTGAAGACAGGACTTCTATGTACCCTAGCTGTTCAGCAACTCACTCTGTAGATCAGGCTAGCCACGTGCCTCTGCATTCTGAGTGCTGGGCTTAAAGGCATGCACCACCACCTGGCTAGAATTCACTTTTTCTAAGAACCTGTATGTATGTAAGGTTTGCTCTTAAATATTCTCTTTAATAGAATTCTACTTGAAAGATGTGGCTGTCCTCAGTACTGAGGCAAACTTCTTGTGAAATTATCCCTAGTGGTCTGGCTGCATGTAAAGAGCACACTGTTTGTATCTAGTGGGTATGAGACCTCAGACCTACCCATTTCAGCTACTAAGTGATATGGACAGATCTATTGATTACTAGAGGCTTTTCTGACATTAAATGTGGAGAGATCCAGTGTGACAGGGCTGGACCAGGAGAGGTTCCTCCATCTTGCATTCTGGCTGTGACCATTTCTGGCTTAACTAAAATTTGATCTTGATTGAGAAGCCCATAGAAAATTAGCCAACTCTATTCTAGGAACCCTTGGTCAAGATGCCCCAGCTGACTTAGCATCTGTCAAACTGCCTGATTGTCTAGAACCCCCTCCAGCTAACCTCTTAAGCTTCTGTAAAAGTGCTTGCATACTCAGAATCGCCCCCTACTCCCTGCAGTGGCCTACTGGGATACCAGGACATGGTTTCTGCCTTCAAAACCCTTATGCTGTGTACACTGGAGAAGATACCAGGACCCCTGAATACCTGAGTGTTATCTCAGCCAACTGCAATAGAGACTGAATTGGCTATAAACACACACCACTCCTGAAAGTACCCGAAACTGACAACCAAGTACTTGAACTCAGTAATAACAAACTAGCAATGAAGGTGGCATCCAGTGCTTTAAGGCAAGTGGGATGTGCTCACATTAGGTAAAACATATATAGAATAGATTTGCTTTACCTGTACAAAAAGTGTACCATGCTAAGTTCACTAATTACCAACTTGCTAAAATGTAACTAAACAAACTAAATTCAGATTTTAAGGTTGATCATCTTGGAGTAAGGGTCCACACAAATGATTTTTCAAACCCTTTCCGGAGCATGTAGTAATAGTTTTGATCTTGCCACACTGAACAAGTACTGGCCTGTGCACATTGCCAAGCGTGAGTAGTTCTGGGATCAAACTCAGGCCTGCCCCTACTCACCCTCAGAATGGACTTTTCCTTCTTAATTTGGTATCCGGACCTCAACCACATAGATTTTAATTCTTTTACTTAACCTCAATCCTAAATGTATCCTATAATCTCTGATTTTTAACTGCACTTTTCTAATTATTTAACATTTCCACATTTGGAAAAAGCCTAGACCATCCTATTGCTACAACTGCATTAGCTGGTAGGGTAGAATCTAGTGATTACAAGCACACACGCTGTGCATTTACTACAGCATGTAGCTGTTCCCCAGCCCTTGATAAAGCCAACAGAACAAAACAGCTGAAGGATAGGAAATTCTAGACAACTTATGGGGGTTCTATTTTCTAGCTCTCCTGAGGACTGACCTTAATAATTGCCAAAGCCACACTTCTAAAACCTAGTTGTGGCTGCAGATTGCAGTTGTCTCAATTGGGACCTACACTTGGACCGCAGACTTCCAGGGTCTGTTTCTTCATGTTTAACCTAGCTTTATGCAATACCATGCAAGCACCCCATGTTTCACCTAAGGAAGAAATACTGGTCTTCATGGTCCTTGCCTGTGTTCCTTCCATGAACAACAGACTGGCAGTAGAGGTAGAAGTCTTCTGTGGACCAAGATCTGAACCTGACTTGCGAGCTAGTGTCTGTGGACTGTAACCTGCAGTCTACATTAGTGACATCTAAGAGAAAGTTATCTATTCCAACTTACAAATTTTTTAAAAAATGTGTTAGTTTTCTCATCTAGTGCCTACGTAAGAGACCTTAAACACTAACATGTAAAATACTTTGAATATGTGGGCTAAATTTCTAAACACTCTGAGGGTCCAGTAATTGTCATACAAGTCCCAATAACATAAGAACCAGAAACAAGCTGGTTCTGTGAAATGATTTATGAACATTCCAAATTTAATCTGTCTGCTAATTTTACTACCCTTTCTTCTGACTGAGCTTAGTGAAGACAGCTTCCACTAGCTCAGACTGATGTGCATCACTCCACAGCCTCTTCCGTGGGTACTCGAAATGCTCTCCCACTGTCGTGGGTTGGAGACACTAACGATGGCGCTAAGCTTCTGCTATTCTGTGACTCCTAGAGTTGAAGAAACTAAATATAAAATTGATGGGACCCAAGACTCTCTCAGCTGTATTTCCTGTTATGATATACAGGATTTATATAATTATATATTATAAATTTCATAATATAACAAAAACTGGTTTTAAATTTTTATTTGAGAATTACATATTTCAATATTTCCAAAATACTGTTTCCTAGATCACTAAAAAAGAAAGCAGATTCAGTAAGAAATTTAAGTCATTAAATATGTTGCACTAGTATATACATACAGAAGACTAAGCAATAATATTTAGCTCTGGAATGCGTACCATCTCCTTTTTCCTCATTAAAGGCTCAACCAGCATTGTGTGGCTATGTACAAAGTTCCATGTTCCATGTACATTAAGAGTGTGACACTTGAGTTATCTCAGTTTATAGCTGGGGTAGTTTGTCCACTGGGGTGTCAAACTTGAAGTCTGAGGGGAAGAGATCTGGAGCCCGAGGGTAGATCAGTCTGTAAGACTGTCGGATTGTCACATCAGCAACACCAGCAATATCCCCAATTTCTAAAAGACAAAAAACAAGACATTCAATTGATCTGCTCCATTTCTTTCCTATACCAAGATGAAAAACCACCCTCCAATTTCACTTTTTAAAATTGATAGGGGAAATATAATCTAAGAGGTATAAACAGGAGTCAAAGTCAATGTAAACAGTAACAGTGATAGGCCTCTTTAAAGGTATTTTAAAATACTGGAGGACATATGTTACAGGATATTAGATCCTATTGTGAACTCGGAGATTGTGAACTGTCTCTAACTGTGGTGTGGCTCAGCACGTGACCCTAGAGCTTTCTGTTTACTGTAATCAAGTGCCTGTGGTGTGGCTCAGGGCTACCTAAATAAAGTCAATCCTAGGTCAAGAGACGGAGCAAGCGGGCAGCTAACAGCGTGGACAGGAATACATAGAAGGGAGTGTATGTAAGACTTGGAGGAGCCTTTTCCTTCTAGGACATCAGTGGCGGAGGAGGGGCAGCTGGGTGCTTTCTCCGCCTCCCTGAACTTGCAGGCTTTCACCACAGCACCTGGCTCCTGAGTCTCTTCGTAAAATTGAACAGATATATGTGAAGCATGTCCCTGTTTGACAAGACTCTCTTCCTTTTGTCAGGTCCTCTTTCAGGGCTGAGACAATACACCATGTACAAAGCCTGGCATACAAATCATCCTCAGCTACAAGGCAAGGTAAGGCCAGTTTGGGCTGGATGAGACCTCACTTCAGAACAAAAACCATACAAATGGGGAAGGGCCATGAGGCCCCATCCCTCCCTGACAGTGACTGATAATTCTCTTCAGTGATGTAACTGTTAGGGAGCCCTTCTCATCCCCTGCACAAGCTAGGAAAACCCATCCTTCCTCCAACCCCTTCCATACAGAAAATACTCGGGGCTAACATGTCATCGATTTTCACTCACGAGTGCCCACCAAGGGTTTTGACCACCTATGACCATAATCAAGACGTCATCACTCTGCCTAACGCTATAAATCACACCCCCTCCCACGCTCCCCCACGTTAGCCTGGATATGTTACTTCACTGACTTCTCCACCTGTGAGATGGGTAACCCCACCTGGGAGCTGCCTCCTAATAAACCTGCCTTGGTGAGTAGGAAGGACTATGTCCGATCCCTTTTCCTTATGGGTTAATGCTTCAAGGACCTGAGTAGTTAAACTTTCTCGTGGGAGATCTGAGGAAGGCCTTACACTCCCAGCCTTGCCATCTCACTGGCTGGTGTGGTGATGAGAATCCTACCTTTCTGTGTTCGCTTCTCAGCTGAAGCCTGGGAGGCCATGTAAATGGCTGCGGCGGCCACAGAGATCGGGCTCCTGCCGGGAACCAAGTCCAGCTCCACAGCCTTGCGGGCTATGTGTGTGGCTGCCATCTGCACCTGCTTGGGGAGGCAAAGATTGGAGCAGAACCTGGACATGAAGTCCCCAGTTGTGATCAAATCCACGCTGGTTTCCAAAGCTTTCAAAATCAGTTTAAAACAGCGGCCAATTTCTTTCTTAGAGATTCGAGACACAGCACATATTTCTAAAAGAAAAAATATTTTTTAAAAGGTTGTAAGTTCATTTTATAATTTATTTTTTATTATAAAAATAAATGTTCTGGTTGTTAAAAAAATTAATCAAGGCTTAAAGATGTGACCCTAAATCTTCTCAGCAATACTTCCCATAGAACTTGTTTATTCAAAATTTCTTGGTTTACATTTTTACCACACTTTAGACTGTATTCTCTCAAAATACAAACTTATCTAGTTCAATTTATACAAATAAGTTTCTCCAAGTAATCAGCTTCTCTGATCTCCTTGTAAGGAATGTTCTAAGCAGAAGACAGAAAATACTCTAGCCAAAGAATGCAAGTAAGTGCACATGTGTGACTTCAGCTGTCTGCGTGCTGTCACTGCATAGGCTACACTGAGCTGTTACAGCAAAAAAGACGTGTAATAGTCACCCCTCTCACTTAGACACAGGAAAGCTTAGGAAAGATGCTCGTTGCATATGGTGAATACAGTCCCAACCTGGACCTGGTCAGTGAAGGGCAGTGTGTATATCACAGCAACACTGGAGGAATAAATATGTCCTCACAGTAAACACAAGCATGACAAAGCCAGCACTCGACTCAAAGTCCTTGGTTTGCACAAAACTGCAAACACTAAGTCTCAAAACAACAACAACAAAAAAAACCCAACAAAACAAAACACACAGACACACACACACACACACACACACAAACACACAAAGACTAATTCCACTGACCCCTTCCAAGATCTGACCCCCTCAAATGTGAGACCTGTGCTGGCCATCGTTTTCATCCCCGGCTACAGATGTAACTTCAAAAGCTTCTGAGGCATATGATGTAAGGCCTTCAAGCCCCATAAAACAGCTGTGGGGTTAGAGAGATGGCTCAGCAGTTAAGAGCACTGGTTGCTCTTCCAGAGGTCCTGAGTGCAACTCCCAGGAACCATGGGGTGTATCTCAAGACACTTACAATGCACTCATATACAAAAAGCAAATAATTTAAAACAAAAACACCAAACCCAGTCAGCTGTACTATGGCCTTCCAGGGATTAAAATGATGCTACCTGCAAAAGCAGCTTACAAAGAACATAGCAAAGAAGACTGTCTTGGACATTTCCTGTCAAAGAGCATGTAGAGCCACCGGCAAACAGCGTATACACGGATCAAGAGAAGCCCTTAAACACAGAAGCTGCCTGTCTGAGCTCAACTTGGGACAAGTGAAGGGTACCTTTAAATGTCCTGGGAACGCCTTCTTGTCTACAGGCGATGTACAGACAAGCAGACGCTATCGCATCATTAGCTCTTCCCTTCAGGCTCTTCTGTTCATACACTTGCTTGAATAAATTATTTGTTCGATCCTTCAAAGCAGAGAAACTAAGTTTAAGCCTAGGCCATTTAATTACTTACAGTATCAAAATTTTATGTGTTCATTAAATTATGCAAAGCAAATGTCAGAATAGCTTAAAGGAGGTAGACAAGAACTTACAACTATATTGCGAGGGAGGTTGATTCTGTCTGCCATGGTCGTGATTTCCTTGAATGCATTCATCATTGCTCTATCAGAACTACTCATTGTTCTCCGGTTCTGATACTTAGAATTGCCAAACTCATCAAAACTTGCAGCTCCTGTACCCTATAAAACAAAGATTTAACCTTGCTCAACATTTTTGGAAAATGTGAACAGACAGTGTCTATGAAAATGTAATGTGCACACTCTGACTCCATATGCCCTGGGAGTCTGTCCAGTGAGCCCAGGACTCAAACAGAAACTTCCTTAGATCATGCTTTAAAGAAGTTGGTTCGCAGACACAAGAACACAGAAAATGGAAGTATATGCTATGTTAGAGCTTTACTACTGCACAATCTTGTTTATTTCTTTGAGTCAGGGTCTCATTCTATAGCCCTATAACTGGCTTATATCCTGGAGAGATTCCAGGCTTAGCCTACGGCACGAAGAAAGCTCTGGGATTGCAGTTTGTGACTATGATGGGGTGTGGCCTTTGGGAGAATCATTACTTGGGTCCATCACTGGCTCTCCATCTGGGGTAAACATATGTTCATGTTGGATCTCCTCAGAAAAATTCTTACACAACCAGTACAAAGATGGTAATATTGTTTTACAATAATGTATACATAGGTGTTTGCCTGTGTGTGTCTGTGTTCCAGTGCATGACTGATGCCAAGGGAAACCAAAGGGGTCCCCTAGAACTGCAGTTACAGTTTGTGAGCCTCACTGTGGGTGCTGGGAATTTAACCCAAGTCTTCAAGAGGAGCAGCCAATGCTCTTAATCCCAGCCCAAGTCTATAAGTTTGATTATAAGACTGTAATTTGTTCTTCCCTTCATGATGGAAAAAAATGTTGGCAGACTTTCAAAATACTAACACTGGTGAATCTTATTTCCAAGTCAAGGATGTCCTCTGTGTGACACTTTTTGTGAGTGATACTTTTGCAAAAATCGTAACTTTCTAGATCTTTAGCTAGTGTCCCCTTGACATTTTCTGCTAAGTGGAATTCTTACCTTGCCAATCATGGTAGACAAATCTCCATCACTCAGAAGAGGATTCTGAGAGTCTCCAACTCGAGATGGGTCTTTTGTTGCTTTGTCATTGCTGAAAGTTCTCCATTCAGATCCCACATCAATAACCCGGTCCCCTAAAAAGGTAAGCACACAGTTACTCGCCTAGCCAGAGGACACAGCTCCCCAGACTGGCTAATGGCTAGCATTCCTAATATGGCCACTTGGACACCATGCCTTCCACATCTGCTCTGAAGCATTTACCAGCTTTTCCAGTCCAGTAATGAGCTATGTAAACAGTATGCTATCATTATTCATATCCCGAATCTTACAAAAAAAAAAAAAATGTTAAAAAATAGCAAAAGGCAGCACTTGGGAGGCAGAGGCAGGCGGATTTCTGAGTTCGAGGCCAGCCTGTTCTACATAGTGAGTTCCAGGACAGCCACGGCTACATAGAGAAACCCTGTCTCGAAAAAAATCAAAAAAGAAAAAAAAAAAAAGAAAAGAAAAGAAAAAATAGCAAAAAGAAAAAGCTAGTATGGTGGTCTATGCCTATAATCCTAGCATTTGGGAGGCTGAGGCATAATAGAGAAATCAAAAGTGACTATATATACATAGGAAGACTTTGCTTCAAAGATCAAAGCAAAATAATAAAGTATTCTTATGTGATACAAGTAAGAAAATAAGGAAGCCAGGTATGGTGGTACAAAAGCCTTTTATCCTAGCACTTAGGTGGAGGAAGCAGGCATGAATTCCAGGTTTTGTCTCAAAAAAAACAAAGACAGAAAGAGATGAGGAAAGAGAATAATTCAGAATAAAATTTTAAAGGCAAGATTTAAAAAGGCAGACAGACATACTTTTCAAGCAGAGGCTGTGGCTAGGTATGTGATATCAAAACACATGGCAAGAATAGAGCTCACTGGCCCTGCTTTAGCAGAAAAAGCTCCATGTCTGGAAACATCTTTGAAGCAAACAGATAACATTGAACACTGAAACACATGCTGTTCAGTGTGCCCACAGTAAAAGTTGTCATTCAATACCCAGATATATATAAACACACACACACACACACACACACACACACACACACACAGAGGTACCACTTTCACTGGTGCTTCACAAACTAAGTTAATTGGCCAAAGATCACACAGCTTGAAATGTGTATCAGAGTCCAACTTATTCCACTGAACTCTCTCAATGAATTCTACCACAGGACAGTTGAAAACTCACCATATTCATCTCTGCCAGCCACTATAGTGGACAGTCAGTGAATACAATGGTTACAACTATGAGATCAAGATGCTGCTTAGCTTTGGAAATTTTTTTTTTTTTTTTTGGTTTTTTTTTTTGTTTTTTGAGACAGGGTTTCTCTGTGTAGCCCTGGCTGTCCTGGAACTCACTGTGTAGACCAGGCTGGCCTCGAACTCAGAAATCCGCCTGCCTCTGCCTCCCAAGTGCTGGGATTACAGGCGTGCGCCACCACGCCCGGCTTAGCTTTGGAAAATTTAATTAAGAAAATTTAGATGGAGGGATTTCCATTTCCAGGGATGATAAGAGGTGTTCTTCTGCCTTTAGACTGTGAACCTTAGATATGGTTCAGCAGTTAAGACCACGTCGATTTTACCAGAGGACCTAAATTTGGTTCTCAGCACCCACACCTATAACCAGCTCTAGAGGCTCCTTTCTTCCCCCCCCCATAGGAACTCATCAACTGCTACAGACACAAATAGTTTAAAATAAAAATCTTAATTTTTAATTACATCTCCTTATTTTGAATATGTGTAAGGGTGCATATATCATACATGCAGAGAGATTAGAGGACAATTCCCTCCTTCTACCATGTGGGTTCAGGTGGGTGACTTAGTTTGTCAGGCTTGGTGGGAATCACTTTCATCTGCTGAGTCATCCTGATGGCCCTAATTATTTTATTTTTATACCTTATTTCTTCAGCTTTAGTTGCCCCAGTTTAGTTGCTTCATATTTTAAATGTTGTAAAGGTTAAGTGAGTAAAGTTCTTAAAAGCAGCGAGAAGTCCTTGCTGTTGTCTACTTATTGCTACAAAAACTAAGACACTGGCAGATGGTCTCTCCATTTCCAGGGATGATAAGAAAGGTTTTTCTGCCCTTAGACTGTAAGACCTCAGGCTACTCAGTAACAAGGAGAATGGGGGGAATAGATCATTTTAGTGAAGAACATGCCAAATCTTTTACGAAATACAGTAATTAGCATATATACAGAATAGCAATTATAATCTAAACCTAGCCATGTACTTTAAGAAAGTCCGTAAATATATAAAGGAATGGTGTGTTAATGAAGGCTTCTATAAATTCAGTTTTCTTTGAACTTCAGAGATCATGAGAGTAACCAGCATACTGCCTGGACAATCATGTCTGAGGGAGAAAGACCAATATTTGAGGTGGTGTCCCCACCTGCCATGTCCATGTGCACTGAGAACAAGCAGAGAAGGTGAGGCAAAGACCCCAGTTACAAGGCATGTTAGCCGCCAGCATGAGCACGTCTCCACGGAAGGGCGAGGTTACGTGAGAGAAGTACCATATCCTTTCAGTGTCGACGAGACTAATTTTCCTAGTCAGCAAAATCAAAACAAAAACAGGCACAAACATGAGGCCTTCACCCCAAAATACCAAATCTGAAAAGGTAAAAAGGTCCAATGTCATTTACATATATATAGTTGTATGTAAAGTAAGCACACATGATTTTTTTGTCAAACATTCAGTGGCCTAGCATTTAGGATAAACAGGGAAGCCCAGCAATGGGCTATTAGGTACATTGCCCTAATATGTAGACTTACTTAAGTGACTCAGTCAAGAACCTGTGCCTTATACTAACACTCCCTTTTAGACAAAACTGCTCCCAGCAGCATTTATAAGAATCACATTTCCAAGGCAACTCAAAGAGCACAGCATGAAACTATAACTACTCCAAAAATCATGTATATAAGTAAATGATAGGCAGGAAAAAATACAAAAAAAATCTGAATATACAAAGGGATTGCCACTTAAAATCCAAATGAGGCAGTATTATAAAAGTTTCCCTGGAAGAAAACTGCAATCCAGACTGTTTTCAAGGAGAAAGTGATACAAAATAGCCCTAATGTTTAGATACTGTGATCTAAGAGGAAGCCTCTGTGTGTGTGTAGTCAACCTTTGAAAGCAAGAAGCCTACTCCCTAAGTATCCTAGTAACAAAAACATACCAACTTTCCCCCTCTTAAACTGCATATTGATTTTTGTAAACTTAGACAGATAACCATCAACAGTAGCACTGATGTGGACATAAACTATCAGTGCGGCATCTCCATCCCTAGCAAGACCTTACTGCTTTACTCCAGGTCCACAGAGGAAGTCCTCCCAGCACTGCAGGGTAGAATCCATGATGAAGAGTGGCATCTAAACAGCACTTCACATAAACGAAGATATACAGATATGTCACCTGTGTATTTTTGAGAAGCAATTGAGAATAACCATGGAAATCACTCTCCCTAGTTCACATCATTCTAGCACCTACCTTTGACCTGGCAACAGAATTTTAGAACAAAAGGTCAACATAAATCATTTCTTTTTCAAATGTACTTGTCTTATGTTGTTTGTAAAAAGATGGATTTAACTTTTGTCCTGAACATGACATGACGCTGGAAGTGGAACTGCAATTTTAAGCAATACTAATGTGAAATCCCAGTTTACAAGGCAGGCCATTCGCTCTTTTTCCAGCAGAGCTGATGTTTGAACAATGTTTAAACAAGATAGGCATTCACTCTACCACTCAGCTACACTCCCTAGTCTCAACTCTGTCTTCTAACAGATGACTGAAAATTTAATAACTTATTGATTATAAATCAACATTCAAGCACTATACAAAGTTAAATTTTATGAACAAGCCGATGCCCTAGATACTGACCGCCATCTACTTACTGTTGAAGCTCTCCAGCGGACACAGTCCCACTATTAAAATGTAGTTGGGGGCAGGGACTGCTACACAATGGTTTGATTGACCAATTTATGAACAGAAAGCTCTGCCTTTGCTTATTGGCCTACTTCGTCACCACACATCTTAAAGGCAATGTAACGGTCAGGTGTGGTGATGTACTCATCCAATCCCACTAAGGAGACTGAGGAGGCAGGGCTATTAAGGAGATGGCTCCAAGGCTATAAGGCCTTGCTCCATAGACATGAGGACCTAAGTTCAGATTGTGAGTGGCCATTTAAAAACTTCAGCATGGCCACATCCTTGAAAACCATGTGTAGGGGGAGGATGGGAGGAAAAGAGGGGATCCCTGAGGCTTGCAATAGCAAGCAAGTTCTAGGTTCACTGAGAGACCCTGTCTTAAGGGTATAAGTTGGAAAATAGAGTACTTACCCTGTCCTCTGCAAGCTTCCAAGCATATGTACACACATACACACCATAACAAACATGAATCAGTGGTAAAACAGCTAATGACAAATCATAGCACTTCAACATATTTTATAGTTCTACTGAAAGTCAAATAGACGACCAGGACTCACTGATTGTTATGCGATCTAGTCTCATGCCAAAGTGGAATGCATTTCTCCAATACCCCAATCTGAGTGGCTCTTAGGACTTTCTTGGCTAATCCTAGTGTACTCTGGCTGGCTTGCTTGGCTCTACTTTCAACATTCTCTCTCTCAAAAAAAAAAAAAAAAAAAGTGCTCACTTGGGCAGCACATATACTAAAGTGAAACGATAGAGAGGGTTAGCATGGCCCATGTGCAAAGATGACACCCAAATGTGAGGTGTTCCATATTTTTTAAAAGGGTCAGGAAGTTGAATGGAGGTATGTAGCAGTAGGGGAACTGGCGGTAGCCACTAGACAGTTCCAGATGCCAGGACCCAAGTGGGATGACATCAGCTGAACTCCCCAACAAAGGAGAGAGAAGCTGTAGACTGTATCTAGAGGTCAGGCATGGCCCCCAGTTGAAGCATGAGGCCAACCACACATCTCAAAAATTAACACAGAACTGTTTCTGTCTAAAGGAAATGCAGGGACAAAAGTGAAGCACAGACTGAGGAAAGGCCATCCAGAGACTACCGCACCTAGGGATCCATCCCATCTGCAGACACCAAACTCAGACACTATTGCTAATGCCAAGAAGTGCTTGGAGTGACAGGAGCCTGGTATGGCTGTCCCCTGGAAGGTTCTGCCAGAGTCTGGCCAATACAGAGTCAGATGCTATCAGCCAACCATTGGACTGAACACTGGGACCCCAATGGAGGAGTAAGAGAAAGGACTGAAGGAGCTGAAGGGGTTTGCAACCCCATAGGAGGAACAACAATATCAAACAACCAGACCCCACCCCCAGATATCCCGGGGACTAATCCACCAACCAAAGAGTACACATGGAGGGACCCAGTGATCCAGCTGAATATGTAGTAGAGGATTGCCTTATCTGAAATCAATGCGAGGGGAGGCCCTTGGTCCTGTGGAAACTAGATGCCTCAACGTAGGGGAATGCTAGGGCAGTGTAGTGGGAGTGGGTGGGTGGGGGAGCACCCTCATAGAAGCAGGGGGGAAGGGGATGAGATAAGGGGCATACAAAGGTAAAACTGGGAAAGGGGATAACATATAAAATGTAAATAAATAACCAATTAAAAAATCCTTACATTCCTGATTTCCCCTTTTAAATCAAATATCATATAAAAACCATGACTACTCTGCAGTAACACCATACCTAGTTTAATTATTTTTTTATTAAGAAAGTTTGCTGTGATCAAACATCCCATGTTAACTCTTTTCGGACCACTGTCTTCCTGAGCTAATGTTCTGAAGAGTGCTTACCATGGCCATGTCTGAACTGTCTACGGTCATCCACATGGTTAAAGTATCTCTGCACAGCAATGGCACTGCTTTACCTCTTCAACAAACTAACTGCTCCACTCTACCTTAGGAAGGTGACATTGGTCCAAGACAGTAATAAACACTATAAAAAACGTTACAATGTGGCACTTGTGTGCCACTTAAGTACTCACTGAGTTCCTCCACAACTAAAGTTTACAGTGCAACTGCACATCAGAGCCAGGGAACAAGAGCATGCCTGTGGTGACTGCTGCAATAGCTAAGCAGTTTATATGATATGAAACGTGTTGGGTTAGTCTGGGGCTGCTACAGATTCAAATGCTAAATCATGAGGATAGCCTCACCTACACCAAGTGATGCTTTATAACCTTGCTCCCCAAGTTAACTGGTCGATAAAAGGCTGATGCCTGTGACTGGGCAGTATATAGAGGTAGGAGGGTTTGCAGTCACCTGGCTTGAAAAAGTATTATTTCAATTGTTCTCATCCACTTGAAAGTATAAAAGCCAACTTTTATCATGAAAGCCATGTTCAGAAGAGCAAGTGTCAGCTGTGCGTTCACCCCAGAAACAATGGATCTCAAATTCTCTTATTAATTCTATATGTTCTAAAATTCCCACTGTAAGCTAATCCATGGGGGATGTCTTAAATACTCAACGTGGTAAAAACAAACAACTTCCCAGTGTGGTTTGCAGTAAGCAGAATTCCTGGGGGAATGATGTTAAATAAGACAATTGCACAGTACAGGCTACCAGCATTTGTTACAGTTCCAAGGCTAATAGCAATTTTATTCCTAAGTGACTCCACCTGCTCAAAGGCGGGAATACAGCTCAGTAACAGAGTGCTTGCCTAACCTGTGAAGGCCTGTGGGATAAATCTTCACTTTTGCTTCTGTTATCCGAGAATGCTCAACAAGTCTAAGTTTTGTGAGTCTACGTCTCTTCTGTGTACCAAATTAGCAAGCAAATAAGCATAAGACTGTGGTGATTGAACCACGGGGCTATCACAGCGCTAGGCAAGCAAGCAGCTATATCCTCAGACCTAAAAGCAAAATTTTAAGATGTGACATTTGAACTAGATAATCTAGATCATGATGCTATATGTAAATATTAACAAATCTCCAGGAAGAGGCTCAATATTATTACTCTGAAATCCACTGTATTTTAGAGAGCATACAAGTGGCGTAAAAGTTGCATATTTATTAGTTATTTGAGTATCACTCTCTCACACACGCCTTCTGCTTCCATTTCACGGTAAGTGCACAAGCACTGTTGGCCTTTCCATTTCATTTTGGTAAGTTTCCCCCTACATTACATAACATACAGTGCTTACATACATGCAATGCTACACAGGATCTCTGGACAATCTCACTCATTTCTATTTCTTTTTTACTTTATCATAACTGTGACTTATGCATGTGGGGTGGGGACTATCAAAATGTATTCATTAAAACTTTGAAACTGGACAAAAGCAAAGTACTATACAATTTAAATTAAAGCCTTAATAGCTACTTACCTACAACTAGGCCGCACTCGGGACAGATCATATCACCAGCTCTGTAGTCCTCGACTAAAATTGCATCTGGATGATTCGGACATGTGACTCTTGGGAGAGCATCCAAACTGCATGGAAAACAAAAACAAGTTTTATATTTCCCAGCTAATATGAAACAAGTCTTAATTGTTTTCTGGTAATAGGCAAGGTACAGACTTCAAAACTTTTGATTAGTATTATAATAACTTATGATACCCCACACCATTTACATAAGTTACCTGTTTTGTGCTTTTTA
Source organism: Apodemus agrarius (assembly GCA_964023405.1). NCBI lineage: Eukaryota > Metazoa > Chordata > Mammalia > Rodentia > Muridae > Apodemus > Apodemus agrarius. The sequence goes on from OZ030007.1 coordinate 17,775,910, forward strand.
TTTCTTGTTAGAAAATAACAGTGTTTTCCTGCTTGCTAGTCCCCTTACCGCAGATTCAGCATGACACACTAAAGCCAACACATGTTTACATAAAAGACAATTAGGTCTGAGAGACAGACAGGTGTGGCTGTGCTGACCTTAAGGGCTGATGACTTCACTTAGTCCAGTGCAAAAATGAGGAGGTTTGCCCTTAAAAAGTATTTTTGCTGACACATGCCTATAGTCCCAGCACTTTAGGCCGCAGTCAGATTCTTTGAGCCCAGGCCTTCCAGATCAGCCCAGACAAAAGAAAGATATCTTTACAAGTTAAAAATAACCATACATAGAAGGAAACTAGATCCCTATCTCTTACCCTGCACAAACATCAATTCAAAATGGATCAAAGACCTTCATATAAGATCTGAAGTTTGGGGCAGGAGAGGTGGCTCTTCCAGAAGACCTGGGTTTAGTTCCCAGCACCTACATGGTTGCTTACAACCACTTGTAACTCTAGTCCCACAGGATCTGATACCTTCTTCTGGCCTCTGAGGTTACCAAGAACACACTGAGGTTCATAAAATAGTCTTTGGGGGGAAAAAAGCAAAGCAGATCTGATACTCTGAAAGCACTAACTGAAAACAAGCAGGTAAAACCACTACAAAACATCGATATAGGAAGGACTGTCTTAAAAGTATTCCGACCACACAGGATATAATCCCGAGAACTGAAAAGAGTGACTGAGTGAAAAAATTAGCCAGCATCTCTACAGCAAAGGAAACAACTGGCAGAGTGAAGCAACTACACTCTGGGAGGACCGTCTCTGCCAGGGACGCAGGAGGACTACTACCCAGAGTCTCCAGGAACTCCAAACCCTGAGTCCCAAAAAGACTAACAACAATTGGACTAACAAAGGCAGTTCTCTAAAGGTGAATTACAACTGGCCAATAAATACTTGAAAATGCATTCTGTATCTCTAGCCACTGGAGAAATGAAATGACAACTGCTCTTTTATCTCATCCCAGATAGAATGGCCATCACCTAGGAAACAACAAATATGATGGCAAATGTGGGAAAGAAGGATTTTCACACACTGCTGATGGGAAGATAAACTGTGGTGGCCACAGTGGAAATCACAATGGAGTTTCCTCAAAAGACAAAGCAGTGCTGCTGAGCTCAGGGGACAGAAGTGCTTGCTGACAGGCCTGATGGCTTAAGTTTAGCCCCTGGGAAAAATGTGAAGGGTTTTTTTGTTTTAGTGTTGTCCCCCTTTCTTACAAATAGTAACCAGTTCTCTTAACTCCCTGCCTGCCCTCCTCCCAGTTCCCAGCCTAGCCCCTTCAAGGTTTCTCCTGGTCCTCCTTTAGTACCCCAACTGTCTGATTAAACAGTCCCAATACTAGCAGCTCCAAACTATAACAACCATTCTAGCCTATCTGCGCGGCTCAGGGCCCACAACCTGCCTTCACTTCTCCCTCCTCGAGCCCAATCCTCTTTCTCAGCCTCAGGTGGCTTTTTCATATCCGAGGCAACCAACACTGAAGGTTGGGTCAAGCAGTTCTAACAGCTAGAAATTCTTAAAGGGCCAGCTGACTAGCAACAGGGTTGGGGGGGAGGTCTTTTAAAGGGCTAGGTGCACAAGATAAATCATACCACAGGGACTCAGGTGGTGGAGGGAGAAAACCAACTCCCATACGTCATCCTCTAACCAGGCTGGAAAAAGCAGAATCCCACAAGTTGTCCTGACTCATACCTTGGCACATGCCCTTCCCCCCAATAAATAAATACTATATAATTTTTAAAACCAAAACTATCTAAGACTACCCAATTCCTGGGCAGATACCTGAAGGTTCTAAGTGAACACACCACAGATACTCACACACCCATGTTTATGCATAGTAATAATACAGCTTATCAAATGGAATCAGCCTGGCGTACAGGAAATGTGGTAGATACACAGCCTGAAAGACTGAAATTGTACGAAAATAGATGCAACTGGAAAACAGATTAAGTGAATAAGCCAGAATCACTAAAACAAAGACAGCATGCTTCTCTCCTTTGTGGAGTTTGCTGTATTAACGTTTACATGTGTGCATACAAATATCACACGTTACATGTGGATATAGGATCTGATAAAAAGCTGCCAAAAGAGAGAAGGCTGTGATTCTAGGGAGTGAGGAAAGAGGAAAAGAGAGCAGAAGGGAACACTATTTTGGAGAAGTGAACCAGACAGAAGGTGGAGGTTAGGATAAGTGACTAATGGAGTAATGATACTACTGTATGAAATGTAATAATGAAATCCATTATAGCATGTTAATCTAAGATTTATGATATTAATAACATTAATACCTTTCTTTCTCTTTCTTTTTTTTTTTTTTTTGAGTCCTTTTGGCCTCAAACTCTGTATACAGCCCAGGCTGGGGTCAGACAAGGGGGAATCACAATCCTCTTGCCTCAGCTTCCTGAAGTGGTGAAATCTCAGGGATGTGCCACAAGGCCCAGCTCATATTAATAACTTTCTTATTTATTTTATCGCCAACAATAAAACAGTTTGAGGAAGTTGATAAATCTTAAATGATTTGAGAAAACAAGCTTTTAAAAGTAACAAAGATTCTTGGCAAAAACATTATTTTTCAAAAAGGTAAGTCCCCTTTTAAAATTCACCTACATGATACAGTAAATGGTTATATATTACAATCATCAAAAGCATACGCCTAAAACACAGTTAACTATGCTTCTGTGGTTTCCCATCAAGTTTCTCCTGCTAGCTAGTATGATTCAGAATGTATTAACAACTACATTGTGATTTATTCATTTATTTTTAAGAATATGCTTATTTTTTGTTTTATATGTGTTTTCTCTGCATGTGTGTAGGTGTACTGCCTGAATGGTTAGTTCGCAGGGATACTCTGCAGTTACAGTTATCATGTGGGTGTGGGTCTTCTGCAGAAGCAACAAGTGCCCTTCACCAGTCTCTCCAGCTCCCTAACTACCAACAACTAAGTCACATGGAAAACTGATTTTAAAAAAATTCACTTAAAAACCAGCAGATTTATTTACTTAATTAAAACATATCCTGGAGCCTTTAATCCCAGCACTTGAGAGGCGGAGGCGGAAGCAGAGGCAGAGGCAGGCGGATTTCTGAGTTCGAGGCCAGCCTAGTCTACAGAGTGAGTTCCAGGACAGCCAGGGCTACACAGAGAAACCCTGTCTCGGGGGAAAAACAAAAACAAAAAACAAACAAAAAAAAACAGTTAACAGTTAAATAGACAGACAGACAGGGGCTGGGAATCACACTCAGCAGATTACTATACACTGGAGTTCCAAGACAGTTCACACTACAGTCTCAAAAACACAAGTAGGTAAAGAGGCTGGGAATGTAGCTTATTGGGAAAAGCTTGCCTAGTATATATAATTCCTGGTTTCAATCCCTAGCATTTAAAAGAAGGAAACATGAAAATATTTGCAGTGTATTTAAATGATCCTGCCTTAAATATTATTTATCATATTATTTAAGTATGAATATTTTGTCCATGTGTCTATCTGTGAAGCATGAATATGACTTACTGCCTACAGAGACAGAAGAGAAACCCTGAAATTGGAGTTAGAGTTCATGAGTTGCGATGTGGGTGTTGGAAACTGAACCCAGATCTTCTGGAAAAGCAGCCAGTGCGCCTAACCATGGAGCCCTCTTCCCAGCCCCATATATATTTTGAACGCTCAATTTGTCTATCTGAAGGATAGGCACTATCTTCATTTTAGAGATTGTGGTCAAAAAGTTAATTACAGAAGTCAGAATAAGTAGTGGGCATCAATCTGGACACCAACCAGTGCCAATGCTATGGTAACTATGTATCACCCTCAAGGACACACTCTCAGGCAAAAATCTAACACTGACTTCTCTTTATTCACACTGGTGGAAAAGTTTGATAGTGAGAGGAATGACAGATTTAGAGTTGGATGAGGACTGGGCATATCAGCAATCCCGCAGCTCTGAAGGTGGAGACAGGAAGATTCTAGACCATTAACTCAAAAACAAAAACTGCCTTTCCAGAAAAAAAAAATTTTCAAGCAATTTTTTAAGTGAAGAAATGTTTAAAAACTGTAACCAGCGCCGGGCAGTGGTGGCACACGCCTGTAATCCCAGCACTTGGGAGGCAGAGGCAGGCGGATTTCTGAGTTTCAGGCCAGCCTGGTCTACAGAGTGAGTTCCAGGATGGCCAGGGCTATACAGAGAAACCCTGTGTCAAAAAACCAAAACCAAAACCAAAAAAAAAAAAAAACAAACCAAAAAACTGTAACCAGAGATTTTACTCTCTGTACTATTTAAACATTACAACCTGTGTTTCAAGAATATAGGAGTTCCTTTTCCACAAGATGATAAGCTGTGCCTACGCATGAACACATTCAGTTTCCATGTCAGCCATGGGAAACTTCAATAGTATTTGGGGAAGCTGAAGGTTCCCCTGTCTCTACAAGGAAGCCTTACCTGACAAAACCACACCCAGATGGAATGATTAAATCATAACTAATCTAATTAAATCTACGATCAGTAAACAAAAGTGTCCATGGCTTCCAAGCAAGACGTTGAAGAGGTTTCCTATGCCCACACCCCCCCACCCCCACTTTTTATAATCAACAGCAGTCGTGGAGGATCCCAGAAAGGGCCGATGTTTCTGTAAATAATGGCTTCCCGTGGTGACGTTTATCAATTCCACACATAGTAACCACCTCAGAAAAAAAGAGTGCCAAACGTGCAGAACTTAATTTGATACTGTCAGTACATTCTGTGTTAACCAGAGACCAGTGGAATGATAACCAGAAGAGGTATACTAGGCGCTCGAAAGGTCAACACGCTGGCGTGACTCAGTTTACACATATGCCAGTATACTAACATCTACCTCATAGTGGTTACAAGAAATATAATTAGGGTCTGCAAAGCATTTTGCAGGTCACAAGATTAAAGGCTGTCTCTGCGGTCACAACACGCATTTCCTGTAGATATTAAGTACACTACGTTTTAAAAATACATGTAAAATGATTTCCAGCATATGTAATTAATTTTCTGCAGACAACATCTCCCTCGGAGTACGCAGTGATACTTTTCGGGGTGGGGACAGGGGGTCTTTTAGGAGAATGAATCAAGTCTCCGTATGTGCTTTTATTTCCACTTTGGGGGCCACTGGGCTGGCGACTCTTTTCCACCAGACAACCAGTGCTGACGTTTCTCAACTCTGCGGCTGTCAGATCGACAGAGACCTGGAACGTCGCTTCCCAAGGTCTTTGGAAAGAAGGCTTCAGACGCTCAGACTGGATGGGCCATAAGGGAGAAAATACACACACACAAAATATTAACAGGACACAAAGACAGTTGAAGGGTCCGGAGACGGAGGCCGTGCGCATCCGCAGGGACGAACCCGGGCGGCGATGACTCAGGTGGGTAAGAGACACCCGCGGCGGCCTTCTGGAGGAGCCTCGGCCCCGCGACACCCGGCTCCACTGGCTCGGAGGCCGTTGCACTTACCGGCTGGTCGACGCCATCTTCGCGGCTCCGCCAACAGCTCGGTGCGAAGCAGGAAGCAGCACTGGCTCTTAGACGCCCCGAGCCGGGTTTTTATGCGCGACTCACTCGCGCGCACTCCGCGCGGCTACGGGTCGGGAGGAAGGCCAAAAAGTAGTCGCTCCTTGGCGACGCGGGCTAAGTACTTCCTGGTTTTCTTTGCTGCGTGGCTCTTAGCTGCTGGTTGATAGGCAAGACTTCAAAGCTTGGCTGTTAGCGCACACCTTTAATCTCAGGAGACAGAGGCTGGAGGATCTCTGTGACTTTAGGGGAACCTGGTCTACACAGGGAGCTCCAGAACAGGGAGAAAATCAGAGAGAGACAGTGACACAGAGATCTCAAATCAAAGCAAAAAATCCAACCCAAGAAGACTCAGAATGAGCTGCGTCAGAGCTAGCTCTCAAACAGAGCAAATTAAAATGGGATGGGAGTCGCCTCGGGTGGTACTCTTCTGTATTCCTGCACCAAGAAAGTAGGAGGGTCAGGAGTTAGACTGCGTCTCAAACAAAACACCTTTAAAGAAACAAACAAAAACAAAATAACCGCCGGGCGGTGGTGGCGCACGCCTTTAATCCCAGCACTTGGGAGGCAGAGGCAGGCGGATTTCTGAGTTCGAGGCCAGCCTGGTCTACAGCGTGAGCTCCAGGACAGCCGGGACTACACAGAGAGACCCTGTCTCCAAAAACCAAACCAAAACAAAAAAACAAAAACAACCCCCCCCCCAAAAAAAAAAACCAACACACAAGGAAACCAGGTCGGTTGAAAGGGGCCAAGCCCTCACATCAAACCACTCCTTTATTTTCAAGTCAGTTTTCCCTATTTGATTGAATGTCTCATTTGCCCTTTTGTCTTCAGGAGCAGGTATCCATTCAAGCTCTGTCGTTGGCCAACATGATTCAAAGTTTCTACATGTCCTTTATCTCAACAGTGTAAGGATACAGGGTATCTGGCTCACAACCCCTTCTAGAATTGCAAGAGATCTGAGAGGCCAGTGACAGCAATACATGTAGTGAGGCAGGGAGCCTGGCCCTGCTATGACCTATGTTGTCTTTGCCCATTCTACATTGGATATTTGACTGAAAGCTGAATATAGAAAATGTAACAAAACAGCTAACGACTGTACAAGGGCCCAGATGCATTAATCAGCTAAACTCGATTCTTCATGGAAAGAATAAGGCAGGTCTTGGGGGTTCATCCCTGTAATTCTAGCACTTAGGATGCCGGGGTGGGAGGTCCAGAATCCCAAGACAGCCTGAACCTGCAGAATGAGACCCCTCTCAGCTCCCGCCCTCTTACCTGAAGGTAGTAATGCTACTTTCTTGAAAATAAACCATTCCGGACAAAGTCTGAGTTAAGGTAACTGCAAGGTAGGTATCTTCCACTGAGATGAAAACTCAGTGGGCATTTTGTTAACGGAACTCAAATGCCACTAAGCAGACATCTGTTGAAGTGGGAGATTCTGGTTTTGTTGGAGACTACGTTGTTTCATGTGATGTTTTTCTGGGAACTGTATTATGTGAGGATGTTCTGCTGAGAACAGACGTGGGGTGTTTTTTTCTGGACGCTGCCTAGTGAAAGGGCATGCACTGTTTTACTGGAGCGGATGCTTGAGAGGACACGTGATAAATGGAAAGAGTGTAAGTACAACCCGACAGACAGTAGACAAGTGCTCTTGCATGGGTTCACCTGGGACTCTTTGCTCGCCTTCCTTAGGCTTTGCTGAGTCTGGTCTTCGCTGATGACGCTTGCATTGGTTGGCCTTGCTTCTCGCTGACCTTAGCTTGTTGTGACTTCATAGAGAGAAATGAGCCAGAGAACTTCTGGTGGTGTTCCACCTGCTTCTTCCTGCCTCTGTGGACTTGTGCTGATAGGCGGAGCCTTGAGGTTTCCTCTGGATCTAGCCACTGCTACTGTCGCATGTTTGATGTTTGCCATGTGAACTGGACTGTTGCTGCTTGTTTGGTGTTTTGCTAGTGGACTGGACTGCTGACAACAGAGATTTGAATTGCTCCAAAGATCCATTTCTGAGCTTGTCCACAGTCCCTATTTCCTATTACCCCGTCTCTTCCCACTAACTCTGGTGGGTGGTGGACTAGACCAGAGGTTGAAGTGTTTGCTTTTTTTAATTTTTAATTTTTTGGTTTTTTGAGAGAGGGTTTCTCTGTATAGATCTGACTGTCCTGAAACTCACTCTGTACACAAGCCTGGCCTCAAACTCAGAAATCCACCTGCCTCTGCCTCCCAGAGTGCCGGGATTACAAGCGTGCGCCACCACTGCCCAGTAGTTGAAGTCTTAAAGAACCATAATTAAAGTAGGTTTTGAAAACTCTAAGCCTACCCATTCTTTTCAGAATTTTTTTTTGTTTTTATAGTGTTGTTTGTTTGTTTTGTTTTGTTCTAAGACAGGGTATCTCTGTGAATCCTTGGCTGTCATAGAACTCTATAGACCAGGCTGGCCTCTGAATCAGAAATCTACCTGCCTCTGCCTCCCAAGCATTGGGATTAAAGGAGTATACCCACTGCTCTCTGTCTATCAGTCATTGTTTTCTTGAACAGCCTAGAAACTACTAGCTTCCTTTGAAAGAACAAGAGGTGCTGTTAATGCAGATCGTGTGGCAGACCACGGAGAATACATGAAGGTATTCAATCTCCAGAGCTGCAGGAGTGCAGCCTGTACTGTTGCCACACAGGCAGGAAGAACAGGAGCTCAGGCTCATCTTTGGATATATAATGAGTTTGAGGCCAGCCTGGTCTATGGGAAAGCCTATCTGTGGTACGCACAGGATGCCTGGAATACCTAGCTCTAGGAGACTGTTTTACACATGGCCTTTGACTCTGTTTTGAGGGAGGAGAGTGACTGCAGCACCTGGTTTCTTTCCACAGTGTGAGAATGTATCGAATAGCAATAAATTAGCAAGGCTCAGTGGTTTCCATGGCCGCAGTTCAGGCGTCATTTAATCCAGCTAGTTTTAATCGGGCTGAGGAATGCAGGTTCTCTTATTCCAAACCCAGCTACTGAAGTGAACGATCCTACCGCTCTGCTAATTCTCTCTGCACACCTACGGGCATATGTGTGGCTTGGACGATCAGCACCTTAAAGCAGCCACTCAGAGTTTACACGGCTTTAGAAGTAAGAGAGAGAGAGAGAGAGAGAGAGAGAGAGAGAGAGAGAGAATGTGTTAATCTCAAAGCAGACAAGAGACTTGAGGAACTTGAAGCTGGATCTGCTCCAGTCAGGGTTTGAGGATAAAGCTGGAGGGTTTCCAAACTCGGGGTGAAGGCTGAACTGGGGTTCTGAGTAGAAGATGGCAGGTTCAGGTCCAGGTCCAGAGAGATGAGAGGTGAATGAGCAGGCCGCAGAGCAGAGGGTAGAGGGCAGACAGTACCCTGGAGGGAGTAAAGGAGCCCTCTGCGTGGCAGGTCCTGACTTAGGCAGCAGGTATCAGATGATAGGTTGGGGTGTGGCCATGACATCCATTTGTCGGTTGTCTCTTGCCTATGTGGTCCAGGTAAGGGAGTTGTGCTCTTTCCTGGGTCTAGTGTGTCCGGGAAGTTCTGAGGGTGTGTTTCCCAGATGTGATTTTAATGCACCCATGTTCCCCTACAGTCTCAATTCACCCCATCAATGTATGGAGCAGCTCCTTTTCATACTCCAAGGAACAAGTCGTTTACTGTTCTGGGTTGCCTGGGTAGTTTACAGATCCACCCAGGGTTTATTCCCGTTCACCTCTATCAAAATAGAGTCAAAAGTTGTCTGTGAAATGGAGTCTCCAAGGATAAGGCACAGTCTAAGAAAACACTGTTCACCCAATTATAACGTCACTCCGCGTAGGCCACAGACGCTGTCTCAAAAACACTAAGATAATTAATCAATTTTAAAAAGAAGTATGGATCACACCCAGTGGCAGCCCTCCACACCCACCTGTAGCAGTAGATGCCAACACAAAATAACCCAAAGGTGTTTTTTAGAGGTGTTTGTTTGGTTAGTTGTTTTGTTTTTGCCCGTTTTGGCTTCATATTGCTTTGTTAGAGCTTCCCCACCCGCCTCCCACCCCTGATCTTTTGCCTTTTGCTTGTATATTATGTTTTCAATTTTGAGTTTTTATGGTATGTGTATATGTGTGTGTGCTTTTGTGTATATTTTTTTTGTAATTTTCCCCCTTTTAGTTTATTTTGTTTTATCATTGTCTTTTTAAATTTGCTTATTTTATTCTCTCTCTCTCTCTCTCTCTCTCTCTCTCTCTCCCTCTCCCTCAGATGACTTCTCTCTGTCACATAGCTCTAATTATGTAGACTAAATTGGCCTGGAATTCACAGAGATCTACCTGTCCCTGTCTCCCAAATGCTCAGATTAAAGCTGTGCATTTGTTTTCTTGAGAGAGAGAGAGAGAGAGAGAGAGAGAGAGAGAGAGAGAGAGAAGGCTTGTAGTTGGAAGGGTGGGAAGGATCTGGGAGATGAGTGAGGGGAAATGATGATCAGAATATATTGTATGAAAAATTACTTTAAAAAAAAAAGCATGAGACAGGAACATAGACACTAAAATCTGGGAGTGGAATGGGGGAGCCCATTACCCCACCTCTGTCCATCATCGTGTTAGTTCCAAATTGAAAATCAGACTATGCTTTGGTGGGATGTTTTCCACCATAAGGTTTGGGGGAGTTCAAAAACTGTCCTGACAACATTTTACCTGTGACAAGGGCAAAGGGTTTGTGGGCGCTCCACCACACCCACTGGTGTTTCCACAGAGCGCGTCCGCGGCGGTGAGCGGGAGGAAAGAGGGCGGCAGGGCATATTCTGAGGACTAAATAAGTACACGGCGCTTCATTCACAGAAGTGCTTTCACAGCTGAGAGCCAGCGCTTGCTGAGGGAAGAAGCCATTAAGGAAACAGTCGCCGGAGGGAGAGGCTGAGGCTGAGTGCTTGGCAGCCTTTCTCCGCCCACCTTCAGTGTCTGCCATTCCTAGCAGCCTTGCAAGGATTCCTTTGTTGGTTGGTGTAGCAGTCTGTACATCTTATCAACATAGCAACATCGCCCTGTTTTGAGTTGACAGTCCTGGAACTCATGTAGACCAGGCTGGACTCCAACTCAGAGAGCTTTTCCTGCCTCTGCCTCCTAATTGCAGGAATTAAAAGCTGTAGCCACAACTGCCCAGCTTGTGTTTAGATTTTATTTCTTAACTTGAGTTTAAGACCACACATAATAAACTGAGTTTTCTCACCTAGAAATCAGTGACTCAGCAGGGCGGTGGTGGCGAATGCCTTTGATCCCAGCACTTGGGAGGCAGAAGCAGGTGGATTTCTGAGTTCGAGGCCAGCCTGGTCTATAGACTGAATTCCAGGACAGCCGGAGCTACACAGAGAATCCCTGTCTGGGGGGAGGGGGGAATCCCAGCACTTGGGAGGCAGAGGCAGGCGGATTCCTGAGTTCGAGGACAGCCTGGTCTACAGAGTGAGTTCCAGGACAGCCAAGGCTACACAGGGAAACCCTGTCTCGGGGGAAAAAAAAAAAAAAAAGAAAAGAAAAGAAATCAGTGACTCAGACTAGTTTTGACTACAATTTCTGGTGATAATTAAATATTTATGTAAATCAATATGCAAGACAATCATATTTAAACTAATGTTTTGATATTTTAAACATTTTTTAAAGATTTATTTATTATATTTATATGAGTACACTGTAGCTGTTTTCAGAAACACCAGCAGAGGGCATCCAATTCTATTAGAGACGGTTGTGAGCCACCATATGGTGGCTGGGAATTGAACTCAGAACCTCTGGAAGAGCAGTCAGAGCTCTTCACCGCTGAACCATCTCTCCAGCTCCTAGATTTTTTTTTTTTTTGAGAGAAGGTCTTATTATACAACCCAAGCTGAGCCTAGTCCTCACTGTGTAGACTGGAGTGTCCTTGAACTTTTGGAAACCCTCTTGCCTCTGCCTCTCCAGTGCTGGGATTAAAACCTTAAGCCACATACAGCTCTGGCAAGCTATTCTGACAGTTCATAGCATGTATCTCATACCCTCCCTGTAAAAAACACTGATACGGAAATGTCTGTTCTGAAGGGAATATTGGCTAAAATGATAATCCTGCTTTATCAAGGATAGCAAGCATCTATTAGGAAATTCTTAGGCATCTACTTTTGAATGAGGATGAGCAGATGCCCAGCCAGATTCCAGGATGAGGGGCTTCTTCCTCTCGCTGTGCTTTAAAGTTACTGTACCTTGGGAAATGCAAATGATATTTGTAGAAACGTCCATTATCTTTTTGATTCCTTAATATGGTCTATGAAGCCTTATAATAAAGGAGGAGGCGACACGATAACAGAGAAAACAGATTCGTAATGGCAGCAACCAGCCTGATCGAATGTACTGTGTGCCAGGAACTGTATAAAGCTGTAGAGACATTGTCCCATTTCTTCAACAACTCCCTGTGAATTGTCCCCTTTCATAGATGTAGGATTTGAAGTATAAAATTCAGCCAGGCGGTGGTGGTGCACACCTTTCATCCTAATACTCGGAAGGCAGAGGCAGGCGGATTTCTGAGTTCGAGGCCAGCCTGGTCAACAGAGTGAGTTCCAGGACAGCCAGGACTACACAGAGAAACCCTGTCTTGAAAAAACAAACAAACAAACAAACAAACAAATAAATAAATAATTTAAGTAACCTGCCTGAAGTCCCACAACTTGTAAATGGCAAAACTGGGATTAGAATCCCCCACAAACTGGCTTCAGACTACAGACATCGGACCAAAATTTAGATCCGTAAGAGTTGAAGATCTGTAAAACTAACCTTTATTTGCTTGATCAGAGTTGTCATTTCAGAGGCTTGCTGCCTCTGTCTACTAACCTAGGCCTAGTCCTGGAAGCTTCTAGCCTCTAGGTCTACAATGTTTTAGGTTCTGAGACTTTTTTTTAAATAAAATACTTATTTTTATTCATAAGAGTACACTGTAGCTGTCTTCAGACACACTCCAGAAGAGTGAGGGCATCAGACCCCATTACAGATGGTTGTGCGTCACCATGTGGTTGCTGGGAATTTAACTCGGGACCTCTGGAAGAGCAGGCAGTCAGTGCTCTTGACCACCGAGCCATCTCTCCAGCCCCTAGGCTCTGAGACTTATTTCCAGTTAAGCTCACCCCTTCCCAGTTCTTTCTGATGTCTGGCTGGCTGGTTCAGCGGCTCAATCTCCATGCTCAGCTGGCTTTTCTCTCGGTGTCTGAATTGCTCTGCTTGGTCTCAAACTCACTCTAGCAATCGTTTCTAATCTTCCAGCTCCTCCTCCTTCTCTGGCTCATTCTGTCTTCACTTGCGTCTCACTTGTTCTCCTTTCGATCTGTCTCTGTGAAACTCCTGGTAAACCTGCCTGCTTCTCCCTCTCTCCTGCTCCACTCTCCCTCTCAACTCTATCCACTGCTCTCCAGGAACTCTCGCGTATCCTGGACTGCACTCTCTCCTTCCTGGGCTGTCTGTCTCTCCCTTAAGTAGCTTCCCTTTCCTCGCTCTTCTCATGAGAGTTGGGCATGTCTTATTCTACCAGATCTTTCCCCGATTCATCACCTTTTCTGCCATCCACTTTCTTATATGATATAGACATCTCTTTCAAGCATGGGTGCTTCTTCCTATAAACTAATGTTTACCTCTTTTGTTTTTTTGATTAAAGGTGAATACTAAGGGCTGAGCCACATCCTGGCTAGAAACAGGTTCAAATATCTTGTAACAAAGATCCAAAGATTAAGTTAATCAAAGCGTCCCCCCCCCCCCCAGCAATCGGATGCTCTTGGCTTTAGGAAGCAGCTGTAATCCAAAATACTCTCGCCAGTTGTTGTCAGGCCAAGAGCTCTCTTATCTGAAATGTTCCTGGCTCGCCTGTCACTGATAAGAGTTCTTACACATGCGGTATTGAATTTGCTTGCTCTGTTTGTTTGTTGATTGGTTGGAAACCTCGGTTGTGGCTTATTCTCCATTTGAGAATAGAACCAGCTTTTCATTGTGAAAAGCCTCCGACTTCCCCAAAGACTAGGTGATCACAGGCAGACTCAGTTTTATGGGCTTAGGACTAAGAACCATCACCTGCTGCATGGCCTCCTACAGAATCGGAGGGGAAGATTCTCGAAACGAGAGCACTTTTTTTACTTCAGTGCTCATAGAACGGTAGTTTTCTTTGGGCCCTTTAAATGGTTGTGATAAAAACAACAACTGATTTTCAAGAAGATATTTTACATTAAGGACGCTGTGGAGAGTACATGGAGTCCCGAGAGAATGTGTATTACTGACACGAGTGAGCATGGTTGGGTGCAGACTCTAAAGCTTCAGTCTCAGGGGAATGGCAAAGCCTTCCTGTCTAAGTACTAATGCAGCCATTGTATGCACACAGTACCAACGGCTACTTCCTCTCTGCCAAGACGCACCCTGACTGAGAAGACCTCAACTGAAATTAGGAAGTTCTACAGATAGACCTTCTACTGAGATTAGACAACTCCCGCAACACCCCCCCACACACACACACACACAGACCCTCCTTCTGAGATTTGGTAGTCCCCCCCCAACCCCCTACTGAGATTTGATGTTCTCCCACAGACACCTCCTACTGAGTTCAGCCAATTAACATCCTAGTTGGGGAGTTTCTAGGAAATTATTGGTCTTACTCCCCAGAGCCATCAGATGTCAGCTTTTCTGTACACATGTCACTTTCCCCCCAATATCCTAGCCTTGTAGATTCCTAAGCCTTGCAGGTCGAAGCATTATGGAACTTCAAAAAATGTTACTGCCCTACTTACTGTCCTTTTCTGCATCTTTTGTTTGTTACTTGGTTTTGTTTTCAGACAGGGTCTCTGTATAGCCCTGGCTATTCACTATGTAGACCAGGCTGGCCTGGAACTCACAGAGACCTTCTTTACCCCTTCCTCCCAAGTGCTGGGTTATAAATCTACACTGCCACTCCCTGCCTTGTCTTCTGTATCTTGAAGTTTCATATTTTTCTCAAATAATGTCTCCAGTTTTATAATTAAAAAAATCATGAATTTGAATGGTGAGACTCTAATTTCCTCCAAATCTTTTTAAGTCCATTTATTTAGTCTAGATAGCACTTACTCTTACAGTCTTTCCCTAGAATGAAGCAATCAGTGGATGAGCAGCTGAAAGAGAGGTTTTGGAACAGTGTGTCCCAGGGCCCATTAAGAAAGACGTCCTTCTTTTGGTCGCAGAGTCTCTCACTCCTGTAAGCGACCTCCTCTCAGAGTTGAAATTCTTCTGCCTCTGTCTCCTGTGTCCTGTGATTCCAGCCACCACTATTGGCCTGTTTGTTAAAGACTATATTTAAAAAAAAAAGAAAGAAACCGCTGAAAACGTTTGCTTTATTGTTTTTAATTATGTGCCCCCGTGTAACGGTGAGCTGCAGTTACCCTCGAAAGCCGGAAGAGGTCGCTGGATCCTTGGACCTGGAGTTAGAGTGGTGGGCTGCTTAATGTGTGTTGTACTGGGAACTCTGGCAAGTGCAGTGAGTTCGTTACCACTGAACCATCTTTTGAGGCCGGAGACTGAATTTTAATATTAGAAGCTACTGTGTCCATGAAAACCACACACTAAAAAGCTTTGTTCTGTGTTCCTAGTTCCAAATACTCTCATATGATTAGAAACCCAAAACTCCAAAGGTGTTGACGTATGCCCACAGGGTGTGACTGAGGTGCCATTTCTTTCCTCCCTTCCTGCCGTCACCGCTCACAGAATTCCAAATTGACTTGGAGAGACTCCAAAGAAAGATTTATCTGTTAAAGCCCTTCAGGCTGGTAATCCCTCAGAGAACTGGAGTGAGGGAATGGAAATAGGAGATACTGTATTCACAGAGACGCCCCGTGCAATGTTATCCACATTTGCACAAAACCTACCAGCACGATAAATGCTCAGAGTAGGGTGCTTGTAACTTTCGCTGTGATGTTCCAAATCAGGAAGCGGCTTTATGATCGGATTAGGAGACGGTATGCATCCCGGTGCAGTTGAGCGATTAAAGCCAATCTGTGTCGCAAGGACCGTTTTTTTAAACCATGAGTTCCTAAGGCTGATTTCTGTTCTGTCAGCTGCTGGGAAGTAAATGCAGTAACCGATAGAGTGCTGGAGCATCTTTGTATCCTTGTGACTGATCCGTCTGCAGAGAGCAGACACCCAAGGAGTACAGATTTATGCGAGACTCATAAACCGAAAGGCTGCATTTTAAAATGCAACTTCTCGTGGGATGTAGGAGGTGCCCTCCGCCAGTGAAGAAGAGCCTTTCGTGCAAGCTTGAGAACCTGAGTTTGGATCCCCAAGGCCCATGTGAAAAAGCCAACTGTTTTAGTCAGGTTTTTACTGCTGCGAACAGACACCATGACCAAGACAAGTCTTATAAAAGACAACATTTAACTGGGGCTGGCTTACAGGCTCAGAGGTTCAGTCCATTGTCATCAAGGCAGAAATATGGCAGCATCTCAGGCAGGCACCGTGCAGGAGGAGCTGAGGGGTCTACATCTTCATCTGAAGGAAGCCAGGAACAGACTGGGCATGCTCAGGCAGCGAGGAGGAAGATCTCCAACCCCACCGCCACAGTGACACACTTCCTCTAACAAGGTCACACCTTCTAATAGTGCCACTCCCTCCCTGGGACGAGCATGTGCAAACCATCACACCAACCCTGGCACAGTTGTCTCTAACCTTTGGGCAGAGGGACCAGAGACATGCGTGTATAGCCCTGGAGCTGGCCGACAGGCCTGCCTAGCCGTTTGGTCAGTGCTGGGTTCAGTGAGAGACCATGTCCCTCCCAAAAGGTGGGGTCGAGAGTGACCCAAGTGAGCACATACACGCACACAGGTTCCCCTTCCACATGTGTGTGCCGCGGACCGCGGCTGCTCTTGGCAGCTTTGGTTGCAGCCTTTTGTAAGCCGTAGCTCCTCGTGGGAGTTCGGTTACAGGGGAGACCAAGATCCCGGGGTCAGGAAGGCACGAATCGGCGAGAATGACGACACAGACGCAGGATACTTCATATTATAGAAAAATCTATATTTCCTCTAATGAGGAGCCCTGTTTTATGGCTCCCTACTCAGAGCATCAGATTCTGACAATTACATAATAAAAATGAGGCATGCTAGCTTACATAGGTAGCGCCCTTAGGTTACAAACTAAAACATTCTAAGCCATTTCTGTCTAAGCTAGAGATCTTGCCTAAGTTAGCAAGATTCTTCTCTGAACTAGCAAGCTTTCCTCAGATGGCTTCGGGAATCTTGCTCTCTAGACTAAATCATTCTCTCACTAGCAAACTCATGTTCCCACCACCTAAGAAGCTCTCTTCAGGGCCGGGCATTGCCCGGCCCTGGAAACTCTGCTTTCTAGACTAAACTCATCTTCTTCACTGACTAACTTTCTTCTAAGTCTCAGGTCTTGTCTGCTCCGAGCAAATCTCTGCACTCGGTAGACAAATGCTTGACATTAACATAGTAAAGGATGTAGCTAGCTAAGCAGGGATAATTTACATGACCATACCTTACAGTCTCCTATGTTGGGAAGGCCTGGACTTGTTTTCCACTTAGCCTCATTAATAATTCATGAGCCTCACCTGGGACCGAGGGCTATAGGTGTCTGAATAGCCGGTGAATACCTTGGCTTAGCAAGACAAAGGATGGCAGCTCAGTAAGCTGTTTTGAGGAAGTCTGGGCTCAGGGACTACTTCCTATGTAGATACACAACAAGCAGGATCTGAATTATAGCATATTATGAGAGCTATGAAATACTTTCCTTAAATTTTACATGGTCGTGGCTACCAGAAATAAACAGGTTAGAAAAGGTGCCAAAGGAACATTTATGGCTTCCTGTAGTAGGCTTTATGCGTAGCATGTGTGCATCACACATGCAACGTTTTAACAATTACCTACATTGTTCTTTACAGTAATGAAGAAAAATCAATGTGGTTTTGCTGGCGAGATTCTCCATTACAGCAAGATGGCTGTGCCTACTTTCTTTCTTAGTGCTTTCCCCTGCATGCAGTTTCCTATTATGTCCACTGACCTCTGGGTCATCTGTTCTACTTCAGTCTTTTGACAATGCGATTTAATTTTGAAGTGCTCTGATAAATACTCATTCTGAACACACCCACTCCTCCTCAGGTTATGGCAAACGCCAGCTACAGTCTTTCAGAATTTCAGAACGCTGTTCCGGAGTCATGTGAGACAAGCTACACCTAAGCTTAATAAGAATTTAGCTTGGGCTCGCTTTCAAACAACTAAACAGGACTGTGATGGATCGATCATACCTTCAAGCACTTTTTATTGGGAACTGGAAAAAAAATGGATTTGGAGCTGGATGCAAACCTAGTCTCAACACTTCAGGAAGGTTTGGGCCTAACCTATACGGCAGCACACTATCCTAATTTCTTTGAGCTGAATTTAATAATATGCAAATACACATTAATCATACCCAGTATGAATATCCGAGTACTGACTTATTCCAAAATCCAAATGATGTTAAGTCTTATTAGTATATTACCAGCAGAATGTTTCACACATAAGAGTTTGTTAAATCATGAATATAACTATTTTAAACATATAAAATAGGGATATGTGTATACGGTGTATGTAAAACTAAAGGATGTCTTTAAAATTGGATTCCATCCTAAAGATACATCATTATGTATATACAAACATAGCCAATTTAAAAAAAAACAAAATGCAAATCAGGTATGACCCCAAACATTCTGGATGACAGTCAACTATGCTTCTCTGTTTAATTGTTTATCATAAAAATTGAAGGACAGATTACATAACTCAAGACAGCTCATCAGGGATTGTAGACAGCTGCTCTCACTTCCTGAAAATTTAAAACTCTAAGCACAAGGAAGATTGTATTAATATTTATACATGACCTCATGTCTGATTTTCATAATTTAAATTCAGCAGAATGCATCCATATTGCCCTATAATGCACCACACTGTGTGTGCTGTGTTTCACTCGGTCATGTTTCATTCACACAAACAGATCTCGTTCGTTTATTCAGTTTTTTTTTCAAGCAACAGAATTGAGCCAAAATCTTTGACTAGATGCTATAGTCTATTTACCCCCATCGATAATGGATGAAATGTTCCCTCCAGTTTTTTGTTATCACAACCAATGCCATCAGGAACATCTTTGACGATATTAATGTCCGACGCTGTCAGACCAGTGTATCCAGGACCTCAGAGGCCAGATTCATATTACCTTTGTTCCCTGTTGTAACATGACCCTTAGAAACGGAACCGTTTCCTCTGATGACAGTATTCTAGAAGGCGCATTTCCCCAGACTTGGACAACACTAGCTGAGACATCCTGTCAGTATCACTTTAAATTGTAAACCAAACTCTGACTAGAAATATCCACTTAGCAGGCAAAGGCAAGATGGCTGGACCACTCCCCTCTTCACCTTTCCCCATGGCTTTGCTGGTTTGTACTCTATTTATTCCTACTAGTAAGAATGCAAAAACATTGCAAAAAAAAAAAAATGCCTTTCCGTACCTGGCTCATCAGTTTCTATCTGCCTTTCCCATTCTCTTTTTCTCCTTAGCTTACCAACGACTGTACATTTAACCTACCTGTTTGTTGCCCTGTTCCCGTCTTTGGAATGTGGGTTGTAAACAGTACTGATTTTGTCTCTTTTGCTTGCCACAGTATTCCCAGCAGCGACAGTTCACACACAGGACTGATGACCACAGTAGGCTTGTAATCATTGTTTGTCAATTAAATAAATTGTGATAAGCAACCACTCTACCGCTGAGCAGTATCCTCCCCCAAATAAACTGGTTTTAAAACTAAAGTGTATCAGTACAAGAGCAAAGAAAAGTAAAATTCCTTCCTCACCATCCTGCTCAGTGCTGCTGGTCACAGCTCCTACTCCCTTTCTCAAAGCTAACTCCATGTAGTTTTATAACTGTGTGTCTTCATATAAATTATTATAGCAAAATCGTATATCACAGTAGATACAGAAAATGCCATGAATTTAGTTTTATATAGTCATTTGCTTAAGATAACCTTTTAAAACGCCAAATTATAAAATAATTATTCTGTAAGTTTCTTTCCCTCAATATATCTTAGAGATAATTTCATGGCCATGCAGAAAGCTTCTCTCATTAAAAAAAAGTTTTTATTTTAGTTTTAATTATGCGTACATGTGGATTTCTGTGCAGGAGTATGTGCAGGAGGGTGCAGATACCGGCAGAGGCCAGAAGAGGGCATCGGATCTACTGGAGATGGATTTGCAGGTGGTTATAAGCCACCTGACGGGTGCTGGTAAAGCAAACCATGGTCCTTTTAAAAGCAGCACCCATTCCTCATCCTGAGCCATCTCTCAGTTCTCTCTCCTCCTTAACTTCTGTTTGGCCTTGCCACCGTTTCTATGTACAATAATGTAACCCTTCTTAGAGTGATGAACAGTTAGTGTCTGACCATTCTTGACTTTTGTTCCTCTTGGCCCTCTTATCTCTGCCTCAAATGTTTTGAATAATTCTGGGGTGTGCCACCAAGTTCAGCTCCCATGCCTGAATTCTCAAATAGCAAAAAATAGCAAATTACTACTACTACTACTACTACTACTACTACTACTGCCACCACTCCCACCATTAGTTGTTTTGTTTTTGGAACATCGTCTCACTATTTAGCTCTGGCTCATCATGAACACACAGAAATCTGCCTGCTTCTGCCTCCTGCCTTTTAATCCTGGAATTAAAAGTTGCTACTGCACCAATCACTCAAAAAAGCAAATACCAAGCTTCTGCATGAGGATGAGGATTTGAACTGAATGGATTATGCAGTGGAGGCCTCGGGAGTCTGATTATCTTGGAGCTTCAGGACCAAATGCAACTTCGGACTGTCTGCCTGGACCCTTTCCACGGGTCCCATGTTATGGATTAGCTGGAGACCTAAGGCTTAGGACCTGAGCAGAGAAGCTTCAAAAACCCAAGTAGAGTGACTTGGAAACATGCTAACTGTTTAGGAACAACCTTTAGCATTTTAGTAAATCATTAATAAGTGAAAGACAGGAGTCAAAGAGAGGTAAGTTCAAAATAGTAACAGTGGTGGCCAAATCCAAGTGGCCAAAATTTGTTTAAGAAACAGGATTTGCCTACCATGTGCTAGAACCTGCTCAATCCCTCTTGTGGAACTTGTTTTTGGGGAGGGAGAGATAGACATTTAAACAGGAAAAACCTGGTATAAACTAGATGGCGTTAGGTGCTCAGGAGAAAAATAGGGGAGAGGCTGGATGAGTGAGCAAGAATTGTTTCTATAGATTGATTGATCAATAGATTGATTGACCAATAGATTGATTGACTTAAAGATGTGATCTCACTATATTGCCCAAGTTGGCCTCAAATGTGGTTTTGTTTGTTATCTCATCCACTGAAGCAGCTAGAAGGAAGTGCCAGTCCCATCACATCCAGTCAGGAGTTACAGCTCTGGGTGGAAGGTCAGGTCCTTCCTGAGGAAAGAATTCTACAATGATCTAAGGCAGTCGGGTAGCCTAGGGTAAGACATTCCAGGACAGGGAATTACAAGTGTGCAGTAATAAACCGGAGCTTGGCCAGTCTCCAGGGACAGGCAAGGAGGCCAGGGTGGCGAGACCGCATCACGGGCAGGGAAGACGTGATGAGGTAAGGGAAATGCAGGGGAAACAAGGGACACATTGGCTTCCATAATGAACAAGACAATCAATGCAAATGTTTTAAGGTTTATTTTTATGTGTGTGGCCACAGTGGCCAGCAAGGACACTGGATTTCCTGGAGGTGGAATGACGTGAGCTGCCGATGTGGATTCTGGGAATGGGGTGCAGCTCCTCTAGAGAAGCGCCGTGTGCCTGTACCTTCTGAGGGGCGAAGTCTAGGAAATGAGAGTTTTCGTGAGAGTTTTCTTTTTCCACTCACCCCATTCTTTACCAGATTGTGTCATGGTTTCTAAAAGTAGAATTACAGTGAATTAACATAGGAATCTATGCAGAAAGCAAGCTATGTTTTGGAACCTGAAGCTCTGAGGTTTTAGCCAGAGCTGCATGTTTGCTGAGTTAGTAGACAACTAATGAGAGTGTACAAAAACACCACTTCAGCTTCCAACACTGGCCCCGTGCTGTTCTTGTGAACCATTCCCCTAGGAATAAAGGAGCCAATCACTGGGTGGGTAGGCGGGACTTCCTGGTCTGACGGAGGAAGAGAAGGAGAGAGAGAGAGAGAGAGAGTCAGGGCCTTTTGGGCAGGGATGGTGTGAGGACAAGGTGTAACTACGAGGGTCTCCGGGTCTCAATGGCGGATCCATTAGGATCAGGATTTTAGTTTGCTGCTCCCAGCGATGGAGTTACCTGTCGTTTCTGAACTAAGTTTGTGTTGTGTTTTCCTTCATGCTTGTCTGGGTTCGAGAGAGAAAGGTATGGCGGCCAAGCGTGGGTTTGCCTGAGGTTCACCACAAAGGCCGTGGGGGATTTGAAGCACTGGGTTGGCATGGTAGTGAGCTGGATGGAGAGACTGTGGAGCTCAGAGTGAGAGTCTCCACGAGATAAGAACTACCCGGCCAGACCATCAGGGCTGACAGTAGCAGGGCACAGCGTGGGAACGTGTTTTTTTGTTTTTAAATATTTCTGACAACACATGTAATATATATATATATATATTTTACTGATGCTGAGTGTGAATGTAAGGGAGGTAACATCAGCCTAACATGCTGAAGTTAATATTGATTAGAAAATCCAGTTATCGCTACAATTTATTTTTGATAGATGCCAGGATAGCTGTTTGTTGGCAGGGGAACGTCTGATTTCATTGGAAGGATGGAGTAATTAGCTGTATCCTCAGAGCAGCAATGCAATGGAGTTCTCGTGTCTCAGAAATGTGGTGGAGATTTCTGTTTTGTTTCGTCCACCAATAGGGCTTCTCCCCCTGGGAAGCCCCATGTCTTATCTGGGTATAGTTTTTCTCTTAAAATGTGTGGTAATTGTGTGTTTAGATAGTTGCTTTTGTTGGAATGGGGGAAATCCTTGAGTTTAACAAGATTGGCTGTGACTTGCCCCTCTCTCCTACTTCCTCACAATCCCGACCATCTTTTCCCTGGAGTCTGACAGGCACCCACCGGAGGGGCTGCCCGCTCTAGGCCTCTGACCAATAGATCTTCTGGAAGGTTGACCAGGAACTCTGTTGTTCCTATCAGACAGCAATACTTCCATAGAAAACAGAAAGTGCTACATTTGGTTAAACAAACAAAGGTTTATTTATCTTGTGCATTACAAAGTCCACTGGTGGGCGCATTGTTTGGTTTGCCTCCAGGGCCCCAAGCCCTTTCCATCGTCCACCCTCATTCTGGCTGGAAAGTCCGTTCCTTTACTGTGTTAAAGCCGTCTCCAGGATTCTGGTGTAGACTGAAGACAGGCTGAGACATCCAGGCTTACTGGCTGAACAACTACTAGATCCTTGGTCTTTCCATTGAGACATCCATTGTTGGACTAGCTGAATCACAGCTTGTAAGCCACAGAAATCTCTCTTTTTCTGTGTGTGTGTGTGTGTGTGTGTGTGTGTGCGCGCGCGCGCGCGCGCGCAGAGCTTAAGCTTAGGGCTCACCTCTACAGTGATACGCTTCCTCAAACAGGCCACACCTCCTACAATAAGGCCACACTTCCAATAATGTCATTCCTAGTGGATAAGCCATTCAAACACAGGAATCTATCAGGGGACAAACCTATTCAAACCACCTCAGATGGTGGGACAGCCACAGAAATGAGAATTGAGGTGTGGATACAGACATGCATGAAATTCCACAGACAGGCCTAGGCTGGAGATGGGTTTGAGATTCACTAATGCAGAGAAAGTGGATTTATTTAGAAAAAGAAGAAGAGAATAGGGTGTAGATCAAAATACTGATAGTCAAGGATCAGAAGAGCTGAGGTCAGCCAGACAGGTAATAACAACTTAATGCCGTGTGTGGTACGTCACGTCATAGGAGCAAGGAGGCTGGGGGTAAGGGGGCTCCCTAGTGGTAAATACTGAGGTAAAGGCAGAAGGGAACTGGGAATTTCCCCACATTATTATTATTATATATACATACATATACTTTTGAGACAGGCTCTATCAGGGCCAGGTACTTGGAGCAGAGGCATCATTGTCTTAGATTCCCACAGCTGTGATAAAACACTATAATCAAAAAGCAAGTCGGGGAGAAAAGGCTTTTTCTGGCTTATACTTGCACATTCACCATTCAAGGACGTCAGGACAGGAACTCAAGCAGGGCAGGAATCTGAAGGCAGGAGCTGATGCAGAGGCCGAGAAGGGGTGCTGCTTACTGCCTTGCTCAGCCTGCTTTCTCATAGAACTCGGAACGGCCACCCCAGGGACTGCATCACCTACAAGGGACTGGTTCCTCTCTCACCGATCACTAATTAAGACAATGTTCCACGGGCTTGCCTACAGTCCCATGGAGGCATTTTCTCAGTTGATATAGGTGACTGTAGCTTGTGTCAAGTTGACATAAAACCGGCCAGCACAGAAACTAAGAGTCTTTGCTGGAGAAGTCTATACAGGCACTGCTAAGTATAAACCAGAGAATCAGAGCCTAACCTGATCCTGTTTCTGAAGAACCCCTTGCCAGCCTCCGACTGAGGCGGACTGAAGACTGAGGACACCAGCCTTGCCCCTCCCCCTACCGTGTTCTTAAGATCTCCACAAGCTCGCTCTTCTTCTCCTCAGTCTAGTCCATAAAACCCACCCCAGCACGCACTAAAATGGCAACTTGCTGCTCGACCCTCTGTTTCTGCTTTGTCCTGCCCTCTGTCCTCACGTAACCTTCCTGCATTGGCTGTCAGCCAGCACACACCCCTTTCACTGGTGTTTTAGTCTATCCTGGATAGGGTAGGGATCTAATCAACTACCCTACTAAAGGAAGACACGACCCGATGGGGAAGAGAGGGAAGGAGAGAGGAGAGACCAAGAAGCAAGGAGGAATTCTGCCCCCTGGAGGAAGAGGTAAGAAGAGCAGAAGAAAGAATACCATAAAGACATGGGTAAGATGGAAGAGGCGTGGACACAGTCCACTTGTGAGTGGTCAGCAGAAAATAAAGACACGAGAAACAGATGACCGTAGGTCTCTGAGAGTGTGACGAGAACTATGAACAGAGCATGGGTGGAGACGGGAGCCCTGGCCAATCCAGGGCCAGCAAAATACCTCCCCACATTCTCTGAGAGGTGACGGGCAAAAGTTTCCCAAGAAGTTTGTAAGCCATGTAACAGCTGTCTTATGGTGTTTTAAGCCTTACTGTTTTGTTTTGTTTTGTTTTGTTTTGTTTTGTTTTGTTTTGTTTTGTTTTGTTTTGTTTTCTTTTGGTCTGGGATTTGAAGTCATTTCCAGGTGTGGACTTTCCTTTTGAGACTCGAATCTACCAGTTTTAGAACCAACAACCTTCCCCACTCCTTCACCACCCCCAGACGGTTCAGGGATGATCTTTGTTCCCATGGGATGAAGAAAGGACAGACACATGCTGCGCCAGGGATAACCATCACAGGCAATTTCCGTCTGTCCTTCTGTTTCTCCCACAAGCAGGTGGGCCCTGCTGTGACTTGGTTGTGGTGCTGGTAGTGGGCTGTGACCTGGGAAGAGAAGGGAGTGGACTGTCTTGCTTATCACAGACTATGCTAGCAATCTGGGGAATGGGTCACAGGGATGTCTCTCGGGGGTGAAGGATGTGAGTGCCCAGCTGCTGGCCCTTGCCTGCCCAGGTGCAGGCACAGAACTTCAACCCCAGGGTGGAGTTCTTATTTTTGGCCAGCTAGGCAAGTTCAAACAAGGGAGTAGGTCAAAGTGTCCCGGCCGGAAGCGAGGGTTGGCCAGGAAATGAGTGCAGTGAAGGGGCCTAACAGGGATCACACTGAGAGGGAGAGCCGGGTGAACTCCAGCAGACAGGATCACACCGAGAGGGAGAGCCGGGTGAACTCCAGCAGACGCGATCACACTGCGGATCTGTGTAAACATCACCCGGGAGGGCCAGATCCTGAGATTATTCAGTAGGTCTCTGGTGGAAGAACCAGAAACTCTGTTTTTAAAAGACTCTTAGTTGATGCTGGCTTAAGAGGGCTATGGACCAGTTTCTGGGAAACATCAGGCTTGGAAATGGTAGAAAATTTAAATAGGAGCTGAGAGGAAGGGAGGGATGGGTGTGGAGGAGAGGGAGGGGGAGGGAGAGACAGTTGGTTATATACAGAGAGGATGTGTTTACTATCTCAAAGGTGAACCGGCCCTGCGTGATGACAGTTTCAAGGTGTGGCCAAGGGAGTGGGCGGCTCAGGCGGAGTAGAGGTGAACAGCAGCAGAGGCAAAGAGGGCAAGGGATGGACCACAGGGGCCGCCCGTGTGGACCTTGACGCCACCCAAGTCACGGGGCCCTTGGAAGCCAGGAGCAAAGTTCAGTGCCCTCGGGGGCGAGCTATAGGCACTAGCACAGCAGGCTGGTGCCTCCAGGATGGCGAGGTGACTCTGGTCTACCCCGGGTGTGGGTGTTTGTAGCTTACCCGGCTTTCTACGGAACGAGCCAGTAATCCTCACAGACGAGCTTCAGATGAAGTATGTGCTGGTTTTGTTCCTTCCACTTGTTGAGAGTCTCATATAACCCAGGATGACCCCCAGCTTACTACTACGTCACTGTGGATGATTTCGAATTCCCGCCTCCACCTCCCAAGTGCTGGGCTGGCAGGCCACGCTGCACCTGGTGCAGTAACTATGATTTCTGCTTCCACTCTTGAGAAAATATGACACGGAGAAGTTGACTCTCCCACAATTACAGTGGAAGGTGCCTTAATGTATTCCAAACGAACAAAACCTGAATGTACTGAACATTGGTAGGAATGGGGTTAACTTTGGAGACAAAGGAAATGTTTATTTCAAGGTTTGTTCTGAAACGTGTTTCTTTTGAGTGCCCATGAGGTGGCAGCACCGAGTAGCAAGTCCTTGAAGGAAGATGGACCCCTGCACACCTGCACCAGTCAAGACTTCTGGCTGTTCCATGCCCTGAAGATTTCTTCAGCAGCATCCAGTGTGCTGTCTTTCTACAAATAAAATAATTGTACCGTTACATACCACTACAAATTCAAGATATTGCAGTACTTAAAAACACAAGACAGAGCTGGGTGCTTGTGGCACACACCTTTAGTAAAACCCATTAAAGATATAAACCATACTAGCAATACCCAAAAACTTAAGAGAATGTCTGGTCTTAGGTGAAGAAGCAACGCCACAGTAAAAACAAAAATGTGGAAACTAGAAGGGGAGGGGTGGGAGGGTGGCTCAGTGGTTAAGGGTGGTAGTGTTCCTACGAAGAAATCATGTTCCCAGCATCCTGAGTGCGTGGCTCACAAAACTTCCCAACACTCCAGCTCACGGAGATCTGATGGCCTCTCCTGTTGTACATGAGTGTACATTCACACACACACACACACACACACACACACACACACACATTTTAAAAAGTAAACAACTAGAAAACTGAAAACAGCCATTCAGTCAAGTATAATCAGAGAGTCGGGTGAGTCCAGAGGTGACTATATAGAAAATAACAGCCACGTCCTTCCTGCTTTGCCCTAACTATCCCCCTCATTCTCCAAGACCTCTCCTAGCAGCTTTTAGGTTTAGTTCCAATGTCTGTCACTAAAATCCAATCTTATCTCAGGCTTCTGCTTCCTTATCTGTGAGCACTGTATCCACTACAGTTTGCCTTCGATAAGGAAAAACAGTTCATTCTAAACAATACTCTAGGAGAAGCCACTATGATTACGGAACAGCAATCCTCTTAGCTTTTGAATGGGCCATGCACGCGTATGAAATACAGTTAAACGGAAGAGCAAACGATGAAGATCTAGCCTTGTGTTTTTCTCCCCTCCCTTTCTGCCTCCCTCCCCCCTCCCTCTTCCTTTTCTACTAAAATGGGCAGGCAGGAAAGCCAGCTCCTGGGACTGAGAGAAGAGGATTTCCACATTTGGAACCGGAAGCCTAGAATAGGATGTGTAGCCAGGGCGGCTGCGGTCCCTGGCGGATGCAGGCAGGGGCAGCACTGACTTGGCCTGGGGAAGTACCTGCCATGGGGGTGGGAGCCCGGAAGTGAGATCAGAGAATGCCTAGCATGGGGTATAGACTGGGAGGCAGAAAGGCCAGAACAGTATAATTCGAGGTGACAACGGTGACCACATGGGGACAGTAGCAGCAGCTGGGCTCAAAATGTCAAAATGTTTTGGTAGGGCCATCCACGGAGAAATTTTGTGTGTGTGTGTGTGTGTGTGTGTGTGTGTGTGTGTTTGTGAGAGGTGGGGGGAGAAGGGAAAAGAAGGGAATGAGGGGGAGACAGAGACAGAGAGGAACTAGCCAGGGATCAATCACATACCCAGGTATTAAGTAATTCAATGATGGGAACCAGGTTTCATCCTTGAAGAAGGGCAAATACAAACACAGAAATGGAAAAAAAATACTATGATAGTTTTCAATAAATTTGGATACAAATAAACACAGCTGTAAATATGCATGCAATCAATCCTGTCTACCCAAGGGTTTTGCTTCTCAGCCAACCGATGACTGAAAATATGCAAGAGAAGAAATTACATCCGAACGGAGTGTGCACATATTTCTTTTTCTTGTTATGATTCAGAAACAATACACTCTAATGTCTATTTGGATGGCGTTACATTGTATTAGGTTATAAATAACCTAAAGATGATTTAAGGTATACAGAAGGATGTGCATACATTATACAAAAATAGTATGACATTTCTATAAGGCACTTGAATATCTTGGGGTTTTGTAAATACAGATTTGTGAGGGAATGCGACTAATCACCCCTCCATGCAGAGGTAAGACTGACATATGACTCTGCGTGCATCTGAATGCATTTACATATTCTCTGCCTCTGCTGGAAGGGCCTAGGAACAGCAACACACAACAGCAGTGAACACTCGTAGTATCTAGATCTTGGTTTAAAGGTAAAACACTCTCTAGGACCACAGAGATGGCCCAGCGATCAGATCAAGGGCACTTGCTCTCAGTGAGGGCCTAGGTTGGCTCTTAAGCACTTATACAGTGGCTCACAACTATTTGTAACTCTACTTCCAGGAGATTTGACACCCAGCACACATAGTGCACAGACGTACATGCAGGCAAAATACCTGTACACACAAAAGAATAAGAACCCCAAAGCATCACCCCACCCCTGACCCTCACCCACAAAGCTTTACTCTAAAAGGAACCAGACTTATTGGGAATGGCTGGTCCCAGATTGATAAAATGGTCCTTTCATAGAAAGTCAAGAAAATGTCCTAAAATGCTGGTGACACATCAAAAGAAACAGAAGCCACCTTAAATGGACCCATAGTGGCCCAATTCTGGAGACATTTAACTTTAAAATAGGTGACAATGATAAATTACAACTCATCAATTAAAACAGAAATCTATGAGCTTTTACTGCTACCGACAGATAAGTAAAATAATTAAGTTTCTTGGTGAGAGATGGAATCCTACCATAACTTCAAAGCGATTCCTTCAAAATAGTTACTAAGTTTAAAAGAAAGCCCTAACCTTATAATAGAGGCAGGCAAACTCCACCTCAATGAAGTGCGTGAAGTTAATGGTAGCAGGCAAACTAAAGTGGTTTCCTACCACAGTAACGGGTCAAAGTGGAGAGCCTTTCCTTATAGTAACTGGGTGGAGAGTTTCACTGTGGACCCTGGCTGTGCGGCCCAAGCTGTCTCAAACCAGCCTGCCTCTGCCTAGGATTAAAGGCATGCACTACTACCTCCGCGCTGGCTGCTGAGTTTCACAGAGTGTCCAGGCAGTGAATGTTAAAAGCGAGAATCTATCTAACATGACAACTAAAGGCAACACATAGTTCTGGCCTTGACAGACAGACGGAATGACCTGATTCAGGCCAGAGCCTGAGCTTGCTTGTTCGGACAGGGGCTGAGCTGTAGATGGGATGACGATCTGTCAAGGTTAAGTCCAGTCCACGGGGCTGAGGGTGGTGTTCTGTGGCTTTGGAATGTCCTTGTTGGTGGGGAACACACAATGAAATATCTAGGGAATGATGGGTTATGATTTGCTGTTAAGTAGATACTCTGAGATGGCCTTTTAGAAATTATAAAAACATGTTGCTTATACTTCAGATATTTAAATCTTTCAGAGACATGGTCTTTCTATGTACTCCCTCTCTATGAAACTCCCTCTGTCGCCTGGCGGTGGTGGTACACGCCCGTAGTCCTAGCACTTGGGAGGCAGAGGCAGGTGGATTTCTGAGTTTGAGGCCAGCCTGGTCTCCAGAGTGAGTTCCAGGACAGCCAGGGCTACAAAGAGAAACCCTGTCTGGAAAAACAAACAAACAAACAAAAAACAACAAAAAAAGGAAGAAAGAAAGAAAGAAAGAAACAAACAAACAAACTCCCTCTGTAAACCAAGTTGCTCTTGAACTCAGACATCCGCCTGACTCTGCCTCCTGAGTCAGGGGGATTAAAGGCATAAAACTGCCTGGCTTAAAAATTTTGCCTTTTGTGTGTACACGTTAAGGGCGTGATATGTGCGCACGCGCATGTGTCTGAGTGTGAATTTGTGTGAGTTGTGGGAGTCAGAGGAAAACCTTGAGTATTGGCTTTAACCTTCCGCTTCCTCTGAGATGCGGTCTCATGGCTGTCTAGGACTGTCTCTCTGCCGCTCGTTTTGCTGTAGGATTGCGAGCGTGCGGAACTGGTCCAGCTCCGCGTGGGTATTGGAATCCTAACTCCGGGTTCTCCAGGCGCCCTTAGCACTGAGACATCTTCCCAGCCCTTCGACTTCGTTTTTTAGGTCAGCCAACCTCCCACATGCTTCCTCTCACCTGCTTCCTCGGCCTTTCTCTTTCCTTGCCCTGGGATCTTATTCTAGATCCTTCCCGAGCCATTCCAAGCATTTAGCAAACACAGCTGTACAATTATCTGGAGTTCGATTTCTACCTTCACTTGGTATCCTTTAGCGTCTCCAGAGTGACCTTAATTCCAATACCTTCTCCTCTGGATCCCATTTCATCTTCCTGCACCACCACACCCTGACCTTCCTGAGCTTTAAAATCTTCCCCTCAACGTACTGTCTTAAGCGTTTAGAACTTCAAATGTCACAGTCTGTAAACTCTTCACGGCACGGTTCACTTCCCCCCAGGAATACTCTGAAGATGGTTTTGCTCCCGTGCCTTTCCTTTTGCTGTGTGATGTCCTATGAAGATGTGAATCTCATTCATTTATGGTTGCGAACGATTTCTGACTGAAGGCGTCTGTCAGTTCTCCCTGCCGGCGGACACACTGCTCCTACTGATCCGAGCAGCCGGCGCTCTTAACCACGAAGCCGTCTCTCCAGTCCCGTGAATTTACAGATCTTTATCAGGGAGGACGTGGGCAGTGCTCGAAGACAGCAGAGAGTCTCTCTTGTCCATCAAAAGTTTGACGCACCTTTAATGTAGGAGTCACTGGGAACGAATTACACGGCCTGAGGACCTTTCCTCCATATTGCTTCAACCCAGCTTTTGGCAACACTGCCAGATCAATAAGGAAATCCATAGCCCAAGCACGCAACTTCCCACCCAGCTTGAGAGTGTTTACAGGACTGCAGACCTGTGCCCTTCCCCGTCTGCCAGAATATCCGAATTCCCGCTGTTCTCGGTGCCCCGACTGTTCGTGAGACACGGAGCCATTCTGGGCATCCTCTGTAACTCTCCCACTCCCTTTACGCTACTTGGCAACCCTTCCCACAGGCTGGGGCTAATTTGCGAAATCATGTTACAACTCTCCTGAGTTATTTCCAAGAAGAGAAAAGGGTAGGGCCGTGTTTACTGGTTTAAAACTGTTTGTTTTTATCGTTTTTTTGTTTTTTTTTTCTTCAAGATAGGGTTTCTCTGGGTAGCTCTGGCTGTCTTCGAACTTGCTTTGTAGTTCAGGCTGGGATTAGAGGCGTGGGCTATCACGCCCAGCTAAAACTGAAGTTGCTTTTCCCCTTCTGTTAATTATGTTTGTGTTTTCAGTAGTATGTTTATAAAGATGGCCTCTGGCTTATGGTGGTTCCATTGGGTTTTTTTTAAATTTTATTTTATGATGACGGATTTTTATTAGCAGCCATGCTTTTGATACTGGGGTTGGGGAGCTGGTGACATACAGGAACATACTCTCTACTAATGCGGGGCTGTATGTAGTAAGGAGCCTCGTGATTCAAAGGTAAATGGTCGCTGACCCGTCTATGCTGCATTGCCAAAGCTACAGTGTTCAGTGGTGTGGTCACGGTAAACGCATTTTCAACATACAGTATTTTTCACAATGTTTCCATTGTTAGTGCAGAAATACGTGGAGTCATATCTTTTAAGACTGACATTATAATGCTATGCTTTATTAACCTTACTTTTTCTTTTTACATCCCAAATGTTGCCCCCTTTCCTTTTACATTTTAGTCAATCACATATTCACATTGTTCCACTGTAAAATACTTATGTTCTATTCTTCGGTAAGTCTTCCATAATTCGTTGATAGGTTTACTCAAAAAGCATTTATGTTAAATGCTTTTACTCAAAATAGCATTTATGTTAAATAACCTATAAATGAGTATAGCCATAACATTGGGTGTAGAGATGGTATGTGCATATTTTGCATGTGTGTGGGTACATGTGTTTGCATATCTGTGGAGGCCTGAAATGGATGGTGGCTCACAACCATCCATAATGAGATCTGACGCCCTCTTCTGGGGTGTCTGAAGACAGCTACAGTGTACTTACATACAATAAGTAAATAAATCTTAAAAAAAAAAAAAAGAAAGAAACAGGGACTCTCATGGAATTCAGAGCTCACCATCTATGGGCTAGTCTGGCAGTCTGCTTGGTCTGGGATCCAGCCTCTGTCTCCTGAGTTCCAGGCCTCTGCCATGCCTATCTGGCTTTTATGCTGTGTCTGGGAATCTAAACCCTGATCCTCCTGCTTACTTGGCCAGTGCTATATCTACTGAGCCGCTCCCCAGCCCAGGGATAACGTCTTTCGTGAGAGTCTTCTGGCACAGGAATAATGGCGATGATCTCCCTCAGGTAGGACTATGTTGGTTCCCCTCAAAAGAGACTGAATCAAGGATGGTGGCTCCCAACACCTGAAGACTGAGGCAGGAGGACTGCCATGAGTCTGAGGTCAGCCTGGGCTATGGAGTAAGACCCTGTCTCAAGAAACCACAGGTAAATAAACGAACTAAACGACCTAGCAAACAGAAGGCTGAGTACTGACCGTCATCCTCAGGGCAGCAAGTCACACTTTAAACGTGTCACTCAGCATTTCATTTTTAGAAACAGAAAAACGGATTGCTTTGTAATTTGGAATAAAGGTATTATAAATGCGTATTTGTGGGAATGCAGAAACTTACTTTAATAAAGCAAAACCGCACCAGCTTCTCAAACTGTGGTTTAGACTTGGAGTCGCAGAACGCGGAAACAGGAATGGCTGACAGTTTCTGAAAAACACACACAAGGTGATGCCAAGGGAAAGCCCCACAGATTCCAAATGTCACTTCCGGGCCACCGCTGACTGGCAGTGATTTTTAAGAGGAAAAAGTATTTTTAAAATCCCTCAAAAAGTCCTAAGTGGACTCTCTGAATGACAGCTAGAATTAGAAAACATTGAGGCTAGCCTGGTCTTCATAGCAAGTTTCAAGCATGCCGAGACTACATAGTGAGACTGTCTCAACAAAACTAAGCTAAACCAGACATTTTAAAATAAGAAGGAAAAGAACCAAGGCTAGAGTTTAGTGTCTTTCAGAGCACACCGGTAAGATGCTTGACAAGCTAATATCAAGGGGCACAGGGGAGGTCGGTACCTTGTTCTTCGTCATCCACTTCACAAACTTATAGTCATAAGGCTCGTCGCTCTTCATGTCAGAGAGGTCAGCACCTACAACCACAGGCAGAGGTGGGCAGGGGAAGAGCCGTATCGAGACATCAAAGGCGTCACAAGCCTGCCAAGGTTCGTATTTTCTCCTGACTCATGCGGGCTTAACCTAGAACTTTCCAGAGGTTATTCATGTACCATACTGGAGTCTTGCACTATGTGATGAAATTGATTGACCACCTGACTTGGGTCCCGGGAACTGAATTCCAGACCTCTGCAAGACCCATACATGCCCTTAAACACTGAGCCAGCTTTCCTTCCTAGACCCCTGTCTGCTTTTATTCTTATGCTACCATCGGATGGAATTTAAATTTTTATCTCTAGGAAAGGGGAGAACCAAATTCTAAAATAGGGAACAATTCACATACAGTAAATTAGATTTTGCTCATGTGAGAACTTGAGATGTTAATATTTTCCCCATATCCTAAAGAAGGGATATTTCCCCAGCTCCATTATAGAAGAAAAGACTTTCCATCCAAATCCTCTTGGCTTTTGCTTAGCCACACTATATCCAGATCTAAGACACAAGCCTGTACTGGGTGCAGGATGGACGGACTCAGGCAACATAGGAAGGGTGCTTCGGGCAGGAAGCCACGCCCACTACTGTCCTGTGACGGTTAACAGCACATGGTGATGATCCTGCTTTAGAGTTCACTGTCTGGGGATAACTGGATCCAGGAGTGTCATCTCACAGGTGCCCACCTGTTTTCTGATTCAGGTGGAAAATCGTATAGACTTGAAATTGCAAGGCTGCCTTAGAGCCACAGGGGCATCTCATTCTAAAGCATGGGAGGGAAGCTATGGGAGGAAAGCTCAGGATCCCAAGGATAAGGGTGTGTTCTGGGAAAGGCACACCCGCGGTGTATAAAGACCTCCCCGTAGCCTCATCAAGGTGGGGACAGAGCTGTGACCTCCGGCCTCAGTTACAAGAAAATCTAGTTTCTCAGTTCTCTAAAAGCTGTGATAGTGAAATGAATTAGTAATGTCTAATGCTCATGTACTACACGAGGGAGTCCTACATGACTATGAAGATTAAGGGGGCCTCTCCCGTTCTCAGGAGCTCACCTCACTTTCTCTTAATAAATCTACGTTCATGCTGCTACAAAAATGTTAACATACAACTGTTCATTTTTCACATAAAATTGAATTTCCTTTTATCCCTTTTAAGCTTCTAAAATCTAGCATAAGTGAGAAATTTCAGATTTTCAAGCTCAGTTGCAAATACTGTTATTACAGTCTAAAGTATATTGAAAACTATATTGGGGTAATCATAATCTACCAATACAGGATACTCAAAGGTTTATTATTAATAATATTTTTAAGATATTGAAGAAATATACATTTTATGTAAACTGTTGGAACACGGTCAGGGGAATGTGACACGTGTACAATGCTTTGGGGAACTGTAGGAGAGGTTCCAGGAGAAAGGCAGAGGGGAGGGCCTTGTAGCTCGTTCCCTTGCTTTGTTTTTGGATATGATTTCACGAGCCCCGTGACAAACATTTACACTAACTTTATAGGACATGCTTCTTCTTGTTAGCTGTCAGAACACAGCTACATCACACACTCTGGTGACAGGACGTTCTGAGTGCGGTCCCCAGTGTGCCCTGAACCTGGATATGGCTGTCTGTCTGGCTTTCATGGTTTCCCAGAGATGATCTACGATACAAGCCAGGCAGTTGTGTTTAAATTGGTCTGTCCTGAGAAAGTTCTGGGAAAGGGCTGGCTGCTCTCTTAATATTTAGAATGTGCTTAGTGATATTTATTTATGCATTTCTTTCTGAACTCAACCTTCTTCGGGTTGTTACATTCATGTATAAAAGCACACTGACACTGAGGTAAGGTTGTCTACAGCATCTGACTAGAGTCTGTCCCATTCTTTAAGCTCCTCAGATCCCAGGTTTCACAGACAGATCCGCATAGGTTGCTAAAGGTTCACAAGTTTAATGTAAACCATCATTATGTTTCCAACTTGAAAATGTGTTGGTGGCAAGTCAAGATTATTTATATCATCACCTTCGGGGAACAGAGACCCATCTATACAAGGGTTGGCAAGATGGCTCAGGAGGTCAAGGCAAGTCTGATGATCTGAGTTCAACCTCCCCAGATCCCAGATGATAGGAGAGAAGTGATTCATTCCCAAAGTCCTCTGACCTCCTCCACACATGAGCCTCCTCTGACTGCCCCATGCACCAGTGCAAAATAAATAAATAAATCCACTTTTTTTCAGAGAAAGAACTATAAAGATTCCAGCTGTATGACTGTTGGAAATTATATAAGGTTTTCTGAGCCTTCCTGTCTTCATAGATGGCACTAACATGCTTTCTTGAGATGGGTATTTGAGTGACTGGCCCTCGGATCACAGCGTTCATTTCTCTACCTTTGAAAAATATCAGCCATTTCCTTAGAGCGTCACAATTTCTAGAGACTTCCATTTTCCTACCAAATAGCATTTAGAAAAGTTGATAAATAAATAAATAAATAAATAAATAAATAAGTAAATAAGTAGCTGGGCAGTGGTGACACATGCCTTTAATCCCAGCACTTGGGAGGCCAGCCTGGTCTACAGAGTCAGTTCCAGGACAGCCAGGGCTATACAGAGAAACCTGTCTAAAAAACCCAATAATAATAATGATGATGATGATGATGATGATGATGTTTATGATGATGATAATAATAATAATAATAATAATAATAAAGCCGGGTGGTGGTGGCACATACCTTTAATCCCAGCACTTGGGAGGCAGAGGCAGGCAGATTTCTGAGTTCGAGGCCAGCCTGGTCTACAGAGTGAGCTCCAGAACAGTCAGGGCTATACAGAGAAACCCTGTCTCGGAAAAAAAAACACCCCCCAAATACTACTACTACTACTACTACTACTACTAATAATAATAATAACAACAATAACAATAACAACAACAAATACTACTAATAATAAATAGAAAACCTTCAGGTGAACTATTTTAAATGTACTGTTTCACAGTCAGAATTTCCTGCTCCGCACTGGCACACCATAAGAACAGTTCTGTAACTGAACACCGAGAGAAACACTGGCCCAACAACTATTTATCAGCAGAGCGAAAATTCAGGTAAAGGACCTGAAAGGAAAGAGAATTGTTGTGAGTGCTGGCGATGTGAAAACACATTCCCTTCTAGCGATGAGATGCATCCTCGCGCCTCTCTCCCGTCATTTCAAACCTAAGTGTCTGAAGCTCTGAAATAAATAGAGAGGCTCCACTAACCTAGTGAAGACACATCCGCGATGATGAAGTAACCCCCGTCAGGAACAATGGGTTCCAGGCCAATGCTGTTAAGCAAACGGGCCATCCGATCTCTCTTTACTTCCAATTCCTTTGGCAGAGAATTAAAGTAACACTCCGGGTCATTCATGCGCTTGATATCGATCCAAAACGCCTCCGCCAAGGCTGCCTGAATGTGAAGAGAGGATGCCAGTTACGACTCGATTCACTGGGAGAATAAATAAAGATCATCACACTAAGATCTGTGTCAAGACGCCACTCAGTAAATTACAGCCAGCTTCCGGGGGACTATTCACCTCCACCGGTTAGTGGAGGAAGGAGCTTTTTGTGTAAACATTTAACTCTGATATGACAGAGGAAGACACGAAAATCCCAACCAAAAAAAGAGGTGTTATGTAAAGGTGGTGTATTGGTAACAGAAAGACATGAAGTGTTTTCTAATGAGGTGAGCTGTGGTCCAGCTTGCTAAGTCTCAGTCAAAGAATGGCCAGATAGGTGAAGACAGAGTCAATATTTCCCGTTACCAAGGACAAGGCACAGGAGGAAATTCAATCCAGCCTGCTATATAGACAAGCAAACCCAAGTTCCCTATTCCTCAGAAGAAATACTGAAACCATTCTGACCCTAATGAGTTGATGTATCTAGAGACAAATCTCTGGGGCCTGTGGGCAACTCGCCTTGCACTGTGGTGACAAAGAAGAGAGAATATGACCAAAGAAAACCAGACTGTAAAGAGGAAAGGACTTAGAGTTCATGTTCCCTCCTCTCCATTCGGTGAATTCTTCGTCTCCAAGGAATAGGCATTGCTCACAATGCCTTTGCCTTTGTAGGGTGATTAGCCCCAGGAGACTAGGCTTCGGGAATGTGACCAGAACAATTTCCATCATGGGAAAACAGAACAGAGAAGAGACACCTATGAGGGACCAGGTCCTTTTCTCACATGGCTTCTGGCAGGGTCAAGGATCTGAGTCTTTCCAGCTTTTAGAACCATGAGAAATAAATTCCTTCTCTGTCTTTTTGTCTTTCTTTCTTTTAAGATTAGTTAATTAATTAATATGTGTATGAGTGCACTATCTGCATGTATACTTGCATGCCGGAAGAGGGTATCATGGAGTAGCAGGGAATTGAACTTAGGACCTCTAGAAGAAGAGTATCCAGTGCTCTTAACCACTGGCTCATCACTCTAGCCCCTAAATTCCTTTTCTGTACTAGTTACTCAGTCTCTAGTACTTTGTTACAATTTTCACAGACTAAGTCAGTAAGGATCAGGCATGTGACTGAGAAACATGGCAGGTCAGGGTGATAAAAATCAAGTCACAGCCAGAGTGGGCATAAAGTACACAGATCTGCCAAGCAGAGGGCGAGACTCTTGGCAGGTCAAGTGAGCCGGATGGCTTCTGGCATTGGGGATAGACCAGTTGACAACACAGGTGCAGCGCTGGCTTTCTTAATTGGTGTGTAATGAAGGGCAGGTGAAGAGGTGAGGGAGAAGGGCCATGAAAGAAAATCTGTAGCAAAAGACAGAGCATGACAAGGTGTATGTGTGTGTGTGTGTGGGGAGGGGTGTCAAGATGATACAAAAGTCTTTGTGGCAGGAGAATCTAGCAACGAGACAGAATTCTTTAACACTAGGCGATCAGCATCCGGTTTCCCAACACAGCTGTCTGAGGGCATTTTTCTGCAATGCAGAATAAGATGCTTCAGGAAATGGGATAGTATTTCATTGGTACCTTTCTAAGCGATTTGTTCATTCACTCTAGAAGTCCTTGCCCTGGAAAACCCAAGGCACAAAGACACAGACATGTGTGCTATGTGTGGTGCTGTGTGTACCGGGGCTCCCTCTTTCTCCCAAGCACGTTTGCGCTGCCCAGGGGCAGGCCCCACTGACTTCATCTTCCCACTATGTCCAGGGCCCCACCAGTTCTCCGTCCTCAGCTGGGTTCAGTCCTCTGATATTTCTCTCCAGTAACTCCTCTCCTACCGTCTCCCTCCCGAAGCCCCAGACTCCTTTCGATAACATACATTCAAAACCACTATGGCTTTCTATGTCTCAACTGGTTGGTTGCACTATGATTCTATCACAGAGCTCGTCTCTAGGTTAACAAGTGCTCAGACACTGTCTTCTCCATGGGGACAGTCCAAGATGACACCACGCCCTCTCCAACCTGAGCCATTACATCTCCCTTCCTTCCAACCTTTTCTTTGCATCCATCAAGTCTAACATCATATCGTTTAAAAGTATCTCT
Organism: Apodemus agrarius; assembly: GCA_964023405.1. NCBI lineage: Eukaryota > Metazoa > Chordata > Mammalia > Rodentia > Muridae > Apodemus > Apodemus agrarius. The sequence continues at coordinate 17,814,868 of OZ030007.1, forward strand.
ATTATTTATGTCTCTTGACTCGGTATTAAGCTATGTGAGTGCAGTGGTTTTTTTCTCTGTAAAATCTCGAACCTCCAGTAAATCTTAGTTGAAATAAGTGAATGTCTTTATTTTGAGGTGATAAAATGAACTTCAAATATAATAAGGCAAACCTTCAGAAATAGCCTTTATCATAGGAGAATCATTAAAATAATGGAAAATTTTCCTATTAGGTAGATAGACAGCTTGGATGAGAAACGTTCAGCCGGGTTTAATGTAGCCAATACATTTACTCTCTTGTGCTTTTGTTCCCTCCTAGAAGTAGAATACTGGCTTGGTTTATTTGGGGGTATTCAAATAAGGATGATAAATAGATCCATTTCTAGAAATGTATACAAAAATAGCAACAGTCTAACAAAGCTATACATTAAGGACCAGAAATAGTGCTACTTGCCTGTGCTCCCACAGCATGGGAGGCTAAGACAGGACATTGTGCTAGAGAAAAAGATTAACCTGGTGGAAAGGGTCTGCCGTCTACTAACTGTCAGCCAGTTCCACCCACACAGGCAGCAGTTAGCTGGTTTCTTCTGGATCATCTAAGGAGGTGTCCTACTTCTCTTACACAAAATACAGTATAAATTAGAATACATACACACTGCCAGGTATTTTGCTTTTTTAGTAATTTCACAATATATTCTGGAAATCTTCCTGAATAGTTAGACTGTTTAATCTGTCTGCTTTCCACGGGGCTTTGGTATGTTGTCCAAACCTGCTTTAAAGTCATTCTCTGTGTGGCTCAGACTACCCTTGAACTCATGATCTTCCTGACTGAAGCCTCAAGAGCTAAGATGACGGGCATGCATCACCACACCCAGGGACTTCCTCATTTCTTTTAAATAGCTACTGCAGTACAAAGAATGACCACCAGTTGTCTGTCTCTTAACATACACTATCCTGTGTGGTAAAGAGGAGCTTTTTAAATGTGGTATAAGTTATGCAGCTTGAAGTTAGGAAGTATCCAAAGGCTACATGTCCGCTTCAAAATTCCCAAAGTGTATTGGAAGGGCTCGCTCATGAAGAGGCCATCCGATCCGCGCGTGCGTAAAGGCTAGCACTTACCTGTAAAGGCGTTGCACAAGTGTATACACTGTTTTGCTGAACAGTCTGTAAATGTTTTATCAGGTGACCAGGGCCAATGCTCCAGCCGAGCTGGAAAGGGAAAAGACAAAACCAGATTTCAAATCATCTAAGGGTATATATCATATCTAAGAGAGTCATTCGTGTAAATGACAAATACAGGCAATCCAGAAATGTCCCTAGGAGGAAAGTGGGGTAGTAATTGTTGTTTTAAAGTTCCCAGTTCTGCCCTGGCTCCTCAGCCTGCCTTTTGAAGGTAAACACAACCTAGGATCACTGTGAGCCCCTCCCCTTGCGAGCTGCCCCTTCTGACATTCAGGAGGAATAAAAGCAGCAGTCACACTTGCGTGAAGTCCAGGGACAAGTGTCTCTGCATGGCACCTCAGAGGACTCCTCCACAGATCTTCAGGTCTCCTGGCCTCCGAGTGTTCCCTGTGTCTCAGCCCCAGCTAGTATCGATAAAACTGAATGAGAACTGGATGTTATCTGGGGATTATTTGCTGTTTTATGAGATGGTATCTCCTGTAGCCCAGGCTAGTCTTGAACTCAAAAGACAGCTGAAGAGGACCCTGGGTTCCTGATTTTCTTGCCTCCACTCCCAAGGGCTCAGGATTATGGCTTTGGCCGCCACACCTGGATGGAGGCAACAGGTCAGTGGTTGGTGCATGGGGGCTGAAGGTGGACTCCCTGCCCTGGTTTCAGTTTACCAGCAGTGTGATCTCAGACAAGACAGTAAAAATTCCTGTGACTTAGTATTATAATCTGCAAAATAGGGACATTAACCACGCCCACTTTATACTGTGCTCATAAGAATTAAAAAAAAAAAAGTAGCATGCATAAAACCACTCAGTGTTTGGGCCACAGTTAGAATCATAGTATTATCAGTCTTGTTTTTCGTCTTTCATATGTAAATATTCTTTGTAAAGAAAATGTATCATTAGGTGGCCACTCATAAGAATACAATTTGCTTGATTTTTCTTTCTTTTAAGAAATTGCTTGGTTTCAGAAAGGATGAAACGTGGGCGGGTGCTAGGGTTCAGAGGGTAAAGACTTGCTTGCTACCAAGCCTGGGGACCCAAGTCCACTCTCATGGGTCCACACTTTGGAAGGAAAGAACTGACTTCTACACACTGCCCTGTGACACATACACATACCCCACAACACACATCCCCCTGCTTCCAAATAAATACATGTAATTAAAACGTAAAGGTTGAAGCTCAACACAGAGTTGAGCAAACCAGTAAATACAGAAAGGATCATTAACTATAAAAGCCCATGTAAGCCGGGTGTGGTGGCGCACGCCGGTAATCCCAGCACTTGGGAGACAGAGGCAGGCAGATTTCTGAGTTCGAGGCCAGCCTGGTCTACAGAGTGAGTTCCAGGACAGCCAGGACTACACAGAGAAACCCTGTCTCGAAAAACCAAAAAACAAAACAAAACACCCCCCCCAAAAAAAACCCCATGTATATGATGTATGCATTTAAAATGCAAAATGTTCTACAGAAATTGAAGCGTCAGCCTGTTTTTCAGCCCCTGGTTTTTCTGCAGGGTAATGGGGACTGAACCCAAGACTGTCACATGCAAACTATGTGCTCTACCATTGAGCCCCAGCCCAGGCGTGCCCCCTCTCTCTTACCTTCCAGCCGGTCACACTGAACGTCTTGCCAGCACTTCCTATTGTTATTGTTCTCTCCCACATACCTGGAAGAGTAGCTTAAAAGAAAAGAAAACTAAGTAAGTGGCTATATATCTCCTCTCCAATTAGTTTTTTATATGCTCTTGTTTCTACCTGGTGGCCCTGGTTATTAGACTGAGGTCACCTCAGGGCAGGCCACAAGGGCCTTTACCTGCAGAACCAGCAGGTCTACTCAGATTTAGCAGTTTTACATGGCGAAGCCATTTCTGAGGTGGCAGCGGGACCAGCAGGACAGTCAGGTGTCAGCTGTCACTGAAGCTGGGGCACTCGGTGCCTGGCGCTGGTCATGGCTGCAGCATTAAGCAGCTAATTTTCCTGGACAGTCCTGGGGATCGAACCCGGAGCCTCTCATGTGCTAGGCATGAGCTCTACCACCGAGCACTCCTTTCTAGGTCTGTTTCCCCACACTCCTGAGAGCATCGGCCCCGATGTGTAACCTCACTGGAAGCATTTAAGGAAGTCGGACCTACAGATGCCCAGTTACTTATGTTTTGCATAAACATAACTTATGTTATGTTTACTTATGTAAACATAACATTTACTTATGTTACTTATGTTACTTATGTTACGTATGCTTTGCCTACGATTTACCTAAATCTACCATTTAAGGTATGCAGTCTATTGTACGAATATCACTGCCTTTAATTTTGGCACTTTTTTTTTTCAACCAGAGTCAACTAGCCTCTGGACTGATCCCTTCCAAAGTCTCACTTCACAGTTGCCCCGCCAATCCCTGTTAGTAGCTACCAGAGAGCAGAGAAAACAAGGAATTAGGCACCAAAGTGGCAGCAGTGGCAGTTTGCTAAGGTGGGGGCAGGCAAGGAGCCTTAAGCAATGGAGAGGGGCCAGGGAGCCAGGGTTGGCTTGGCTGTGATTGGGAACACCACATCAGCTTAGGCACGCAGAGAGGGAGGGCGGGCAGAGAGGGGGAGGGCAGGCATTCTGGCCATGGTATGAAGGGTAATCACAATATTTTTAAAAAACAAGCTAAGTCACTTAATGAGTATTTTAACCATATTAGCCTGCATGGCATGAAAGGAAAAGAAATTCAAATATTAGTGAATTAGCATATTAATGAAGTATGGGTTAGAGAGGGAAGTTCTTTGTGATGGCTAAGATTATCTGTTTTGCCACTGGAAGATTCTGAGCCAAGAACATCTCATCCTATAAGAGTAAATTCTACTACTATTTTTTTTCCTTCCCTCCACCTCTTATCATGATAGTATCTCATTGTGGGGTTTGGGCTAGCCTGAAACTGGTTATGTGCACTAGGCTGGTCTTGAATTCACAGAGACCCACCTGCCTCTGCCTTCTGGGTGCTTAGGATTAAAGGTGTGCGCCTTCACACCTAGCCCACTACCACTTTCTTTTCATTTTAGTTTTATTTTTATACATATGAAGGCAGGAGGCATTGGCTGCACACCCATGCTTCAGGGCAAACAAACTGCATATTCTAAAAAATTACACAGTAACTTCATATTTTTTTTTGCATTACCTTAATTTTATAAGCTGTTGCAACAATGAAAGCAAATCTGAGTTAAACATATGCCTTCAGGGAGCCATCAAGATGACTTTGTAGGTAACAGTACTTATTGGGAGAACCTGACCTCCTGAGTTATGTCTGTATCTAATAGAAGGGTGGAAGGAGAGACCAGATTCCAGAATTGTCTGTGATGTCAACACACCCAGTCCCTCGTGAGTGCCCCATCAATATGAAGTTTTAAAAGTCCTGTATAGCTTTATCAAATAACGTCAGTTCTACGGTCCTCTGAGTGCTCATCAAGTACTGGGAAATGCCACACTCCTGTCGCCCAGCGGTCCTTTGGGTGGAACCCTGGTCCTCAGACTTGGCAACAAGCACCTTCCCTGTTGAACTATCTTGCTGGCCCACAGCATTTGATTTTTAAAGCTTGGTTGAATTTCACACTGGGAAATAGTTCAAATGACCAAAGACAGGCCAGCAACCAGATAAACCACGGTGGGTTCTGACACAATACAGACACATAATAACACTCAGCTGTGCAATGAACATCTTGAACTACAAATTCTCTGGTTATATACTTGCCCTGACAAACATGAGTCCTCTTCCGTGGATATAGTTGCCACCAAACTTTGGATGTCTGTTAAATAGTATGTTCCTTCCTACTCTGATCCTGATCATTAAGCCTGCAATTCCACTTATCTCCAGATGGCGTCGCCCCAGTGTCCTAGAGACACTTAGCTGAAGCTTACAACACGAGCTGTGTCTGGGTAAGTCGTGGTGCTGCTTGGTACCCCAGGCTGGGCGGAGAAGCGTTCTTGGGTGTTTCCTTCTCACATCAGCTGCTGATATCAAGCTCTGTAGTTTATGTCTCTCTCTACCCAGGCTACCCTTGAACTTGAGCCCTTCCTGCTTCAGACTTAGGAGTGGTATGTTTACAGGGGTGTGTCACCATGCTTGGCTGGAGTTTCTATTTCTTTACAGTCCCTATACATCACCTAAACTGGCAGACACATTTTGCTTCTGATCGTCACCCCAAACTGACTCATACATTTTTTTTTTTCAGTCACAGAACCAATTCCTTTGGCTGTAGTTCCCCAAGTATAATTACTGTCACTCTGGGGACAAGGCAATATACAGAATTTTGAAAAGACACTGTGGGTTTTCGTCTGCATGATTTTTGTAAGCGACTGGCAGTAGCTACCACTTATCTGATTTTGAAAATTACACATCACTTAACAAGTGGATCTAGTAAATGAATATTAATCACCAAGTCCAACAAAACAAAACAAAACAAAACAAAACAAAACAAAACAAAACCCAAAAACCTCAAATGCATTTGCTGTGACAGCTTTGTTATAGAGCTAGGAATATAACTTGGATTTAAAACTATTATGCTATGCATATGGTGTTTTGCCTGACTGTGTGTCTGTGCACCAAAGTGTTACAGTTGAGAGCTTGGTCCACCCCAGATAATACTGCAGGATTTGGGTGAGACAGCCCAGTAGCAATTGCAAAATCCCACTGAGGACAGAATAGGAACAGCTTGCCATTCTACAATTCCTTGCTGTTGTTTGGAAACTCATTCAGCACAAACAATCACGAACCTCTTCATGAAAAGTCCTGTGCCAGGCAGGGTCTACACACCAAGGAACAGCAGGATTCTTGTTAAGGCACTAAAGACAGACTAAAGACCTATTCTGCTGTTGCCCCTGTTTCGTAATGTGATCTCAAGTCCTTTCCCTCACTTGAACATTTGTCCTTCAAGCTGAACCTTAATCCCTCAAGTATGATTCACCTAAATGCTTCCTGTAAGTGCTCGCACAGATACCCATCACAGGGACTCTTTTAAAGCTGGCCCGGGATCCTTTCCGATCAGTTGTTCTGCATGTGACTACACACATCCAGACTCGAGACTCTTGCCATCATCAGTACCTATTTTTATGTGCTTATGTCCGGTATAGACAAGCCATTCATAAACCTCATCGCTGATGCACAGAGTGTCGTGCTTGATGCAGAGGTCAGCGATGACTTGCAGCTCCTCTCTGGTATACACCTACACACGTTCAAGGAAAGGGCACAGCGATTACTCTACACATGAGAGAACAGCGGCTCCCAGCCAGTGCAAGCAGAGGGGCCCGCTCACCTTGCCGATGGGGTTGTGTGGAGTATTTAATATAATGGCTTTCGTTTTGGAACTGAATTTACTTTCCAGTTCCCGAGGGTCGAAGGTCCAGTCAGAACTGGTCCACTTCATCCTGTCAGTGCGTTTCTAGGTATGAAGAATATAATGTGATTCAAACAAATGAGTTCATGTTTCCTGTCTTACAGACAACCAGTAAAGGAAAAAGATTTAAGACAGACCTGACAAAGATAACTGAATAAATGATTAACAACAACAACACACACACACACACACACACACACACACACACACACACACACAAATACTTAGGCTCTAATTCAACATCTAGAACCCTGACAGCAAAACAGCTGTTGCTCTTTCCCACAATCCAGCTGTAACTATGGGTGATGGGAGACACTCTAAGACTGACGAAAGAGTCTATGAGTCATCTTAGTTACTGTAGTCATTATTTTTCAAAAGACTTAGATACATCTTCAGTGACAAAGTAATTGGTATTTTACGGCATTCTCGAAGCCCATAGATGACAGGGGACTTACAGATCTCAGGGGAAGAAACACAGGCACTGCTCCTGCCATTCTCACCATGGGCTCATAACAGTCGTAAAAAGGCACCATAATTATCACCTGAGATAAAAGCAAATAAGAACACAGGATATCAGCCAGCAATCCTTCTCATGAATTCGAGCAAGGCACTGTGCAAGCAACGGGATGCAGCAACGGAAAATCAGGTCTGGTCTTTGTGGAGCTAACGCCTTAGTGCAGAAGACCCTGGACATAAGGGCACCCAGGGCGTCAAAGCTGGAGTTCTTGGTCTTTCAGAAAACCTACAGATGGACTTACAGTGAGGACATTCCGAACTGTCATGTATTACAGGTGCACACACAGACTTATCTGGGGCCTAGACTGCTCATCATGTTCTCAAACAGATGTTCTAACCCAAACCAGTAAGGATTTTTTTTTTTTTTTTGTATTTTAAGTTACAAACTACAAGATAGGATGTACTTGATATATCAGACAGTGATAGAAGCCAGATTTTAGGAATGACTCTGCAATACTTTCTAGAATGGAGTGCTAACTTAAAAACAGCATCTTGGGAGTAAACATGGCTGGGGGAGGGTACTGAGTGGATGCTGTTGTTCTTGTGTGATGCCCACAGCATACCCCCCAGGCGTGTGGTATCTCTTTCCTAGTCTTTAGATCAGACTTCTCCACTCTCAAACTCTCCGCCAGCTGCCCTTGCTGCAGGTTCAGGCTGAGCAGCTGTTCTGATCTGCTGCATCACACTGTAGCCTGCGGACCTGAACTCAGACCTTTTTCTGTCATTCTTTTCCTTTATTTCTCTGTGATGGTTTGAGTGAGAATAGCTCCATAGGCTCCTATGTTCAAACGATTGGGCTCCAGCTTGCGGAACTGTTTGGGAAGGATGAGGAGGTGTGGCCTTGTTGGAGGAGGTGTGTCGGTGGGGTTTCAAAAATCCACACCATTCCATTTGGCTCTCTCTCTCTGCCTCATGAAAGCTCTCATCTACTGCTCCAGCATCGTGAATGTCTGCCTGCCTGCTGCCATGCTCCCAGCCATGTAGCTCATGGTCTCTACTCTACCTGTAAAAAGGATCCAAATTTAATCCTCTTTCGTACATTGCCTTGGATATGGTATTTGGCCAGAGAAATAGAAAAGTAAGTAAGACAGTATCCTTTCTCCCTTTCCTCGAAATAAGATCTTATCCAGCCCTAACCTCCCAAGTTCCGGGATTGAAGGCATGTGCTACCACCCTTGTCTAGCTTTCTGTGTTTATACACGTTTTGAACACACTTATTTGCTGTGTATATGCTTTTTATGTGCACCGTGACGCACATGTGGGAGTTCGAAGACAACTTGTCAGCCAGTGTCAAGTTTAATTCCAGCACATGGGTTTTAGAGCTCAATCTCAGGTTTTCCAGCTTTGCAGACAATGGTTTTCCCCAGTGAGCCACCTCGTCAGCCCATGCTTTTTTCTCTTTTAAAAACCTAGCTCCATTTCATGAAAATGAAGCGCATGTCTAATTTTCACTCTTATGCTAATGTCTACCTGAGAGGTCACTGAATTTTAGAATTATTTTCGTACCTTTGCATATATAAATAACAGTGTAACATTTGTGTCTATAGTTCTTCATTATTAAATAGTCAGTTGAATAAATTCATATGGTTGCTACCCCTAGATAAAACAATACACACATGCACACACACAAAAAGAATATACACATCTCTACAAACACACACAGACTAATGTTTCTATTGAGCCTGTGTGTGGGGGAAGAGGGGCTACATGGCAGCCACATATAACGTTAGTGGTCACCCTGGGCAAGAGAACGACCTGTCTCAGAGACAAGCACAAGCAAACTAACAACTAGCTAACTAAGAACACTGCAAAGTGGACAAATCTCACAGACATAATAATAAATTAAATGGATAAAGAAGCTCGAGAGCCTGAAAAGTATGACTCCAACTTCTCTCATGTCAAAGAGAATGGGCTGAGGTGCAGAATGCAGAACAGGTTAACTCGGGGCGAACACGCCCTCGGGAAGGATTCGAAGTCTGGATGCTGGAAAGGTGCAGCATCCTTACATGCGCTATGGTGATGTGGCGGTCTAACCCACTCTACATTGAAGGCCTGCTCGCTTTACCGCACCTTCCTCACATGACTCCATGGATTGAAAGTGAAAAGGGCGCAAAATGAGGAAACGTTCCCAACATGCGACAGAGCACAGGGGACATGACAGTGTTCATACACTTACTTCATCGCCTGGGTCCACCAGCCCTTGGATGGAGTTGTAGAGAGAGCCATAACCGCCCACCGTCACGAGGATTTCTTCATTTGGATCAATTGGATGTTGATAAATCTTTCCGTACAAGCAGGATAGAGCTTTCACAAGTGCTGGATGGCCCTGTTGTATGAAAGATTCGGACAAAACAAAAACCCACCTTGAAATTCATTATGAAAAATACTTGTTTGAAGTAATGTAACTACTTTTAAATTTGGGTTTAATACCTAGTATTATCCTTAAGTGTGTATTTTTTTAAGAAAAGATTTTTATTTTACATGTATGGGTATTTTGCCTATCTGTGTATGTGCACCACGTGAGTGTAGTTAGTAGAGGCCAGATGAGGGTGTTGATTCTCTGGACCTGACATCACATCACAGGCAGGTGTGAGCCACCCTGTAGGTGCTGGGTATTGATCCCAGGTCAAGAGCATCAAGTGTTCTTAATCACCAACTGGCCAGGCAAAGTGGCAATAAACTTCGAAAGCTTTTGCATTTTGAGGGCTTCTCTATGAATGGCTGTGAAAACTTGCTGCTGATGAAGAGTGTTCACTAAAGAGAAGGTTTGGGAACACAGGATTTGTTCTGGGCTCAGCCCATATTCTGAAATGAGCCATTCATACTTTAGCTAACATGTAATAATTGCATATTCACAAGGGGCGGTGATATATCACCACAAGACCACAGTATACAGATAAAATCAGTAATTAGCATTTTCCTTTAGCCCCTCTTGGAAGCTTCAAGCTTCTCTCTTCTATTATAGGTCTCCAAATATACAACAGGTTATTGTGAATTATAATCCCTGTCTGTGATGCAGAAGATGAGGATTGTTCCTACCGTCTGGCTGGGTCTCCGTATGTTATTAATCTCCCTGACTCTCTTCCCAGTTGTTCTTCCCAGCCTCTGGCAATTACTCTTCAACTCTCATCTACCTTTTTATCTACATTTTACAGGTTTAACGTATGAGGCAAAACATTCAGTATTTGTCCCTCTGTGTCTGCCTAAGTATTCCAGTTAACACAATGTTTTCACACTTCCAACCACTTTGCTGTGGATGTCTGGTTTCATCCTATCCGTGGCCCAATAGGCTCCTGAAGAGGGTGCCATATTTTCTCCCTATCTTCTGTTGAAGGTCAGTCGCCTAGACTCATTCAGTATCTTAGCTACAGTGACCTGCACTTCAGTAAACAAGGGTGCAGGTGTCTATGACATGCTGACTTTACTCCTTTTGGTTATAAATCCAGACATTTCTATGTGTGTTGCTGCTTTAATTTTTTTGACATTTATTTATTGTGTGTTTTGGGAGATGGGTGTCCACAGCACATTGTACACATTGTAGAGATGAACACACTGCACATCTCTAACGGAGCTTAGAGAACTACTGGAGAATTGTTTCTCTTCTTCCACCATGTACGTCCCAAGGATCAAACTCAGGTTTTCAGCCCTGACACCTGCCTTCGCCCACTGACCTAGTTTGCTGGTCCTGCTTGTACTTCCTTTTGTGACATGTGCATAGTAATATCAAGAGTAAAGAATAGATTTTTCCCCCCTCTCTTTTCTTTGTTACGCTTTGCTTTTTAAATAATAACCATCTGGACTAGGATGAGGTGACTTCTTGTGGCTTTATTTACATTTCCCTGATGATTAGTGGTGGTAAGCACATTTGTCTGTTTTTGCTATGGGTACCTGTGCTTTGGGAGCCTTATTAAAAAAAACATATCCTATCCCAATATTTGACCTTTCCCCTTATATTTTCTTCTACAACTGCTATAGTGTGGGGTCTGATATGGGGGCTTATAGAATGGTCAGTTAGTGAGTGTGATAGCTATTTTCTTGTCAATTTGACACAAGCTTGAGTCATTTGGGAGAGGGATCCTCAAGAAAATGCCAGTTCCCAGACTGGCTTATCGGCAAGTCCGTGGTGCTTTTTTTGTGATTGATGATTGATGCACAAGGGCCCAGCTCACTGTGCGTGGTGCCATCCCTGGGATGTTGGTTCTGGGTGTTATAAGAAAGCTGCTTGGTAAGCCATGAGGAGCAAGCCAGTAAGCGGTCAGTAAGACAGTGAGACCATGAGACCCCCGTGACAGTCCTGCTGTTGCCCCTCTTCTCCCATCCCTGTAGCAATGCTCTGTGTGGGCTGTGTGGACTTTCATAGTTCAAAGTTCATCGTAATCTAAGAAAGGTCTGGATACCTGGGCATTTCGGCACAGAAGATGGCTAGGGTTAGCGAGGCTGGAGGAAGTGAGCATCTAGCTAGAGACAGGGCTCTTTAAGAAGCCAATGCTAAGGCTATGAGTGTTAAAGAGATAGCAAAGATGCTTTGAGAGAATATTTTCCCTTCCCTTGATGTCCTGAGATCTCATTTTAGAACAGTAGTCAACAACTAGCCAAAACGGGGCTGTAAAATTCCTGGAAGTTAAGAGAAGACTCATCCTAAGAGATAAGGGCAAAGAGCTCCTGAGTTTCCAGGCTAAGACAGTTGATCCTAGAAAGTCAATTTCCTTTAAGGAAGAGGGGTTCACACACACACACACACACACACACACACACACACACACACACACGCCAGCATGATATATCAGTGTATCCCCACATGGCCCTAATAGACTTACAAAGCCCCTTGTGTACTGATTCAGGTTATCAACAAACGCAGCCTTTGATAATTCTTCTTTTACATATGAAGGAGGGGATATATCTGGCAAGCCTTGTCCAAGATTCACAACAGAAGGATCTGCAGCCAACTTAGTAAATTCAACCCTAATTCAAAACAAAACAAAACAAAATAAAACAACCACAAAGACTAGGAAGTACTGTAATTCATATGTTCTTATCAGAACCAAAACCCAATGAGTTCCTAACAGAAATGTTACTACTCACAAGGGGAATTTATCTAGCAAATGGTGATTGAACTGATAATCTCAACCTCCTTAGAGAAGTCAATTCAGGGATATTCATATTTCAGGGACATATCACACACATATACTTATCAATATAAGGTTATGTGTATGCATATGCAATCATATATACATATATTTATGGAGGGAGCTGTTATTAGTTTATCTTGTTTTTTTGCTTTTTTGAGCCAGGGTTTCCTTGTATAACAAAGCTCTGGCTGTCCTAGAACTTGCTTTGTAGACCAGGCTAGTCTTGCAGTCACAGAGATCTGCATAACTTTGCCTCCTTAGAGCTGGGATTAAAGGCATGTGCCACCATACCTTGCTTAGTTTTTCTTATCAACTGCTAAAAGGAGAGCTAATAAGAAAACCTATAATTCTGGTAAATGCCCATAATCCCAGCACTGGGGGGCCGGAGGCAAAGAAGATCAAGAGTTTGAGGCCAGCCTGGGCTACATGCATAGCAAGGTCTTATGTCAAGAAAAAAAGAAAAGGAAATGGTTTGTTGTATATTTCACAATAGTATCAGCCAGTTAGTTTTAGACTTTTCTCTACCGTATATTCAGTGCTAGTGGAGAGGGCAGCATTCGCCAATGAGTGAAGCGGCATATGTATGGGTGGCTAGCTTCCTCCGTTTAATTTTAATGGGGAATTTTTAATGGTTTCTTTACTGAACTGCAGGTGAAGTTAAGAATCCAATGTAAGGCCCCACAGGAAAGCCTTACCACACACACACCCTCTAAGACACTCACCACACATTGTGATCTAGGCCTTCGATTCGTTTGGCGTTTTTGAATTTCGAAGCCATTTTCTGAAAGATATATTGAAAATTTCTTTTAATTATTGGGTCAAAACTCAAAGAGGTCAGTAAACAATGGACTGCTCTCCCTTTTCCCTGTCGCACGAGAGGAAGTTTTAGAACCGTATGCGGCGTGCACCCGACTTGTCCAAACGGTCTCTACTGCCCCTCAGAATAATTTCCCTTGTGGATATCATATCTTTACAGTCTCGGCCAAGGACAAGACCATCCCAGTACGAATTGCTAATCAACCTAAAGGCATGAAACACCCTGGAGAACTCAGTAATAACATCAAAGGAAAAAGTTCCAAGAGAAACTTGAGCCCTGCTACGAAGCTTCCGGAAAGTATTATGCATCTAGAATTCTGTACTGGCCTACAGGAAGAACTCAATAAATGGTTTTAAAGTCCTTAATAATGGATTACAGATAATGCTAGGTGACATTAGGAAGCAATGCTTATGTGCCCGGCACTGTTCTGTGTGCTTTACATAATTAATTTTGTTAACATTCATAACAGTCCTATGTAGCATTATGAATTCCACTTATTGAAATAACAAAGTTGAGGTACCATGAAGATGGAGATGGAAAAAACTTTTCACATCTGGTATGTTCATAAAACCATCTGAAATGAGCTCATGATCTGTCTCTACAGCACATACTTACTTATCTTCTACAGTCTTTCACATGCAAAGGCTTTCTAAAAACATGGCTGGAAGTTGCGGCTAAAAACATAGTCGTCGGCTGGGCGGTGGTGGCGCACGCCTGTAATCCCAGCACTTGGGAGGCAGAGGCAGGCGGATTTCTGAGTTCGAGGCCAGCCTGGTCTACCGAGTGAGTTCCAGGACAGCCAGGGCTATACAGAGAAACCCTGTCTCGAAAAACCAAAAAAAAAAAAAAAAAAAAAAAAAAACCAAAAAAAAAAAAAAAAAAAAAAACCAAAAAAACAAAACAAAAAAACATAGTCGTTATTCCCAACCAGATCTACTGTCTTAGTCTGGGTTTTTATTTTTGTACAAAACATCATGACCAAGAAGCAAGTTGGGGAGGAAAGGGTTTATTTAGCTTATACTTCCACACTGCTGTGTCGCTACTATCTCCGACCAGCAGAAAAGAGCGACCAACAGCATTCTTCTCAATGCGGTTTAATCAGGAACCTTGAAACATACATGCAGGGAAAAAAGCCCCTCTTTCCACTCCCCTTGAGCAGTCCTTTTATATCCTCCCCAAGTCCGCCCCATCAGTCCACATCACAGTCTTCTCTGATTGGTCCACATTGAATGGTCTGATCACATGTCATTGGCTACGCCTGCGCAATGCCCAAGAAAGGTGTGGCCTACTCAGGAGTAAGAAGAAGTCAGGTGCTTAGTCATCCGACTTGGCAGGCCTCCAGGCTTGAGGCTACTGCCACACCCACTCTCTACACTGCTGTTCTTCACCAAAGGAAGTCAGGACTGGAACAGGCAGGTCAAGAAGCAGGAGCTGAAGCCGGGCGTGGTGGCGCATGCCTGTAATCCCAGCACTTGGGAGGCAGAGGCAGGCGGATTTCTGAGTTCGAGGCCAGCCTGGTCTACAAAGTGAGTTCCAGGACAGCCAGGGCTATACAGAGAAACCCTGTCTCGAAAAAACGGGGAAAAAAAAAAAAAAAAAAAGAAGCAGGAGCTGATGCAGAGGCCATGGAGGGATGTTACTTACTGGCTTGGTATCTCTGTCTTGTTTAGCTTTTTAAAATTTTTTTATTTTTTTAGGACCCAGGACTACCAGCCCAGGGATGGCACCACCCACAATGAGCCCTCCCACCCTTGGTCACTAATTGAGAAAATGCTTCACAGCTGGATCTCATAGAGGCATTTCTTCAACTGAAACTCTTTTCTCTGTGTTAACTTCAAACTGTGTCAAGGTGACACACAAAACCAGCCAGTACATCTACTCACACCAGCAAGCAAGCTAAGCCTGTAGTAGGAAAATGCTAGAAGTTATAGTTATCATACCAGACATAACACTTCAGTTATGCTGCATTTTGATGCTCTCTTGGAGATACTGAATTACCTTTAAGTTCACTCTTAGCAGGCTGGTGGAAATAAGAAAAGTGATGGACAGCATTTTTGCAAGGGATATTATAATAGAATATTAAAGCAATTTTAATTCAATCTGGGAAAAAGATAATGATAATGGTTATTAAATAGATCATTGTTCTCGTTCTATTTCCAATAACAATTCCAAAGAAATAGCTTTCTCAGCCTCCTGAAAAACTCCACTGAAGGAAATCACAAGCAAATCCTCTGGAGGCCAACAAGCTTCAGGAATGGCATTTTGATGAAGTCCCACCTGAACATAATGCTACTCTAGAGAATATGATTATAAAACTCAAATGACCCAGCAGGCCAGAGAAAGAGATTTTTATCAAAGGCCTTTCCCTTTTTCTGAAACAATGTTGAGAACATTATGATTCACTCAGTGGGTGATCAGAAATGCAACGCAGATTCAGAAGGCGGGCAGAGGCTTGGGAGGCAGAGGCAGGCGGATTTCTGAGTTCTAGGCCAGCCTGGTCTACAGCATGAGTTCCAGGACAGCCAGGGCTACACAGAGAAACCCTGTAGTTTCAAAAAAAAAAAAACAAAACAAAAAAAAACCAACCAACCAACCAAACAAACAAACAAAAAGACGTCAGCACAGGGATGGCTCAGTGGGTAAAGTCCACCGTGGTGGAAGCCTGAGGACCTGCGTTCAGATCCCACACTCCCACAGAGATGTCGGGCTCGCCCATGGCCAGTAACTCTGAGACTGCGGGACTGAGATATCAAGATCTCAGGGGCTTCCTGAGTCCGACAGTCCACCTCAAACACCGAGCTTCGGACCAATCAAGGAGAGACCATGCCTAAAACCATGGTAGAGTAGCTGAAGTAGATAGCTAGCTAGCATTGACACAGGGTCTCCAGTCTCCACATGCATGGCTCCCACATGACGGCTCCCCAACAAACAGAAAAGAAAAAAGATAAAAAAAAGTACGGAGTGCAGTCAACAACACAGCCACAAAGTTCCACTGTATTCCATATTTATTTAGTTGAGGTCAAAGGGCACATTTCGACTCACTTTTATTCAAAGTCTCTGTCCACGTCAGCCTCTTCCTACAGCTGCCACTGCCTCTCCTCCGTCTCAGTGCCTTGCCTCACCCATCCAACACTCACAGATGCACGTTCTTTCTTATTCTGCACATAGCCTGTCCTTTGCTAAGACCGTCTTTCTACATCAGCACCCCAGCTTCACTATAGAGCAATAGTTTTCAACCTTTCTAATGCCAAGACCCATGCATGGATCATGTAACGCAAATATCTGAAATGCAGATAATTGATGTGTGACCCCCTGTGAAAGGGCCATTTGACCCCAAGGGGTTGCAACCCACAGCATGAGAACCCCCACTATAAGACTTCCCCAAGAATCTTCCCTCCCTTGAGTTCTGCGTTGTGAATACGATTGTGGCAGGTGGCACTGAGTTCTGAGTAGTCACAAACACAACAGCAAGCGTTTCTTTTGCCTAGAAAGCATCCATTTTCCCTTCCTCGTGGGTGAGAGTGCTTCTGTGAAGGAGGAAAGCTCTGTACTCCATGCAGTCACTGGTCCTCACAGAACAGCCCTGCCCTGCACGTGGCCAGCTCTGGTTCCATCTGCAAACTTCGATATTCAGTTAGACTTCCTTTCCTGCCCTCCCTACATTCAGGCCAAGTCCTACGTGCTCCTGTTAAAGACACAGTCTTTGCCAGCATTTTGTTCTACCTTCGTTCACTTGTATGGCCTTGGATTATGAAAATACCTTGTGCTCTGCTGTGTCAGTCAACTTTCTCAAGAGAGTAAGAACCAACAGCAGGTGTGAGGTTTATGTCCAGGACTTGGCCGCGCAGCTGCGGGGCTGGGAAGTCTGCGATGGGTAGAGGGGCCAACAGGAGAGAGCCTGCACCACAGCTGGGATCTGAGTCTTTCATCCTTATTTCCTAGGAGGGACACTCAGTTTCTTTTCTCCAAAGACAACAGAGCAAACCTCATCCATGTTAGGGCTGCTTCTTAGCTTTCCTCAATCCCACCAACTGCATTCTAATTTCATCTAAAAGCCACCGTCATAGAATAGCTCACACTGGTGTTTGAACAGGCACTTGGGTACTCAAGTATCTGTCAGCCAAGTTGATATCATCAGAGACCATGATACGGCTCTATGCTGGGCACATGGTGAGTTTTCAACAAATATATGATGGATGAGAAAGTTCATTCACATTAGAGTGTCACGGAAGTGAAGTGATTATGTCAATCAGCCTACATTAATTTATGCTGTGGTAATAAAAGAGCCCAACATTTCTCCTCTCTCTCTCTCTCTCTCTCTCTCTCTCTCTCTCTCTCTCTCTCTCTGTGTGTGTGTGTGTGTGTGTGTGTGTGTAGATCAGAGGATAACTGGGTGTTGGTCCTTGCTTCATCTGAGACAGTCTCATGTTGGCTTTTGTGTATCCTTCACTAGCTTCTAAGTTTCCTGCGTCAGCTTCTCATCCTCCTAAACAAAGGCTGGAATGTGTTCAGCTTTGTGTGGGTTTGGCGTTTGGAGTGTGTACTGGCTAGTTTTGTGTGTCAACTTGACACAGGCTGGAGTTATTATAGGAAAAGGAGCTTCACTTGGGGAAGTGCCTCTATGAGATCCAGCTGTGGGGCATTTTCTCAATTAGTGATCAAGTGAAGGAGGGCCCCTTGTGGGTGGTGCCATCTCTGGGCTGGTATTCTTGGGTTCTATAAGAGAGCATCTTGAACTACAAATTCTCTGGTTATATACTTGCCCTGACAAACATGAGTCCTCTTCCGTGGATATAGTTGCCACCAAACTTTGGATGTCTGTTAAATAGTATGCTCCTTCCTACTCTGATCCTGATCATTAAGCCTGCAATTCCACTTATCTCCAGATGGCGTCGCCCCAGTGTCCTCTAGGACACTTAGCTAAAGCTTACAACAGGAGCTGTGTCTGGGTAAGTCATGGTGCTGCTTGGTACCCCAGGCTGGGCGGAGAAGCGTTCTTGGGTGTTTCCTTCTCACATCAGCTGCTGATATCAAGCTCTGTAGTTTATGTCTCTCTCTACCCAGGCTACCCTTGAACTTGAGCCCTGCCTGCTTCAGACTTAGGAGTGGTATGTTTACAGGGGTGTACTGGCTAGTTTGGTGTGTCAACTTGACACAGGCTGGAGTTATCATAGGAAAAGGAGCTTCAGGTGGGGAAGTGCCTCTATGAGATCCAGCTGTGGGGCATTTTCTCAATTAGTGATCAAGTGAAGGAGGGCCCCTTGTGGGTGGTGCCATCTCTGGGCGGGTATTCTTGGGTTCTATAAGAGAGCAGGCTGAGCAAGCCAGGGGAAGCAAGCCAGTAAGGAACATCCCTCCATGGCCTCTGCATCAGCTCCTGCTTCCTGACCTGCTTGAGTTCCAGTCCTGACTTCCTTTGGTAATGAACAGCTGTGTGGAAGTGTAAGCTCAATAAACCCTTTCCTCCCCAACTTGCTTCTTGGTCATGACGTTTATGCAGGAATAGGAACCCTGACTAAGACAGAGTGCATGTTCTCACACTTGTACAACAAATGCCTTAATCCCAATCTTCCTAGCCCCAATAGAGTAACTAATAGCATAAGATTATAAAGGTTTCCCTTTTGCACAGAACCTCAGCTGCTGCTTTGCTCTGTGTTGCTGTCATCCTGAGACGAAGACCAGCCTCCACCAAGAACACTACCTAAGCGAAGCAGAACCAAACCAAACCTCCCGGTTCGTAAGCACTTGCTTTGCCCAAGCACTGGGGAAGTCAGCTGACTAGTGAGAAGTAGTGAGAAGCCACTGGACATTCAGAGAGGTTAGGTTGGAATGTGGCAGGTCCGGAGCCCAGTTACGATTTCTCTCAGGTTATTTTCAGGCCCCTGAGGAGACTCGGTGTCTGTTCTAATGCATTTGTGACTAAAGTACAACCCTTTGAATTGTATTCACTTGGTAGTAGATCACTAGCTTTGCCAACCAAAAGGCTGTGCCATAGATTAGAAGAGAGACATTCCAACACACACACACACACACACACACACACACACATGCACGGACGTCTCTCCTTACCTAATGTCTTCACCAATGCATTTCTAAAGTGGCTTGATTTATGACTATCTTTGTTCATTACCACAAATGCTACATCAGACTGGTAGCACACGGGAACGTGGAATTTTGGGGGTACCTGTGCTCCTGAACCATGACAGCTCATATTAGGCTCCAGAATAAGCAATCCCGCTGCTCCCACCACCACCACGCCCCCGCCCCTGCTTTGACAAAGGTCGTAAGACACTCTTCAGTGAGCACACCAGACTCAACTGCAGAGGTAGATAATGGTTGTGTAAAACTTTCTTAGAGAACATCTACAGGCCCGGTGTGACTTTTGAACCCAGCTAAGCACGTGAAGTGCGTTTTTTCATCAGATTTCAGGTGTCACTCAGTCACAAAGCTGCCATTGAAATCACCAGCGACATAATCTTCCCTCAGCTGGAAGGGAAGGGTGCCTTTCCAGAGCTTCAACACAAGGTGGCGACTTGAGCAAAGATAAGGAAAAGAGTCAGCAAGGCTGGATTCCAAGACTAAAGGAATTACAAGCTAGGAGCCTGGTACATCGAAGTTACAGTTGTACAAATTTTTAAGGGCTTAACCCACAGGATTTAATGCTTGTAGGTGGGACGAGACAGGTACAGAAAAAGCCTCACAAACAAGGGGATGAAGCCGAGGAAATAAATCCAGACAGTGGGAGTCATTAATCAAGTCTTTACCCAGTGGAGCCAAGGTGACTGGAGGGCAAGAAAAGCCTAAAATGGAAAAGGCTGAGCTGTATAGATGTATATCTTTGCATTCTTCTAGAAGAAGAATGAGCACTACTACTACTACTCACACACACACACACACACACACACAGACACAGAATTGTATTTTTATTTTACTTATTTATACATATCTTAATGTTCCATTGCTCACAGTCACAGCACTTAGGACTTCTTCATTCCTTAGCATTAATAATACCTCTTAATGTCTCTTTTTTTGTTTAAAGCACACTGAAAACCCTATACCATCTCTCAACCTATGCCGTGGCTTCTTTTGTGAAGTACACAGCTGTCAGTCTGGCTTCTGGGCAACCTGGCACTCTCAGGACTGCACAGGGCATTACCAAGTGCGGAGGCTTCCCCTAGCACATCAGATGTGCCCGCAACAACCCAAAGCTCTCAGATCTCTTACTTGCACGAGACACAGACTAGATCCGCACGGCTTTTGGTATAAAGGAGAATGATAAGGTTTGTGCTACGGCTGGAAGTGCAGACTCTCCAGCCCACGGGGAAGAGCCCCTGAGCCCCACAGCTGGAAGTGCAGACTCTCCAGCCCACGGGGAAGAGCCCCGAGCCCCACAGCTGGAAGGGCAGACTCTCCAGCCCACGGGGAAGAGCCCCCGAGCCCCACAGCTGGAAGGGCAGACTCTCCATCCCACGGGGAAGAGCCCCTGAGCCCCACAGCTGGAAGTGCAGACTCTCCAGACCATGGGGAAGAGCCCCCGAGCCCCACAGCTGGAAGTGCAGACTCTCCAGCCCACGGGGAAGAGCCCCGAGCCCCACAGCTGGAAGTGCAGACTCTCCAGCCCACGGGGAACAAATCAAAGAACCGGGTTATATCTCAGTGGAGGAGTGTTTGCGTTGGGCGTGCAGGTTCTGGGTTCAAATTACAGCTCCATAAGGTAAGGCATGAACTACAGATGAACAAGGCCTGTTGTCCGGGTGATGGAGACACTGTGTGGTTGCTTGTGGTTGGTTTTTCATGATACCTCCCTCCAGGAAACAATCATTGGGTTGGCATTCTTCACTGTAGTGTGTTGTATCTAGACAGATTCGATTTGAAAGGGTTGTCAGGATGTTCTGAAACCACACTTCCTTTCTCTCTCTAGAAAGCGTTCCTCAAGCAAAGATTAACAAAATTATCTGGCAGATTTGAGGTCTTCCAAGACAGGAAACCAGGTGGATTACTTTCTTTGGCCACTAGATGGCAGCACAAATACAGACAGCTCCAGCCAGGATGGAAAAACTGAATGTAAAATTCAGCCGGACCTCTGAACTAAGATTTAAGGATGAGGCCATTACATCAGAAGCAAAAGTCTGAGAATTTAACAGAAACTTCTAAGCAACACATATTCGGTTTCTCTATTTTATACAAATTATTTCTAAGCCGGATTCGGTGGCCCAGTCCTGTAATCCTACAGTGCTGGAGGCTGGAGATAAAGGATCATTATAAAATTGAGCTCAGCCTGGTCTATATAGTGCCTGTCTTAAAAAAGCAGAGGGGCAGGCATGGTGATGCATACCTCTAACCCAAGAACTTGAGAGGCGAAGGCAGGAGAGAGCCAACCTGAGCTACCTAGAAAGTTTTAGGTCAGACTCGGGTACAGGAAACCCCGTATGAAAAACCAAACCAAACTGAACAAACCAGCCAACAAATGAATATTTTGAATGTGATGTGTTCAACACCTCTTGACTGAACATGTGAGTGAGTGATCCTGACTCTCTGAGAGATGGTGTGTTAGAAGAAAACCTTACACAGGTTTCTCTCAACAGGAAGCTAGGCACAGCCCCTGCACACCGTCATCACAGGACCGATCCTAGGAGCGCAAGGTGTGAGCTATGCTGGACCCTCCTAAACTGGCGGCAAACGGGTATCTATCAAAGTCTGTTGCTGCAGGTTTGGCTGACTTCAGTCTGTGGGGACAGTGGTTTGCCTTCCTCTGCACTGGCGTCTCTGAACTCATGGCAGCTGGGGACATAGCTTTCCAGCAAGTCTGATGTCCAGTGTCGAAAATCAGAGGCTGGGGGTGGGGTGGGGGAGGTACAGCCTGGCATGTGTGCAGTGCCACACACGCGCAACCCCAGTGTTCACTGTTAACCTCTGCCTCTCACCTAACACCCACATGACTATCAGACAACGCTCCCAAACTGAACCCCTAACCTGAGTGAACCCCTGTCTCTACCAACCTTGAAGCTAATAGTGAGATGGCACCCGAATTCCACAGGTAACCAAAAAAATGGCAGGTCTGTTTCTCCTTCTTGATGACCTAACTGATGGCCTTCGCTATATGGGATAAATGCATTGATCATGACTATAAAAGTTCACACACCCCGTCTCCTGATGGAACAAGCCATCCATGGCAGCTTGAATCTATGTTCTGGGACCAGCCACACAATTACTCGTATTTAGCTCAAGGCAAAGCCATTTTCTTATCCCTCCTTTCTTCTTTTCCTTGGTTTCTCCAGAATCCAGAGTTGAGTCAACGTTTCTGAACTCCTAGGCTCACGTGACTCCTGACTCAGAGCTGGGGTAGCTGGAACTACTGATGTCTTCTGTCTTTCAATTTCTAGTGACTACAGCTACTTTATAGCAAACAACCCTGGTGGTACAGGACCCTCTGATGCTCTAACATCTCACTGCAGCTTTCCAAACACCATACAATCTACTTTTTCATTCTCCGATGGGATATAACATTTTATCTGCCTGATCATTTTATGACTTATTTTCTCTGTGTGTCTATGTGTGTGTGTGTGTGTGTGTGTGTGTGTGTGTGTGTGTATAAGTGCATGCAGGTGCCTGTGGAGGTTAGGAAAGGGTGTAAGATCCCTGATGGGTGATGGGAGTTGTGAATCCTCTGAATTCCCAGCCCTGTGCAAGAGGAGCAAGCGTTCTCAGGCTGAGCCACCTCCATAGACCCCACACCCTTGACCTTGCTGTGATTTTGTGCAAAGCCTTGATGAATAGTAGGAGTGTTTTGTGACCTGGTCACCCTTTAAAATGGCAGCTGTTAGAAAGTAAACCTAGAGTCAACACATACTCAGTTATTTGATTGCTGGGGAGGGGGAGGTAGTGAATTGAATGTCAAATAATTTGCAGGCTTGATTCTTGTTGGTGATTCTTTCCTGAGATGTAGATGAGGTTCACAAACATGTTTTCCAAGAATACGTAAGGATCAGCATATCTTTGTAGCTTTAATTTTTTAAAAGATGTATTATTTATTTTATGTATGTAAATACACTCACTGTCACTGTCTTAGACACATCAGGAGAGGGCACTGGATCCCATTACACATGGTTGTGAGTTACCATGAGGTTGCTGGGAATTGAACTTAGGACCTTTGGAAGAGCAGTCAGTGATCTTAACCCCTGGGCTATCTCTCCAGCTCCAGCTTTAATTTTTTAAAGCTCTATTGTTAATAATGATGGTTTCTAAATGTTTTAACCTCTCTTGTAGCTTACCACCTAGCAGGGGTAGTGGAAAAAAGGACACAGGGCTGGGATGGAGGAACTGGACCTGTTTAGAAAGGTTCTTTGTAGCAACTCTCATCTGTGTTGTCTGGAAATCATCAGTCGATTTACAGGTTAACAACGGCAGCTGGATCCACTCACAACCACTTCATGGATCCACCAGTACTCTACTTCGGTAGAGTAGGGATAGCAAACAGGAATCAACAATGCTGACACTACCTAGCAGAGACACCCAGGTCTCAGCCTCAACGTGAGTCAACAGAAGGGACTAGGGCCAAGATTAATGCCAGGAGAAGTTCTGGCTATGCCTCTCTTAGAGAATCAAAGGTCAGCCAAGACTTGAGACCAACAAGCGTTGTATAGCTAACTCTAGAAGTAAGCCTAGCTCAGCCTTTGTCATTGTCTGTCAATCCCTTTCTATATACCCTTTAACTATCAGGTGCCCTCTGTGGGTCCTGCCTCAGCACATGCGTCTGTCTGTCTCAGCTGACATCACTCTGTGTCAATCAGCATTGATTTTCTCAGTCATTTCAACCCATTCTTTCAGAGGAGGTTGCAAGTGCTTTGCAAAAGACCTGGACTTGGCAGGAGAGTCTGATGCAATCATAGAGTAAGCTTCGTTGATAACTGTCACATTCCAGAAGTTTGAACCAGCCCAAGGGCTAACTGAGTCATTGCCTCTTTCGGTCCATTTCTCTGCTGGCAGTAGTAGAGCTTGCAAGGATGCCCACAGTGGGCTACCCCAGGGTAATCTCTCTGAGGCTATCTCCCGCCTACTTCCCATGCCATTCAGGGACAGAAGCTGGCTCAGTGCTCCATCCTGTAGTTTGTTTGCTCTTCCAGGGCATTCCATTGCTTTTCAGTCAGTTCTAGTAGACCAGTGGTTCTCAACCCTCCTAATGTTGTGACTCTTTAATACAATTCCTCATGATGTACTGACTCGCAACCATAAAATGATGTTTGTTACTACTTCATTACTGTAATTTTGCTGTTATGAGATATTATATAAGCATCTGATATGCAGGATATCAGATGTCATTCCTGTGAAAAGGTCATAACCCACAGGTTGAGAAACACTGATTTAGGTGTACTGGAGATCATCAACCTGCACTTTTGTACTTTTGGCCACAGTGATAGCCTTTGCTAAACAAAACGGACCCCCGCCCCCTTCAGGATGGCAGAGCCAGGCACAGTGGGTAAGGTACCTGACCTTGGGCAAGTGAATAAGCCTACCACAGTTTCTCATTTGGAACATAGAGAAACTCATGTTCAAGCTCATACTTTGTGATCATAGAATAAGAATGGTCACCATGAGGAGCCACAACCATCGGGCAGGTGCTCAAAGGACCAGAGTTCTGGCCAGCGAGGAGACTCCCTCCCTCAGCCCACATCACAGGATTACTCCTCCCACCAAGATATTAAAAGCCCCTGGGAAATTGCATCGCTGTTAACCAACCCGAGAAAATACATACAATAATGCGTCTGAGACAAGCAATACCTACGGCGGAAGTGGCGAGGCCGAGGACTTTCGAAGAGTAAATTGTCTTTATGGGCTTTGCTCTGCAGCCGAGGGAGAAGAGTCTCCTCTGGGCCAAAAGCATGCTAGAGAAAAGAGACATCGAAAGAGGAGTCAATGAGTGTTCACCGCACCGCTGCAAGACACCCGCGGGTGGCCGAGAGGACACAAGCTCATCTAAACCTTAAATGCGGGTGAGGGGGATTTAGGGTATATATATACATGGAATGAAGAATGCTTCAGATTTCTTCCCCTCGCTATGGTATGTTGTATTAAGACTTCAAAGTTCAAAGCAATAAACATTAAACAGTGCTAATGATGAGTGGGAACTCCTAGGGCAACTTGTGGGGACTCACGTCTCTCCTGTGACCACGTGAGTTCTAGAGAACCAACTCGGGCTGTCAAGCCGACAGCAAGCCCGTTTACCTGCGGAGCTAGCTCACCAGCCCGGAACACATTTTTGGCAACTGTACTAGCTTTCTTCCCTGCCTCCTTTCCTTTCGGATTCTCTTTCTATTATATATTATTCATTTCTGGAATCATCCTAATGCTCTTCTTCTTTATCTTACAGAGTCCCTCACTCAAACTTTAGGTAGAGAGAGATGGAGATCTCCTCAGGTCCTACCAGGGACCCACCTCGGCTTGGAGGGGTGTTCTGCGAGAAGGGGTGTCTGGGATCTGCAGAAACAACTCGCAATCAAATTGTGAGTCCACGCTAGTGGCCTGGCGCTGCTGGAGGCAGCTTTCCAGCCTGCTTACTCTCTGTACTTTCTTTCTTGGAAATCTGCAGACAGCTCTCTCTCCCTCTCTTTTCTCCCTCTCTTTTCTCCCTGAGACAGTTCTCCAAGCCGTTCTCTCGTTAGTCTAAAAAAATTCTCTGGACATACCTTGCAGATCATAAGCCCAGTCTTTTATTTTACGTATCAATCCAGTCATTAACTCCAGGTTTCCCTTTGATTATCCTATGAATCAGCATCTGTGACCCCAGCCCCTTACTTATTAGGAGACCCCAAACACACATTTTATTTTAACATTGCCTAAGGATTCAGAAATCTGCTTGCCTCGGTTAAGCACAGAAGATAATCTAGCTGGGTTGGAGCCTATCCCGAAATTACCATTTCCACCACACCTGGGCCTAACCTTGCTCTGTCCCAGGTTGACCTTAAACTCAGTATCTTCCTGCCTTTGTATTTTTCTGACAAGCTGGCTCATAATTCAGCTGCCTTTGTTTCTTTGGATTCTTGAAACCCCTCATAATTCATATTGTATCCTTACACTTTGCAAAGTTGAGAAATTATGTATTTTTGAACGCATGGTTTTAAGAGTTATTTTCTACAGCACTAAGGGCTGTTCTGAAGGTCCCAGCATTTACTAATTTGCTAATAAGTTAACCATACCTCTGCCTCCTGGACTTAGTACCAGCTGATTATCATGGAATTATTAACATGAACAGGGAGGACGTTCCTTAAAGGAGGAGTGTAAAATATGCACATTATTATACAAACAAGCCTTATGACCAGGACAGCCATTGACACACTCATGGAGGTCCACATCCACTGGATCTGTCCCAAGAGAAGGAACCATGTCATTCTGTCCCCAGCAAGGCCATGATGGGCCTGTAGGGTCTCTCCCCCAAGGATCTTGGGGAACCCCAGGGAAGAGGGGGAGGAGGAAGAACTGTAGGAGCCAGAGGGGTTGAGAACACCAGGAGAACACAGTCTACAGACATCAACTAAGTAGGGCTCATAGAGAACTTCCCCTTGTGTGCTGAGCGTAGTGTTCTAGGTAATCCTAGCAGCTGTAAGAGTAAAGTGTGAAGATCATGTTTGTGGCTAGCCTGGGCTAGCAAGACTGTCTCAAAATACTGAGTGACCAGGATGCATCTCAGAGGTAGAGTGCTTGCCTAGCACAAGCAAAGTCTTGTGCTTAATCCTGGCATCTTGTAAACAAAAGAAAAACCCAAAAGCCACCTCCCCTTGAATTCCCATAGAATATGCCATAGCATTCCCCTGTGGAATTCCGGTATTCTTAAATAAATACTGGCTTTCTTTTGAGACCTCTCCTCCTCAGATCCCCTGATGTCTTATTGAGATTGACAACACTTAAGTCATTTTACATGGAGATCTGTGAAAATATTCTAAGTTAAATTATAAAGTTTGTAGGCCAGGTATGGTGGCACTCCTTCGATCCCAGTGCTCTGGAGGCAGAGGCAGGTGGGTCTCTGTGAATTCAAGCCCAGCCTGGTCTATGGAGTGAGATCCTGTCTCAACAATAATTAACTTTTAGAAGTTTAAATATCCAGAATAGATCATTTTAGGAACTAGTCAAATTTTAGTGACTGGGTAACAGTCACTAGTAGTAAAGGGACAATTGATACGCTGGGCCCAGAGGGGAGTGTCTGCAATTCCAGCTGCTCCGAAGACTGACACTGGAGTGTCAGAACACCCATCCCTCAACTCCATACATTTTTGAGAGGAGGTCTAAGGATGTCCAGTCTGGCCCTGAACGCTCTACGTAGCTGGAATTGCAGTCATGTGCCACAGGACACCTGGCTCTTTCAAACAGGTCCTTCATAAATGGAAAGTGGGCTGGAGAAGATGGCTCAGCTGTTAGGAGCACTGACTGACTGCTCTTCCAGAGGTCCTGAGTTCAATTCCCAGCAACCACACGGTGGCTCACAACCTTCTGTAATAGGATCTGATACCCTCCTCTGGTATGTCTACAGACAACAATGTACTCATATATAATAACTATAAATAAATAAATAAATAAATAAATAAATAAATAAATCTTTTTAAAAAAGAAGATAAATGAGATGCTATGAATCTTAGGTTATTTTTGAAGGTGGTTTTCCCGGACAACTATTTCAACAGTCTCCAGGAACACAAGAACTCATCGGGAATTGCTTCTGTACCTGTAGGGAAATCATTTAGTCTCAGGACAATGCAGGGAGATCCTTGCCATGCACCTTCACGACTGCTCTGTTACTTAGAACTGGAAAGAATCCCCAGCAAACAGAACTCATCATCCGTTAGCTTTTATCCTAAGACCGAGTGTGTAAGGCAGATGTACCACAAGTGGCGTTTCTTCTAACCCTCCATCAAATCTTAGAGTGGGAAGGGCGTGGCTCACTGGGTGAAGTGCTTGCTGTGCGTGCACACACTGGGACTTGAGATTTGCCCACCTGAAGACAAGTCTTGCCTATGCAAATGCTGATGCTTCCCCTGTAAAACAGACTGTGTGTTCCCCAGCTCCTTCGAACCTAGGGCCATGTGCAGGCTAGGCAAAGCTCTCTGGTCGTCTTAACTATGTCCCCAGTTCTTATTTTAATTTGTACCTTGGGCAAACTAAACTGTCTCCAACTCCTTATGAAGCCTCAGGCTAGTCCTGACTCCACCCTTGGCCTGCTAAGTAGCTCCTTATCGGTGTAGGTAGATCCCTTGATTTTTTTGACTTGGGAAACACTACTTTGAGAATTAAATATGGTGTGTCCCCAACTTGCTAGAATTAATCAACCTTTTGCATCCTTTTATTGCCACATTGGCTTATTGGCTTTTCAATCACCAAGGGGGCAAGCCCACCTTATTCAGTTACAGATGCTGAGCCTGGGAAGCAAGCTAGTTTCCCTATTCATTTATTTATTTTTGAGACAAGGTCTTATGTAGCCCAGGCTATCCTCAAGGCGAAAACGACCTTGAACCCCAAATCATAGGCCTTCACCTCCCAGATGGGATTACAAGCCTGAGTCATTACATCTCCATAGCTTTCGATTTTTAAATAAATGTGTTTTCTGCTTGATCGCAATTAACACTGTATATTGATATTCACTGATAAGCTAAGCTGACACATACATTCAAATGTCAGGAAATTAGAAGAAAAAAGGCTTTTGGTTTTTCCCTAAGCACAAGGGTCTGTGAAGAAAACCAGAGATGCGAATCAGGGTGACCCAGCCAATCTAATCATGGCATAGGGTATATAAAATATAAAACCTATGTCAGATACACACGGATCAACAGAAAAATAAAGGTACCATTTTATCATCTCTAGGGTGAACTGATTCAGAAAGAAGACCGTGGGCAACCTAGAGATTAAAAGTTGAAGGAAAAACACAAATCCCAAAGGTAGGCAAAGCATTCAAAACTCAGTTTAAACATGGTTAAAGTTTAGTGTTCTGAATTTACTAATTCAGACTAGCAAGTCTGACCCATATGAAGTATACATACATAAAGAATAGTCGCAGTTTTAGTAATTTGAAAAAAAGTCTAGAATTTTCAGGTTACCTGCAAGCTCAAGAAAGACTATCAGAGACAACCCCTCAAAGGGCTGGTTCTAGCAAGCAGGTCCCGTTGGTTTTCACCACACGCCATACCTGTTAGTCCACTTCCAGACTGTTTATAAAGTTCGCTAATTGCAACAGAGGTGGGTGAACAGGGTTCTAGCTGGCAAAGTACAAAGGGGCGTTCAAGGCCCTATGAAGCGGAAAAAATACAGTCAAGTTCATCAGCAGAGGAGTTAAGAGGCATCGTTCAAAATGGGCTTTACCACGTGAAAAGCGGGATTTCGTGTATTCATACATTTCTCACAAGAGAAGCTGCATGGCCGCCTGATGCAGGAATTAGGATATAGCACACAGGCAAGAGTCTAACAGATTTACAGATTGGCTGGCTGCAGCTTCCCGTGAGTCACCTACCTATCCAATCAGAAGGTGTGGCAGAGCCTAAAGGTGGAACGCGGAATGGAGGTGCTTAAGGACAAGAGGCTCAGACCTGCAGGAATGCTAGACCTTCAGACACCACCGATTGCTGCTTTTGAAAATGCTAGACCTTCAGACACCACCGGTTGCTGCTTGCTCAAGCAAGCTTCTGGTTGAACTGCTTTAGTTTCCCTTATTAACCTTGAACTTTCCCTTTACCCGGGCTCGGGGGAGAGGGGGGTGGGGGTGGGGTAGGTCAGTCAGTAGGAAGCTCTGGGTTCCAGCAAAGGCACCGAATAAACCCAGCAGCGGTGCTGCACACCTCTAATCTTAGCAGTGGGTGTGGGTGTGTGGGTCGGGGGTGTGGGAGTGGAGATAGGAGGATTAAAAAGATCCTTTGCTACACAATTACTTCGAGGACAAGAGACTGTCTCAAAAAACAAACACAAAAATCTATCACGGATGAACTGAAGTCAGTATTGCCCTTGGAAGAGTGCGCTCTAAATAACTCAAACCACACAATCAAGAGTAAAAGGGACTAGGGTGGACTTTTCTCCAAAGAAAAGCCTGTCAACTCCAAGGTAAGCCCCACAGTCTCCGCTGGTACGGGCGCTTCTCCAGCCCGCCGACCTCCCTTTGGCTCCCGGCTCGGCAAACTCTGTACCCCCCGGGCTGCGTCAAAGAGCACCACGTCCCGCCCGCTTACGTCGTTCTCCGGGTTCGAATGCGCCCCTGGTCTTAGTCCGGAGATCGCTAGGTGTCGCAGGGGTCCTTGGCGAAATACACCCGAGGATCCAGATGCTGAGTGCAGCAGGAACCCTCAAGAGGGTAAAGGGGGCGGGGTGGAGGCGGTGCTTGACTCTGGCCGGCGATTGGCTCGGGCATCAGGGCTAAGGGTACGGATTGGCTGCGGAGTTCTCCAATCCTGCAACGCGCTGTGCGAGTGCGGGTGAAGCTCCCCGGCTAAGGAACGGGGCGTGGCCTTGAGTTGCTCGTAAAAAAGAAAGTGTGCACGTTTGGGAGCCGGACTGATTTTAAATCTGGGCTGCGTGAGTTCGAAGCAGGTTCTAGGTGAAAGGCTTGAAGATGCTTAAGAGGCCGGACCGTGCAGTGTGCAAAAGGGCTTGTAGGTGTCTATTTGTCCCCTCTGATGGGGCGAGAGGAGGGAGAAGGCATGTTCCCTTCGGAACTGTAAAGTGACGCCGGCAGGACCTAACGGGCTGAGGAGGCGACACTGAAGCGGGAAGACACCGAAGGGGAAACCCGGACGGGGGGAATGGATGAGAGCCTGGGCACTGCTTGGGGCCGGGGCCGGGGAGGGACAGGCGAGGTGAGTTTCTGTTAAGAGCATGCCTTGGGAGTTAGAGTTTCTTCCTCTTGCTTTTAAAGGTGTTGGAGGTCATGAGAGTGGCTGAACGCCTTACTCTGGCCCCCTAGGAAAGAGCAAAAAAGCAGGCGGGATTGGTTGGATGCCCTGTCTTTGCCACAGTGAGTCAGCCGCTTCTCTGTTTTGTCATGAACAGTAAATGAGCTCATTGTAAGCAAGGGCACAGGGAGGCTGCCGAACCGACCGACCCATAGCTGGGAAGAAGATTTTTTTTTTTTTAAACCAAATATATGGGAGAGAGAGAGAATAGCTAGAGGGTTTGGGGAAAGTTCAAAGCAGTTGTGGGAAGAGAGCAGAGGGGCAGACTGGCAAGGGCTGTCTCTCTTGAGAGCAGAGGGAATAGCAGGAAAAAAACCCTTGTGAGTTATAAAGAAAAACCGCTGGCTGCAAGTGTGTGTGTGTGTGTGTGTGTGTGTGTGTGTGTGTGTGTGTGTTTGCGCCTATGCGAGTATGTGTCTTGTGAATTGGAACAGCCTGGAGATTTAAGGTAGAAGGGAAGGAGGGCTTGAGAGCTCAATGGCTTTGATAGGCATCCCGTATCTCAATAAGCAAGCGGCTTTTCCAGGCAGACAGAAGGTTTCAGAGGACCCTAATGAATGAGGGTGAACTTCTGTCTCTCCCTGCAATTCTACAATGGAGCTTGAGGTGAGACAAGGCTTCATTTTGAACCAAGTCAGTGGACCTGCCCATTTTCAGGATTCTTTGGAGTTTTTCCCTTTGGACCTAAACCTCATGACTCTTTGGAATGGATTTGTCTGCAGCTGGTGTTGTGTTGTTGTTGCTGAGGTCGAATTGGGGAACATCACAGTTCATTCTCAAAGTTTTTAAGGCTAAGTGGCTGCTCTGATCCTTTCCTTTCTCTTCTCTCTTTTTTCACATGCAACCATTACAGTAGGCTGCTGGTTTCTTATTTCAAAACACAGGATATGTTTCGTGAACACTGTGCTCCCGGTTTCTGATATAATTAAACTGTTTACATGATGGACTGCCGCCTTTGTTGTCTCTTTGACTTGTGGTTTCCTTGCTGGTTAGAATGCCATTTTGGTGGCTGCAGCCTCTTGGAGCAAAACATGGAATCTACAAGTTGAAGTTTTTTTGTTTTGTTTTGTTTTGTTTTTTTTTTTGCTAGTTTGTCCTTTTGCTTTTAAGATGGGATCTCACTGTGCAACCTTGACTGTTTTCACTATTTGGCCCACTACCCCCGAACTCAGACACCCTTCGGGTTCAGCCTCTCGAGGGCCAAAGGACACAGGCATGCAAATCCTTGCTCAGCTTGTAAGCTGTAAACCATTGCTTCCCAGCTAGGCAATGATAGTGATGTTGGCAGTAATTTAAATGTTTCAGAAGCCTTAACAGAAAGTGTGTATTTACCTACAAAAAGGTTGCAAAGGATACTCTGTATCTTTCTGTCTCCATCCACAGATATTTGCTGGATTGAATACAGTTTAGCTGCTAGCACTAAGACAGGTGAGCTTCTGCTGTGTGAGAACTCAGTGTGAACATAGGTAAGCCCCTGCTGGGTGAGAACTGTGCTTTGATGAGGTGCTGGTCTCCTTCTCTCTGTGACTTTGACTCTGGAGCTCCTGGTCCACATCCATAAGGGTGCATGTAAACTTACAAGGGATGCTAACAGGCTGAAGATTCTCAGCTCCGGGGATTGTCCACGAAGGCTTTCCATTTGCTCCCTCTGTCTGTCCTGCTGTGCAAAGTCACTGTTTCAGGCTATTTGCACACTAGGGCCCTGAGGCAGTGTTAGTACACAGGTCAACTCAGGTTCTCTGAGTCCTTAAAGATGGATGGCGATGAGACACTTTGTGTAAAGTAACCAGAGCAAGAGGATAAATGTGCATCAAACCTTTGACATGCTCTTGTACTGTGTGGTAATCCAGCTGCAAACACTGAAGGAGCATCAGAAAAGCAGTCAGGATGAGCTGGTTCTCGGGTTTAAAGCTTTGCATGTAGCGTTTACTATGTCTCATGAACACGTTTAGGCTCTGATGGTGCTATGGCCAACAACAACAACAACAACAACAACAACAACACAAACAACAACAACATAAAAAACCACGTTCTAGGGAAAAGGATAGGGGAATATGGATGGCATTCAATGTTAATGTTCACAGGTAGTAATGAAAGTGATAGCCACTAGATGGCGTACGCTGCTGTCTGAGTTTTATGTATCTAGTGCTTTGAGTCAGATAACACTGCTTGCTGAATTAGAAACACATCACTAAAGATGTGTTTGGATTGTGTTTTGCTTAGGGTTTTACTGCTGTGAAAAGAAACCATGACCAAGGCAAGTCTTATAAAGAACAACTTTTAATTGGGACTGGCGTACAGGTTCAGAGGTCCAGGCAGATGTGGTGCTGGAGGAGCTGAGAGTTCTGCATCTTCATCCAAAAGCAGACAGGAGAAGACTTCCAGGCAGCTAGGATGAGGGTATTAAAGCCCATGTCCACAGTGACAACCTTTACAACAAGGCCACACCTCCTAATAGTGTCCCTCCCTGGGCCAAGTATATACAGACCATCACAGATGGATTCATCAAGCTTCTCTCTTCCTGTCTCCCCCACCTCCCATTTTGGATTCTTTTCTTGCTGCTTTTTCTCTACTGCTTGTCTGGTTAGGGAGATGTGACAACCCATGGCACTAGGGCAGCTCCTTTCTAAATCAGAGTCACCCCCATCTTCTAGGGCATTTAGTTTTCTATGAATATGTGTCTATTATCTTTATTCACTATTAGACAGCTACCTATTCTCAATTCTTTTAAATTTATTTATTTATTTTGGGTGTAAGAATGTTTGGCCTGCATGTGTGTATATGTATCATGCGCATGCCTGGTGCCCATGGAGGTCTGAAGGAGGCATCAGATCCCATGGAGCAGGAGTAGGAAATGGTTGTAAGGAACCTCATGGGTGTCAGGACTCAAATCTAGGTCTCCTGGAAGATCAGCCAGTGTGTTCAACTACTGAACCACCTATCTACCCCTACTTTCCAATTCACACTGGTGTTCAACAGAGTTCCGAATAAATAATCCCTGTAGCGTAGGCAACTGTGGTTGTCTATGTGATCTTACCTAACTTCCTAAGGAGATTGTTTCTGACCTAAGCTGGGAAGATCTCTGTAATAAAATGTGGGAGAGTGTGTTGGTCATTTCTTTGTGGATTTGCAGCTATATATTTCACTTTTCCTCTAGTTACTGTAAATTTTGTCGTTTCGTTGCTCATGACTTGTATATAGAAAGAATTGAAGTTTATTTTTTGTTTGTTGACTGAGATGGTTAGGGGTGTGTGTGTGTGTGTGTGTGTGTGTGTGTGTGTGTGTGTATAAAATGCGTGGGGTATGTGCTTCCAGTGAGCATGTACAGGTGTGTATGTGTGCATATGGATATGGAGGCCAGATGCCAACACTGTGTATCTATTTCTCGATTGCTGACCACCTGGCCACCTTAATTCTTGAGACAGACTTTCTCATTAAATTTGGATTTACATAACTGGCTACACTGGCTGGCCAGTAATCCCCAAGTGCTTGTCTGTCTTTGTTTCATCTTCCCCAGAGTTGGGATTGCAGGTGTGTGCTCTTTTTCCCACTCGAGTGTGGATGTGGCGGATCCAAACTCCGGTCCTCACGCTTAGGTGGCAGGCACATTACTTAACCGTCTTCCAATCCCTGTGATCTAATATTCCCATCTTGACAAGATCTGGAGTCACCAGAGAGACAAGCATCTGCATATGGCTTTATTAAGGTAGTCAATATGCTTAGACCCTCCCTAAGTGAGAGTCGCACCATCCTTAGGCTGGGGTACTACATTGCAAAAGAAGTGAAACC
Source organism: Apodemus agrarius (assembly GCA_964023405.1). Lineage (NCBI taxonomy): Eukaryota > Metazoa > Chordata > Mammalia > Rodentia > Muridae > Apodemus > Apodemus agrarius. The sequence goes on from OZ030007.1 coordinate 17,849,553, forward strand.
TGGGTACCAGCATTCAATCATCTCTCTTAGCCTGTTGACTGCAGATGCAATGCAGTGTAACCAGCCACTTCCGTGCATTTCCCTATCAATCCCTATCAATGCGACTGAACCCATAACAGAGAGCTAAAATAAAGAACTCCTTCTCCTCTTTTTCTCCTGTTTCTAACTATAACCTAACTCCCTCTTTTTGAGACAGAGCCTCATTATGTAGCCTTGGCTGGCCCTGGAAATTATTATGTAGACCAGTCTGGAATTGATTCAGAGATCTGGGTGCCTCTTCCTCCCAAGTACTGCAATAAAGGCTCTATCACCATGTCCTGCTCTGGTGGTTTGAATAGGACTCATGTGTTTGAATGTTTGGCCCATAAGGGAGTGGCACTATTTAGGAAATGCGGCCTTGTTGGAGTGGCTATGGCCTTGTTGGAGGAATTATATTACCCTGGGGGTAGAGTTTGAGGTCTTCTATGTTCAAGCTACACCCAGTGTGGTATACAGTCTCCTGCTGCCCAGGAATCAAGATGCTCTTTCTCCAGCATCATGTCTGCCTACATGCTGCTATATTTTTTGACATGACAATAATGAATTAAACCTCTGAAACTGTACCCTAATTAAATGTTTTCCTTTAAAAGAACTTCTGTGGTCATGGTGTCTCTCCTGACAACCAATCTCTCTCTCTCTCTCTCTCTCTCTCTCTCTCTCTCTCTCTCTCTCTCTCTTTCTTTACTTATTTGATTTACATCCTGCTTACTGCCCCCTCCCAATCACCCCCTCCCACAATTCTTCCCCTATGCCCCTCCCCTTCTCCTCTGAGTGGGTGTGAGCCCCTTTGATATCCCCACCCCCCACCTCGACCCTGGCACTTCAAGTCTCTGCAAGACTAGGTGCTTCCTCATCCCCTGAGGCCAGACAACCCAGCCCAGCTAGTAGAATATATCTCACACACAGGCAATAGATTTTGGGATTGCCTTTTTCCAGTTGTTCAGGACCCACATGAAGGTCATGCTGCACATCTGCTACATGTGAGGCCTAGGTCCAGCCTGAATATGTTCCTGGGTTGGTCATTCCGACTCTGAGAGCCCCAAGGGTCTAGGTTAGTTGACTCCATTGGTCCTCCTGTGGAGTTCCTATCCCCTTTGGGGCCCACACTCCTTCCTCCTCTTCTTTCATAAGAGTCCCCAAGCTCCATCCACTGTTTGGTTGTGGGTGTCTGTATCTGTCTGAGTCAGCTGCTGGGTGGAGCCTCTCAGAGGACAACATGCTCTTGTCTGCAAGCATAACAGTATCATTGATAGTGTCAGTGATTAGTGCTTACCCATGAGATGGGTCTCAAGGTGGGCTGGTTATCCATTAACCATTCCCTCAGTCTCTGCTCCCTTCCCAGTACCTGCGTTTCTTTTACACAGAATAAATTTTGAGCTGAAAGCTTTGTGGGTGGGTTGGCATCTTTATCGATCCACTGGGATTCCTGCCTGGAACAGGAGGTGGCCTCTTTAGGTCCCATATCCCTAATGCAGCAATAAAATCTTAAGACACTAGATAAACTTTCTTTTCTTAAACTTCTTCTGCTAAGTATTTTGTTGTATCAAGGAGAAAAGTAACTAACACATTGGCCTTGTGTCTTTTGGCCTTGGGAAATTCACTGATTAGTTGTAAGAATGATACACAGAGTCCCTGGGATTTTCACACAAAAGCACAATGACAGCAAACAAAGGCAGCTTCATTTTATCCTTCAGTACCCACAGGCCTGTAGGATCTTTCCTTGTGGTACTGTACACCATAGTTAGAGTTCTATTGCTGTGAAGAGACACCATGACCACAGCACCTCTTATAAGGAAGACATTTCATTGGGGCCAGCTTACAGTTCATTATGAGGTTCAGTCCATTATGAGCACAGTGGAAAGCATGGCGGCACAGAGCTAGACATGGTGCTGGAGGAGCTGAGAGTTCTGTATCTGGATTGGCAGGCAGCAGGAAGAGGGAAAACCACTGGGCCTGGCTTGTGTTTCTGAAACGTCAAAGCCCCTTCCTCTTCCCCAGTAACACATTTCCTCAACAAGACCATACCTCCTCCAACAAGGTCATGGGTCCTAACCTTTCAAATAATGCCATTCTTTATGAGCCTATGGGGCGTGGGGGGGGGGAGAAGGCCCATTTTTATTCAAACTACCGCACTATTAAGACAGCCAGTGTAGAGCACTATGCCTTCCTCCAGGCTGGGGTTATGGGGGTGGGGCTGGGTGCCACTACATAACAAATATGTGATAGACAATGTGCGATGAGAAGATGGGAAAGATAAAACCAATGTATAGCAGTAAGTGTGTGTGCTATCAAAGGGCACAACCAGAAGTGTGGCGGCAGCAACAGGTGACAGGGCTGAGGGATCCCCCAGACTCAGGGCAACAACAATGGAAGCCTGCCATGGACCGACTCAGTTGGGACACACACCCGTGGGGGAACCAAGGTCTTTGGTATGCAGGAAGGCACTGGTCCGGTGAATGACAGACAGACACACCAGATGTAGGTCGAGTCTGAATGCACTTTACTGTTTTGAGGCAGGAACTTTTATACACATAAGTTGGCATTACATTACTGAAGAAAAATGTATCCAGTGAAGTGATTACAAAGAATGGTTACCATGAGTATCTGGCACAAGGAAATACAAAATCAACCAGGAATGAACTTCAGAGAATATACACAAAGCCCTCTGTAGTTAATGATAAACTAGTAGTTCAAGAGTCCTTGGAAACACTTTGTTATACCACTAGGTCCATTGTTTGGGTTGTCCTTAACATCCTGCTTCCTTCTTGTGAGACTCTTTTAGGTTCACTTTGAAACTTAACTGATGCTTTCCATGCCAGGGTGCCAAAGACACCTAGCCATACAATTACATATATTGTTGGGAGGTTAATTCTTTAATGTATTTAGGTAATAACTGTATAGCTGATCAAAAGGCAAAGCAGTGGATCTCTAGAAGATAAATCATGGCCAGTGCTGTAGCTCAAAGAATGAACTCTCGTTAGCTTTAATGCCTGAGTGCTCACAGCTCTGGCTACCAGGAACATCTTGTAAGTAAAGAAACAGGTCAAATAAAAGTCACACAGGCAAGGCTTGCCATGAGAAATCCAGCTCAGCGTCTTTAGCCAAGGAATCTCACAATTTGAGTTCCTCAGAAGACAGCCTTGTCATAGACAAGGCTTTTACCTGTAAAGATTATCACACAATGTCCACCGAATGCGGTTTAATTGTGGAAATCATACAGTGTCTACCGAGATTCATGTGATAGAAGCCAAAATAAGAAAAGGTTCAGTTTCTTAATTGGACCTCTTTGAGGACCACTCTGGTCTGAGATGCTGAGGTCATGTTGGTGTCTGAGGTCAAATGCTTCTGCCCCAGGCCATGATGAGGCCTGAGAACCATCTGGACAAATGCAGTCTGTGCTAATGCCTGATGTCTTGGTGCTGTCCTTGGGCTTGGCTGCCTCCAGGAACCATGTCCATGTGAGTGGCATGTATGGCTACCCAAGACCAAGTTGAAGCCTGTGGTCCAGATTCGACTAGTGGGCTGTGTTTGTTGATGTCTGCTGCCTGTGTTACCATGGAAGCCCACGTGGATGTTTGTGGTCTGAGCTGCTGCCTGAAACCATGGTGATGGCAAACTCCTCTCTGGTAGTGAAAAAAAGCAACAACGGCTGTGGTATAGGGATCAGAGAATTAGACCTGCCCCTTTTAGGAGAGCTGGCCCTGCTCTGAGTTGGCCCACAGCACTGTGGTATAGTCAAGGGAGAGCTGGCCCCGCCCCTCACTGGCCAGTGCATAGTTCTCCTCAGTGGATGGCTACTGGTGTGGACACAGGCAGAGAAAGAGTCATTTGTTCTTGGGGAACTGGCCACTGGAAACTG